>CM052813.1:20669721-20707815 GCA_028533885.1 Nasua narica
GTAGGGATAGGATGGCTGGGTTATGGACACTGGGGAGGGTATGTGCTATGGTAAGTACTGTGAAATGTGTAAGCCTGATGATTCACAGACATGTACCCTGGGGCAAATAATAGATTATATGTTAATTTTAATTAATTAACTAATTAATTAAAAAGAAATACGCATCCTCTCTGTGACTTGCCGATATCTGAGCTAACCGCAGGTCTGATTTGTGCTCCATTGGTACGGTCTGGTAAATATCTCACACCCCTGAGGATAGACCATCTGCACAAGGTCAGTTATACATTCTGTGATATATCTGTGTAGTAATTTATCTGTGTACTTGCTCAGTGCTCCCACTGAAATTCCATCAAGTCTACAATCTCAGGAGTTTTAAACTCCTCAAAGGGCCCTATCTGTTTACAGTCATTCAAATAGCCTCTAAAATGGTATCATTGTCAACCCAGTAGCTGATGGGGAAACCCATGGAAATGCACATTCTCTCTTGCTCCACAACTGGAATTTCCAGTGGCTCCATTTTCTCCAGTACTGAGGGGATGGCCTCTTTTGTGATCTGTCAACTAAATGAGACGTTCTTCAGGAAGAGGGAATATTAAAAAAAAAAAAAAAGAAAAAGAGGGAATATACCTTTTTTTTTTCTTTCTGCCCACACTTTCAGAGTGCTTTCACTAATCACTGCTATATAAGTGTTTAATTGGCCAACTCTATGTCAAGTTGTGGCCATTTAGATAAACTTAATGTTTGAAATGATAAAGCTCATTTCTTGTTTTCAGAGAGCATTTAGGAATTTTTTTAAATCACCCACATCATTTTTTTTAAGTGAAAATTTTGGGTTGTGTACTTATTTATTTAGGTTTTCCAAATTCAAAGACTAGAAGGCAAACTATTCAATAGTCAAACATTCTTTTTTTTTTTTTAAGTCACCTGATACTTGCAAACTGTGAAAAGAAAAAGATAATGGTACAAAATTATTGTGGATGTTGCAGTAGACAGAGTAATGGTTCACCAAAGCGCTGATCCATAGCGTAAATATGGTATCTTATTGGCAAAAGGGTCTTTGCAGATGGGATTAATGATCTTGAGATGGAGAGTGTCCTGGATTATTGAGGTTGTCTCATTGCAACCACAGGGTTCTTACGTGGACAAGAGCAAGGGAGGACAGTCAGAACCAGAGGAAAGAAAGGAAGCTGAAATGATGTCATTACTGGAGGAGATAGAGGAATGACGTCATTCCATGAGCCAAGGAATGCAAGCAGCCTCGACAATGAGTGGATTATCCTCTGGAGCCTCTAAAAGGAATGACATCCTACTGACAGCTTGATTTTAATCCATGAAACCTACTTTTATACTTCTGACCTACAGAACTATAAAATAATAAATTAGTGTTCTTTTCAGTCATAAAGTTGGTGGTAATTTGTCAGATGCAGTAGAAAAACAAGACATAATATATACAACAAATGAATTATCTTGGAGTTTGAGATCAAAATTTAGAGATGCCACATGTAAGCAAACTGGAAAGATTGATGGATTAATTGCATTTTATATTCTTTTTAATTTTGAGACCTTAGCAGGAATGATCTTATCCAAAGGTCATGGGTATCATGAATCAATAAGAAGGCTCAAGAACTCAGTGCAGATTTTGTCGATGATAAGCAGAAACCCAGCGAAGCTAGGCCCTGGGGACTGTAGCCAAGGCCATGCCCTAGAGGGTCTGGGGTCCATTTCTGTGGTGTAAGCAATGTCTTAACCACCTTCAGGTCTATGTAACTGCTTTAGAGCACAGTGCTGGGTGGGAAGACAGTGCTGAGCTAAATCTACTTATATACCTACGCCCTGGGTTTCAGGGGATGGGGAGAGGGAATATTTGTTCCTTTCAGCTTCTCTCAGGACCCATGGGGTTTTGTTACTCACTAACATTCACAAGGTATGGGATTCCTGGTAAAGAAGAAGGGTGTTCAGACTGCTGGTAGGAAAGGAAATGACAAATGTCTACCACTGGTTCTGATCGTCTGAATTATCCAGCACAGCATTTAATCAAGAAATTGAAAATACTGTTGTGAAGACCCTTTTGTCTGTACTTATAAAAACATAAAGAAGAAACTGAAAACTTTTTAATGAAATTCCAATATTTAAATTAGAAAATGTTTTAAAATTGTGTTCCATATGACAGTAACCTTCCTCTTTGCTCTATTTCTCTCTCCTTCCATCCTTCTCTCCTTCCTTCCTTCTTACCTCCCTCCCTCCCACCTTCTGGGTATTATCATTTGAAAATCTGATGAGTTGGTTTCTGGAAAGAGGGTTTACTAAAGATTGGCAATCTGGGAAGATATAGTGTGAGCTGGGCACCGGATGTCTGCAGCAAATATAGACAGGGAGAGTGTGCAACGCGTGTGCTCTCTCTTCCCCTTCCTCCCTCCCCCCCCCCCCCCAAGCTCCCTATGGCTTCCCACCATCTCCTAAGAGAGGTAAAAAGAGAACAATCCTCTGGGTCGCAATGAGCAGCTAATCCAAGCATCAGAGAATGAAGGAGCAAGCAGGAACTTCACCAGCATAAGGCAAGGACAGATGAGGATTGGGCCTGGGTTTACCCTGCCATTCTGTCCTCAGATAAAAAGAAGACGTAATGGCACTCCGTGGTGACAGCTAAGTCACACTGCTCCAATCCGGACCAGTATCCTCTACAACTGGTGACGTCTCTCGGCCTGGGATCTTCCTTCACTGTCTGTCTCCTCAGGGGACTGGACTTTATACCATCCTGTGACTGTCTTCTCTCTTGTATTCCATGTCGCATACTTTTCCTTGGTTGGAGCAAGTTCTCCTCAAGCTTCTTTGAAAAGGTATATGAGGGAGAAGGTTTTTGAGAACTTGAATACCTTGAAAATGACATTATTACTGACATAGTTTAGGTACAGAATTAGTTTAGAAACAATTTTCCTTTGGAAATTTAAAGGTATTGCTACATTGTCATTTTGCTTCTGGTATTTCTGTTGAAAAATGCATAACCATTATAATTCCTGTTTCCTTTTTTTTTTCTTCCCTCTGCACACTTGGGAAGTTTTTCACTGGACAAAGGGCTCTAATGATAATATGCTTTATGTCTATCCATTCTTCCGGGTTTTAGATAGGCTTTTTCAATCTAGCAACTCATACCTTTCAGTTCTGGAAATTTGTCTTGAATTATTTGACCATGTCATCCTATTTTCTCTGATGTCTTTTTGTGGAACAGCTATTTTTGGATGTTGGACTTCCTTCCTCTCCTGGTTTCTCTTTGTTTCTTTCTGAATGACTCCTCAAATTTATCTTCCAAACTCCATAATTTACTTTTTTAATGCTTCTGCTTCCATATTTTTAATTTTGAAGAGCTTACTTTTGTTCTTAAAATGTTCCTTATTGATAGTAACTTGTTCTTGTTTCATGGCTGCAAATAGTTTTGTCTATCTCTCTAAATACATTCATGATCTTTTTTTTTTTTTTTTTCCTTTTTCTGCACAGGCTCCATTTCCCTAAGTTGGTATTTTTCTGTCTTATTTAGTCTCCATTTTCCAAGCTAGAGACTTGCCACAAATACCCAGTGATCCTTGGATTGTTCAGGGGAGCTAAAATCCTGATGGAAAGTATGGGGAGTGATTTGCTAAATTTGAACTTTACTGTAGGGTGATAGGGGAGGTTTGTATTTGCTGGAACGATGTCTGACGTTAGTATCTTAAGGTCTTCCCTGTTGGCTGGTCATACTCCATGGAAAAGTCTTTCAATCGTGGGAAGATAAAGGTTGTCAGTGTCCTGAAAGCTGAGTGGGGAATATTGGCTTTTGGCACCAAGTACTCACTATGCAGTGTCACTTAATTTCCTCATTTTATGAATTGTACCAACACTCAACTGTGTCTGGCATCCATCCCCCCCATCTAGCAGCTCTGTTTTACTCCAGGAAATACAGCTCTGGACTTTGGTCTGGATAGTAGTGGCATAGCATGGGAGAACAATATTTAAGGACAGAAATGCTTCTCAAACTGCTTTCACCCCACCTTCCCTCCTCGCACCAGTTACAGAGGTACCGGCTTCCCTAGTTCCTCAGCCTTTTGGGGAATTTCACAATGTAAATCTAGATTATTCCCAGCTTTCTCCCACTCCTAGGTTAGGATTTAGCTTCCTTAGGTTGCTAATTTAGTTCCCAATTTTCCTTCTACTTTGCAGCTTCACAATTTTGTTGCAATCGTCTTCTGTCCTTGTGGGTCTAACTATCTAAAAGAAAATCTGTATACTCTAGTTTAAATGGTATTTAGACAGGAGAAAATTTATATTGCTATCTCACCCCAGAACACATTTAGTATTTCTGATTCTTAACCCGATCTTATCCTCAGTCTTATGCATCCTGTGGAGGTTTTGCCATCAACTTATTTTATTTTTGCTTTTATTTGGGGGGTTTAAGGGCTTTATACCTTCCTTACTTCTTCAACCAGTATTCATGGCTATAGGAGGAATCATTAAATCAGGCTAGTTTCAGAACTGCAGTTTTGAGGCAGGAGGTGGGCTCCAACACATTTCTTCAAGGGTCATATTTTATCCTTAAACTTCAACGCACTTGATGGTCAAGAATGGCTGGCCCCATGCATCCCTTTTCTTCTGTGAGATTTATCTTGCTAACACATAAAACAGTATCCATGGTGTAAGCACCATGCTTCCCTTGCTTGGAGCCTTGGAGAGTGCATCAGCAGTAAGTAGCACATCACGGATGCAGGACAGACCAGGGCAACCAAGCCCTTGGTCCCATGCCCGGCTTCCAGGATGAAGCAGGACTGAGCTGGAGCAGAGAAGACGAACACCACTAAGTCAAACTTGGAGTTTTGATTACTTTATGGGAATTCTCATTGGAATATACCTTCTTACCCAAGCCCAGAGGTTCTTACTTGGGGTCATGGGCCCATTGCCACTATGGGTAGAAATCCATATTTCTAACTTGGGACAAAAATTACATGTTTGGGCGCCTGGGTGGCTCAGTTGGTTGAGCGACTGCCTTCGGCTCAGGTCATGATCCTTCAGTTCCGGAATCGAGTCCCACATCAGGCTCCCAGCTCCACAGGGAGTCTGCTTCTTCCTCTAACCTTCTCCCCTCTCATGCCCTCTCTCACTTTCTCTGTCTCTCAAATAAATAAATAAAATCTTTTTAAAAAATTACATGTTTATTTTCACTAACTAAACTCTTAACTGAAATCTAGCATTTCATTTCATATAAAATACTGGCAACAAAATGCAGTAATATCATTGGTACCTGTGACTGCCACCAACAAAACCATGGGTATTCATAATTTACTCTAGATTGGAGCAGACATCTCAAAATACAGCTTACTTTCATGACTACCTCCTAAGTATGGTGCCTATTAGCTCTGTCACCAGACCTTATACCAATAAAGCAATACAAAGACTGTATTATCGCAAAATTTTCGAAATATCTTGGGAAAAGTCTTTCAATAGCATTGGTTTCCTTTATTAGAAAATTAATCTGAGGGGTTCCTGGGCTTCAAAGGAATCTGTGGCATAGGAAAGCTGAGACCCTGATCCAGAGTGTCAGAAGAGCCATGAGCTTGCTGAAGTATGCTCCAGGGTGGAGAACGTTTACTCCATTCGGTCAAGTTTAAAGGGCTGCACAAGGCAGAAATCATCCAGCATGGCAGGGACGCAGGTCAGCTGATCATTGCAACCACTGATGAAGTGCTCTGAAGGGCCCTACAGGGAGACATCATGGAGGAGAGGCTCTAGCTCAGACCTGCTGGGAGGAACCGAGACACCCAGAGTGGACAGGAATTGGGTAGGCAAATGGACACGAGCAGACAGATGGTGATCCAGGCAGAAAAAAGAGTGTGAGTAAAGGGTGGGGGTGAGAGGGTATGGCATGTCTGAGAACAGAGTTTCCCGAGCCCACATGTAGACTTTGGGGTGGAGAAATGGGAGGAGGAAGCAGAATGTGGATCTTTATTTGTTGACAAATTTGTTGTCAACCCCCACCAGAATGTAATCTGCTTATTCACTCTCCACCCCCAGTGTCTAGACTCCTAGTGAGCAAACAGGTAGCAGCCAGATCACGGATCTCCATTAGAGATCACGGAAAGCTTGGGGATTTCATCCAAGAGGGAAAAACAACTGTTTCTGGAATGACTGATTGAGAAAAGAAAATAGTTGTGGAACTATTTATGAGACACCCCCTGAAGGAGTCTTTATCCAGCTCTTGAGTTCTGCCCTGTTGTACAGCAATGGGAAGATGTGCCTGAAAACTTGAATGGAAAATTTTTCAGAAAGCCAAAATCCAAAGGCACAGAGAAACTCTACAAAAGTCTACGTCAAATGCTATGAAATATGGCTCATGAGCTGCCAGCCTGAGAGGTCACAAGTTAAAGGACATTATAACAAAATCCCTATTCTACAAAAATTTAAGAAATATAAATTCACGAATAAATTTGATACACAGATACAGGAAAAAAATAAAGAAGACTGAATAACTGTTTCTAGAATTTTGCATTTGAAAATTCACCTTACCCTGTAATTTTCAGTTGAGGCATTTTTGCCTGTTTTCCATTTTCAGCTGTGAAAAAATATCTTAACATCTAGATCTGGAAAAAAAAAGATGTTATTTTTACTTTAAAGCTTGCACAATAATATGCTTTCCTGGGAATTGATTCCCATCTTGTGGATGGTTGGTTATATACACCAGAGATCCTTCTCAACAGGCTACCTGTCATGATATAAACATAAAGATTACTTTTTATTTAGTTCAAGAGCCCTATTACCCACTACCATGTCTACTGTCATATAGATTCACACTCTCAATCAGCGCTCTGGTGTTTTCTCCATCCCTTCAACTACTTAATCCAATTAGACCTGGATAAATGGAGGTCCTACACCTATAAGGACTCCATCCACAATTTTCCATTTTAACTTTCAGACCTTCAGTTTTCTTCCAACGATTTCCTCCTCTTTCAATCCGTCTACACAATATCCTATGCCATGTGATACCCAACTTCATGTCTATTGAAATACCAAGAATATATATGGGAAGTCATCAATGAACTTACGTCAAAATGAATCTTCTACAATGCCCCATCCCCCAGGCGATCTGGTAAATTTGATTTCTGCTACTCATTGATGGCGGTTCCTATGGTCCTGAACAAAACCAATGCAATCAATGGTGTTTCAAAACATGTTTAAAAAAAAAAAAAAAAGGAGGACAATTTCACTTATTTATTTGAGAGAGAAAAAGAGCATGAGTAGGAGGAGGGGCAGAGGGAGAGGGAAAAGCAGGCTCCCCGCTGAGCAGGGAGCCCAATTGGCACTCTTCCAGGACCTAGGGATCATGACCTGAGCTGAAAGCAAATGCTTAACCAACTGAGCCACCCTGGTGCCCCAAAAATATCTTTTTTTATTTGAGGGTGATCCAAGTGCCAGGTACCATTCCAAAACCCTTTACCCCACGAGAATGGTAGTTTTATTTCTATTTTATCAAAGAAGCCCCTGGGGTACACAGAGGGTTAAGCCCCTTGTTCACTCTTACCCCACTAGTAGGAATATAAAGCTGGGTTCATACCCAGGCGGGCTGGCTGCAGAGCTCAGACCTGTGGTCATTAAAATATGCTGCCTCTTATTACACCATCCATGACTACTGTGTATGTGCCTCTATGTGTTTGCAGAAACTCTCTGCAAAGCCAACCTTATTTAAAGTTAATTATTTGCTCAGCCATTTTAGCACTGCATATAGGAGAAGGGAGGCAGCAGCGGAAAAGGGCTTAGGGTTCGGGGCATGCATCTAGTTCAACAAGTACAAGGGCAATAAGGATGCTGTTCAGTTAAAAAGGGTGCGACACAAGTGAGAGCAGGCAGCCTCATCCAAGTTTAGGGGCCAAGAGGGAAGACTTCCTGAAGGAAGTGATGTTTCAGCTAAAACAGGAGGATAAGCAGGAGCTAGAGCCTTGTGGGGGATGGAAGGAGCAGAGTAGGTGGCAGAGAAAGGGACTAACCCTGAGGTCATGAGGGTGGCCACAACACGTCCTGAAATTTTTCTACAAAATCCTCACTGTTTCTAGCTGTCACACCCCAAGCTGGTCGACCTGCTGCCTCGCGGCCAAGGTGACATGGCCAGGCCATAGCACTAAGTGCCACATGTTCATTCTTCTCTCCAGCCAGCCAGCTGCCCTGACCCTAGAGACAAGTGATATAAAGGCATGGTTTCATGCAGGCACATCCTAGAATTGAAGTTACTTTAGGGATGCCTGCAGTAAAGCTGAAGGAAACACCCTGAAGACCAAAGGAAGCGAGCTTTATTGAATTTACAATGCAGAAAATATTTGTAGTTCCTTAGACATTTGCATTGCTATAAAAATTACATTTTATAGTATAATTATTAATGGTTTGAAGAGAAATAAACAGTATAAACGAAATATGACCGAAACTATGAAAATGTAAACCATATAAATCAAAATCATGAAACAATTATTCAATACTCAGAGGCCTACTTAATATATACATATGAAATTTCTTACACACATATACAATAAAAGCCCACAAAAGCCTTCCCTGTGAAGCCGATCACTGTACAAATATGAAAATAAATCTTTATCTTTTAACCTCAATTTTATCTTCAGCAAGAGGGTTGTGTGACTTGGGTTTATGCAAATCGCATTTGGTATTAAATAATCAAACGTCACATATGTCATAGAAAGCAGCAAGTGGAAAATATAAATTATGAAAATGCATGAGGCTAAAAGTTAACAGTGAAAAACATCTCCTTATCCAACATTCTTTTCCATGATGAAATTAAAATATTATTCAATGTGTCAGGATACATAAAAAAAAAAAGGAGCAATGTATAATTGTGATTTTAAAAGCCCTCAAAGGAAAAACTGAGTCAAGATGAGTTAGTTGCACAGGACTATGTGAATGTGTCACATTAATTCTAGTTAAAAACATTTTTTTTATCAAAAATACACTTTGAAAACACCTTCCTGAAATGAAATGTTGGTGCTAATGATGATTTCTCACTAATGCAGCTGAAAGAGCTCCTAAGTAGCTTTTCTTCCAAGAAGATTGCTCACCAGAGCTCTAAGCCTCTGATTTGGATTTTGTTGCCAAAATATTTATCCAGGTTCGAATAAAAATGAGTGCTTTGTCTATCAAAGGCACCTATGTAATCTCCGTCCAAATCAGTTTGGGTGTACTAGCCTTACAAGCCAGATGCAAAAGCCAAGGCAATACTTCTGTATCAAAGATATACTCTATGTACAAACTGTCAGAAATACAGAGCGACACTTTGGGGGGAAATAAATAAGGCAATACAGTAACACTTACACTACAGAGTTTTGTGCAACGGCACCAAAAGCTGAACAAGTGTCCTGTATGTCAACACACAGATCCTTTCGAACCCAGGTTCCGAAGATGCCACAGACGCAACCAGCAGTGGCAAAAAGTGCACCTCACGATGACACAGAAATAACACCTCCTCCCCCATTCAGTTTGACACTATTCCACAAGCAAGGTACTCTTTCCAGTCAAAAATGTAAACTTCTTTTGCTGTGACCAAAGCCGCTGAACAGAAATGTATGGTAGAGTAGCCAGGGATAGATCAAATTTTCCAGTAAAAAAAACCCTAGATGTCAATAGAGAGAAGGCATGCTTTTGCAAACTCAAGGATGTTGTGGCTCTTTATAATCTCGATGTGTAACATATCTGGTCAGTTTTCATTTAAAAAAAAATGAAGCTAGGGAATTAAAGGTTTGATCATAAAAATTATAAACAGGAAAAACTGCTCCATGGAATTGTTTTAATTCAAAAAAGAGGAATGTTATTAGCTTATAAAATATAATAAATAAGTTATTATTTAAGGTTTTTTCAGCAGACTACTTAGAACCTGGAACTATATGAATCAAGGTAAGCTCAAACCTCTAGTTGGGGATAACTTAATTGGTTCAACGCCACTGAGAACCAAAAGCCAAAAACCAAAAACCAGGCTGCTGTAGGGTCAGGTGTTGACTCCTTCAGCCGTTAGAGATGTTTCAGTGGGGAAATCTGGGCGGCACTGCAGGTTCTAGAAGGAGAGCCAGACTCACCACACTGTTGGTGAGGAGGAGTCATTAGTCACAGTAAACAAAGGACTCTGACTTCCCATTCCTAAGGAAACGCCACTTGTGAAGAGATGAGTTTCCAAAACTAAACATTTCTTTCACTGCTCATTATTTCAAGAAGTCAATGCTGGCCACGATGGAGTTCAGAGATTTGCACCGTATTGGAGATTATGCTTGTAAATCATGGGAAGGTCTGAAACAAGCATGCACGTTTTCATTGGGCAAAATGTTAAAGTGGTAGTGTTTTTTTAATGAGATAGAATTTACATACCATAAACTTCACCCTTTTAACAATTCAGTGTTATTCATATATTTACAAAGTTATGCAGCCATTATCAAAGTATAATTCCAGAACATTCTCATCCCCCAAAGAAACCATATCTCCATTAGTGGTCACTCCAGCTCCTGTCTTTCCCTAGGCCATGGCCATGACTGGATGGTATAAATTTTTAAGCAAAGAGTGACAATTTTCCTGGGCATTGTACTTTTACCAGTATGTGGCCTCCTATGCTTTTCATTAGAATTTTTTTAAAAGATTTTATTTATTTATTTGAGATACAGAGAAAGTGAGAGAGAGCATGAGAGGAGAGGGGGTTAGAGGAAGAAGCAAGACTCCCCGTGGAGCTGGGAGCCCGATGTGGGACTCGATCCCAGAACTTAAGGATCATGACCTGAGCCGAAGGCAGCCGCTCAACCAACTGAGCCACCTAGGCACCCAACTTTTCATTAGAATTTTTAACATTGAATTTAAACCATAGACTTTGTTGAGGTGTCAGTACCTTGGTTTTTTCCTAACTTTTTGTTGCACAAATGTTTTTTCCTCTGTATATAAAAAAATAGATTTTTCTGTCTCCACTGGATCCTACAACACTGCCACTTTTTCTCAATTAAATTATTGTTTTAGAAATGAGAAAAATCAATACCCCAATATTTAAAAAGTCCGACTAACCAGAGTCTTTATTAACTGTGGGCCATCGTGGCCTCCTTCCCACTCCTTACAGTGCACGGAATCTGAGAGGCCAAGGCCTGCAAGGCCAAGCTGCTTGTTTAGCAGGTGAGGAAACAGATCTGTGGTGGGCTGCTGACACATCTGAGACCACAGGCTAGTTACCAGCAACACTAAGATGATAATCCCCTTTTACTAGTATTCTAGTAACAAATATTGGAAAAAAAAATGTTGTTCTAGGTTATCTACAAAGTCGGCCACCACATGAATCTACATCAGGGAGCTTCTTCTACAGCTTTGATCTGAGGATATGATTTTTTTACCATTTTTTACATGTTCTCTGCAAGGACCTTTATCCAGGGGCCCCCAATCACTCACTGAAACATAGCAAAGAGCCAGGGCTCCAAAAGGATCTAAGAGCACAGTTCAGATTCTCACAGTGGGACTTTCCGCCTGGCCGCATGTGGAGGACACACCCCCCTGTGAGAAGCAAACAAGTCACACTCAGGACTCCGGGACGAAGACCTGACAGGCCAAGGACGTTTGGGATTTAACTACTGCAACAGTTCTTCATCTGGGTTGACTTTTTGGAACTGGTCCCGGTCAGATTGGTAATGGATTTGCTGTCATCTTCATCAGTCCTTTTTTTCACTTCCCTGGGGGAAAAGGGGAGGGGAGAGAGGGAGAGAGAGACAGAGACAGAGAGAGACAGAGAGAGACAGAGAGAATGCATTATTGAAGTACAAAACTAAACCACAGATGGTTCTGTAGAAATAAAAACAAGACTGCTGGGCACTTGCTGTATGTCATCCGGACACTGTTCTCACAAGGACCACGTGAATTTGTTGGGCCCCATTTTATATGCGCAGAAGCAAAGGCAAAGAAAGAAAAGATAAAGCAACTTCCCTTCGGTTACGTGGCTGGAGACGCCACAGAGCCAGGCCTGGAACCACGCCTGCACTCTGAGCACCAGGCCACGCTCACGCATGCACGAGGCAGGCACACACAAGACCCACGTGCACAGGAGCACGCGTGCGTGCGCCCCCCCCCCCCCCCACACACAAACTACTACTGCTCTCTCCTGTGGTCTCACCTGCTTTACGGTCTGCCACATGCACAGCTCACTCCTTAGCACCCTGGAACCTGCCTTCCATCCCCGACTAGTGCTTGCTGACCTTAACAAAAGCAATGATGACTTCAAAACCACTCTTTAATTAAACAGGACCATGGAGATAATGATGAATGCTTAAAATCCAGAAAAAAAAAATCTTCATTCTGCCTCTTCCTAACTTTCCTTTAGAATTAACAACTAGAGGCTACAATGACAAAAGATCTCTAAGATCCTGTGAAAAGCTCCTAGGGATAGTATCCTTCCACGTGTGTTCCTAGGGATGCCTGTGAAACATGCAGACCCTGAAGTCCTACCTTAGACAAGACCCTGAATGGCACTCTTGACTGTGAAAGCTTATCCCCAAGAGGCCCCCAAACAATGCTACCTTCCCCATCAAGACTGGGGGGCCCCCACCATGAGCTCTCCCTTCACAGTACTGGCTCTCTGTGACTGCTTAGATCAACAGAATGCAGAGGAAACGGTGGGCTGGGACTCCAAGCCAGGCTGCTTTCAGCTGCCAGGGCTCCTCTCGGAGAGGGCCACCGAGGTGGCCTGAAGGACAAGGACCCTGGTGGCAGACACCCAGCCTGAGCCTTAGCCCCGCGGCACCTGACTGCAAATGCATGAGACACCCCAAGCGGGAATCGTCAAGGAAACTTCCAGCTAAGATCCAACCAATTTCTAGTAATTTCAAGAAATTAAAAAGTCATCATTGTTTTAGGCAACCACGTTTTGGTTTATTACAGAGCAGGAGATAACTGAAACTACTAAGAACTGGCATATTCCTAGTACAACAACATTGTTCAATCAAAATAGAATGTAATCCGCATGTGATCTAAATTTTTTAGGAGCCACGTTAAAAAACGTTAAAAAAAAACAGGTAAGCTTAATTTTATTAATATATTTTTACCCAGTATAGCAAATATATTATCATTTTAGCATGTTATCAATAAAAATAATGAGGTATTTTAGATTTTTATACTGTCTTCAAAATCTAGTACATACTCAATACCTACAGCACGTCTCAATTTGGGTTTGCCACATTCAGGTGGCCCATGGCTGTCGAATTGGTGAGCAGGACTCCAGAAGGTGCTGATATGTGCTAACTTTTGAAAACCAGTATACTGTGAGTTGGAAAGAAGACATCTCAGCAGAGAGGAAAAAAAAAAAAAAAAGAGGGAGGAAGTAATTCTTGCTGAAGGCCAGCTAATAAATGCTATACTCTACATTTTCACATTTTTCTTATTTCATGCACGTAAACAATCACACAACATAAACACACACGCGCCCCTGACAGGTGACAGGTGAGCATTATTATCTCGCTTCACAGAAGAGGAAACAAAGGCTCAGGAGGAGGAGGAAGATACAGGATTCAACCCAGAACACCCCATAAGACTCGTTTCAGACTCCTGACCTCCAGAACTGGAAAGTGATACACGTGCGTTGCTCAAGCGACGACGATTGTGGGAATTTGTTACAGCAACAACAGAGAACTAATACAACTTCCAAGCGCGTCATCTCAGACATTTGCTCATTCAACAAATGCCTGGTTTATGCCAAACTCTGGGACCCCCTATTAGTGAGCGCTGAAGGAGAGACAGAAGGCTAAACAAATCATTCCCGGGTCCCGAGAGAGCTGCTAACACACATGCGAGGCGTGATGCAGGAGTACAAAGGGTGCACCGGCGTGCTGGTCTGTAGGGAAGGAAGTCGTGGTGGAGGGGGAGCTGCGCGGACACTTTGACACCGGCGGGACCTCTGGAAAGAACAGGAATTGACCTTCACTTAAGGAGGAAGGAGATTCCAGGTGCAAGGAACAGCATGCATAAAGGCAAGGAGACATAAAAGAGCTTGGCCACAACTAGAAATCAAGTCTGCTGTGTCTACAGATTACCATTCCTTTGGGAGGTAAAATAAGAGACGCAATGAGAAAGGTGGGTGAGGCCAGGCTGTGAGGGTTTGGACGTGTTGGATAGAGCCACACCTTTGGAATTTCCTCTTGTTGGTGGGTGGGGATGTGGTTATGGAATTTTAAAAAGAGGTAGAGGTTAAAAATACAAAAATTGGAGAAGTCATCAGCTAGAGACAGTTCTAGAAACCCTGGGGATGGACGCCATTAGGCAGAGAGAGAGAGTAAAGAAGAAGAGAAATGTGGAACGCAATCCTCAGATTGCCAACATGGAAGCAGCAAGCCGATGCTCCAGAGTGGTGGCAACAAGTCCCAATGTTGCCACTTAGCAGCTGTGTCACTTTGAGCAGGTTGATTAAGCATTCTTGACCTCTACTTTCTTATCTGTACAATGGGTATAATTATCATAGCGCCTTCACAGACAACTCACATCTCTCCCTTCTGGGCGGTCCAATGGCCTCTATGAGCTACAATCATCTGGCTGCCTGGTCAAATGTTTTCTTTTTTTCCCCCCCATTACATCGCATGGCCTGCAAATATTTATTCCCTCGATATCGCTACTGAACCACGTATGGGGCCTCCATAGGCTGAGTGCTTACAATAATGGAGACATTTTATTGAACCTGAAAGCAACTATTAAGGAAGAAAACTACATACCCACGTGGTCCATCTGGCCTTTGGTTTCTCTAATCTACCATAAGTGCAGGCGTGTCCCTCCCACTTTGAGGAAATCAGACAGATATTCCAAACACCTACAACAGGTGTAAGGCTGGGAAAGCTAGACTGTCTCACCAAAAACTACCACACACGTGACAACTGCATGTTAGGTGACTCCGTCTCCCCGGCAGATTTCCTCCCAACAGGCTCAGCTCCTGGGCCGAACAGAACGGCCTGAGCCATTTTTGTGGGTTTGTTTTTCTTTCCAAATCTCACACCATTGATCGATCAAATGCCTTTGGAATTTGAATCTGCTGCAAAATGTATAAAGCCTGTGGTTCTGGTGATAGCAAATTCGCCTGCCAATGGACAATGATTGTGGTATATGTCCTGTCAGCACTACGGGGAAACTGCATTTCTAGGAGACACTTTTCCTGGGATTAAGAGGTTTCCAGAAAAAAAGCAGTACGAGTCAGTTTAGGGTGTTAACCAAACATTCATAGCCTCCCTCCAAAGCAGAATGCTGCTTCGGACAGTGCAAATCCACATACTCGCCAGCTCATGTTTTATGACATGACACAGCATGAAAGGGGCCGTGACGGGAATTGTCTTACGAGATCTAAATCGAGAACATAACATGTTTTACATTGTACATAACTTTATAAAGGATGTACAACTTTTTTTTAGAAGATTTTATTTATTCAAGAGAAAGAGAGCGAGAGAGAGAGAGCATCAACAGTGGGGACAGGGAGAAGCAGACTCCCCGCTAAGCAGGGAACCCCACGTGGGGCTCGATCCCAGGACCCCGGGATCATGACCTGAGCTGAAGACAGACGCTTGACCGACTGAGCCACCCAGGCGCCCCATGATGTAAAACTTTAAAAATGATAATTTTACCTGTGGCAACTCTACCATTTCCATGTAAGCCTTAGGCACTTTAACAAGCAAATCATAAGGCAGGATTTAAAGCAAATTAAAATTTTTAAATATTTGCTTTATTTATAATTTTCATATTTAACACACCGCTAATGTAATGAAACCGGGGACCTCACACCAGGCCATAATGCAACAACAATGGTAAAATAACTCCTTGATGAGTGATTCCCAAGGAGTGATCTCGTAATCAAAAGGCCTCTGCACAGAGGTGTGGTGAGTACGGAAGCACAAGGCCGTGTGGGGGCAGCGGCAGGTGGGGAGAAAGCATAGGTGGCTCACAGCCTCTCCCACGTTTATGATACAATAAAGAGCATCGATTCGGCCCTCTGGGTGTGACCGTGGGGATCTGGAGTCATTTAACTTTAGTATGACCCCGTGAGACAATTCAGCACGAAGGAGCGACTGCTATTCCCTGGAATACCAGCGGTTCTGCAGAGAACCACAGGCTGGCAGAACTACACAGGACCTTGGGAGTCGCTTTCTCCAGCCCTCTCCCTCATTTTATAGATTAGAGATGCCGAGAGGGAGGCAGGGACTTGTCCGACTCTACAGCTGTTGGAGGGGAGAGTTAAGACCGCACTTTGAGCCTCCTGACACCGAGGTCCTCCATTAAGCCAGGCAGGAGGTAACCGCCTCGCAGGGGGCCTGGCGCACAGGGGGCCTCCTCTGCCGGGCCGAGCAACAGGCCAGCGCCCCGCTGCCAAAGCTGGGGGGCCCACCCCCCTGCTGTGGTTCAGCTTCGGGCCCAGTCATGCCCTAAAGACCTGCAGGCCCTCCCCACACCCGCCTAGCCCAGCAAGCACAGCACCGCCACCGAGGAATCCCCAGGGACGTTTTAGCAAAACACCAGTAGGAACACCTGAGAAAGCACAAACATCTACCAGTTCAGCAATGAGTCCAGCCTCTGCGTTTCAGCGAATCTCCCCCGACTCCCCCTGCCCCCCCCAACCGCTTCCACTGAGTGAGCCTTCCTTGGCCAATTTGGCCAGTGGCCCCTTCGCACCCCCTGGTGCACGGAATCCATTATTTCACCCAGCTTAGTCTTACCTGGGCTCTTGTTTGACAAATGTGGTATGAGCCCACGATTCTCCTACTAATCACGGGCAGAAAACCGTATCACTCCCTTGAACCTACACATGCTTCAATGTTTGCCTCTCTTCCGCCCGTTCTCTGACTCAAAGTCAGCACTGCTTTGCTTCGCACAAAGATGATGTCCAGCGTGGTGGGGGCAGGTGGCTCTCTCTCTCGGACTGATATCAGAGGAGATAATGTTCAAAGCCTCTGAGTTCGAGCCCAAGGTATCCGCCAAGGCCTGCCACAGACTAATGCCAAGCAGACCATTTAAAGTCCTGGAGCCCGTTTCCTGATTTTCTCAAGTGAGGGCAAGGATCTTGCCCAAGGCTCCAGTTTAAGCAGCTAGTAAGCACTATAAACACCAAGTCATGCGTAGAAAAGCAGCATTGAAACACTGCAAAGTATTTTACTTGTCACTGTATATGACCAGAAGAGGCCATTTATCATATTGAAGCTAGTAATCTTGTAAAATTTCACAAATAATCAGAAAAAAAACTTATACACTCAAAATTATGGCTTCTCTTTGTCAGCAATTAAAGTTCACTGGCCTGAATTTTGTTCATGCTTATTTTCTTTTCCTTTTTCCTTTTGGATATTTAATCTCTTAATGCCAGTAAGAATCATCTTTTCATTTGTGGCAGAAAACCATGCAGAAGACATAAATCTAACAGATTATGTTGTTATTTCTTAAAATTCAAATTCACTCCCAGGATTAAAAAACACATTTATATCCAAGTTACTCAAGGATGTAATTTTCATTCTAATCTACATCCCAAAATGTTATTTATTATTAACACCACTGCCTAAGCTTAATAATTACCTGAGTAATTATTTTAATAAAGTGCTTCCAACTGGCGTGATATACAATTTGCTTTGTTTTTTTTTTCCCTTTATCCCAGAAAATGTCATAATAGATAGTTAATTTCATAATAGTCTCTTGTGTTTAAAATCTGGTTCCTGGAAATGATTCATACAAGTCAACTATTAGCTTTGCGGTGACATTTTGCAGAAATGTCAACGACACCTCAGATGCACCTGCTTTGTTTGGCAGTAAAAGTACTTTCCCAACATTCACAGTGAAAAAGCAGCACTACCAGTTTTTATAAAATCCGTGTTCAATTGTTTCTCTAACCACTACTGAAATACGAGACAGTGTTTTCCAGTGTATATTCATGTCATAGTCCAGAAATCTGACATATGCACCAACTACGTGAAAATTCAATCCTGCTTTCAGTTTTCCAAATATAAGACAACACTTTACCGAGCAAGATGGAGAACAGCTTCCACTATATTTGAGCCGTCTTTGGCACTGGTTTCACAGAATAATGCCCCATAGGTCTATAGAAAAGAAATAAACACAATTAAATGAAGGCTTTATTTAGGACTCCTGAAATTTTAGCTTTTGAAACCAACAAATAAACATATTCTCCTGTTGAGTACGCTAACAGCAAGAAATTGGATTCACAGTTTCAATACTTCAAAGAATAGTGAATTTGAATCTAGTTATTCTAGACACAGCTCCTAGTCAGGGGATTTTTTATTTTGCCTTAAAAGCAAGCACAATATACAATTTCATGTTTTAAGGTTCTTACTCTCCATAGTCCTACCAGTTGCTACAAACGTTCTCTATCAGATAATCTGAAAGAGATAAAAATGATAGCTTAAGGTAACAACTCATGAATTAAATATCCATCAAAAGTATGTCTCCTTTGTGCTGGCAGCTAACTTGCATCCCTTCACACTACCATCTTTTCCTATCAAGATTCAGCAACCTCCGTGTTGCTAAAACCAATGGACACTATCTAGGACTCGATTAGTCAACCTCCAAGCGGTTATGTATATGACCACTGACCACATCATTCTCCTGCTTCACACCTTTCAATGCTTCCCATTTCTCTTCAAGTAACACTCAGATGCTTCCCCATGGCTGACAAGGCCTCATGTCCATGTAGTCCTGGCCCAACTGCTAGCTTTACCTGCCACCCTCTTCCCTTGCTCGCAAAACTCTGGTTACTCTCACCTTCCCTCTGTTTCTTCAACATTCCAAATTCTCTCTTACCTCACGATCTTTGCACTTGCTGTTCCCATTACCAGGGTTATGCCCATCAACCCCCATCTCCAGGCTGACTCCTACCTACCTTATGGATTTTTCTGTAATCCTCCCCTGAAGTTAAGATTCAGTGTTATCTAAGCCTGGCATGTCCCTGTTAGGTCGTGCTATTAGGAAACCTCACAGCCCTCTGTTTTTTCTCTGCATTGCACTTGCCACAATTGTAATTGATGGAGTTATTTTTGTGTATCTCTGCCTGGAGACAACGTCCCTTCAGGAAGGAGAACTGCAGGGGCCTCGGGTCTGGGTGCAGGTGACACACAAGCCTGTGTGTCAGTGGGGAGATAAGGGGAGGGTGTCATGGCTGCTCTGGAGCATGGAGAGAGAGGACAAAATGAGGGGGGAAGAATCCACAGTGGGACCTTTACCCATAAGCCCCTAAATCCACAGGAAATCTATAACAATTCTACAATGAATGTGAATGAATTTCTAGTGGCAATGGGTAGCGCTGCTTCTGAGTTTTATGGCTAGGATGTTATTGGGTCACATGGAGGGTCCTTCTGAGGGTACAGGAGGGTAGGTGTCACGGGATGCATAAGTGGGCAAACCTTGGGAACTCAGAAATCGTGAGGAGGGGATAAACCCGGCATGTGGCAGGAAATCATTCGCTAAGAGGGCGTGTGGGACAATGTGGCACACGGATTACATACATTTCATGTGTATCTGCCAGAAATGAACTACATGAGGACACGGACTGTCTGCTGTGTGCTCCAGTCTTTCCCCCACACACAATCAAGTGCCTACGATTAAACATGTTCAATGAATCTCTTCGGGGCTTTGCTGCCTAGCTCTGATGTTTAGCACGTTTGGTTCATAGTTTTAAAATTCAAAACAAAAAAGATTTTCCAACTTAAAACGGTGACATTGGCACTTGTTTTTACAGTCCACATGCCGCACGACAGCACACTCTCTCCGCATGCTGACACGGACCACAGAGGCAGCCGTATCGGATCAGACTGCGACGGCGTGGACTTATCTACCCCGCAGGTGCCTCTGATGCCGTTTGGGAAAGACCGGTCCTAAGCGGGCCCTGGAGCAGCCTCACATCGGTAATAACAGGAGAAAAAACGCTGCCCTCAGTAATAAACTGGATAGAAACAAACTTCATGTTCTATACAAGCGCACAACCAAAAATAACTTTAGACTATTCAACGAAGCACAAATCTTAGAGAAGAAAACAAGTTTCCCAATTCTCTTCCACTGCCCTTTGGCACAGTAACCCTCTGGAACTAAACCATGTTTTCTAAACAGGATACCCATTCTTTTTCCTTGACGTGGATTCCAGAACTGGAGGAGTCCAGGACTGGCCAAGGGTAAGGAGGAAGGCAGGATAATTCTGGCTCCTTTGTCAACGTTCTTCAATGGGGAAAACTGACCAAGTTATCGTTTTACCTCCATTAGAGATTTAATCCTTGGTACAATTACTTACATTCATTAAAGTGTGTGTGGCGAGGGTGGGGGTTGGGAGGGCACCTGGTGGCTTAGTCGGTTAAGTGTCTGCCTTTGCTCAGGTCCTGGGATGGAGCCCCGTGTCAGGCTCCCTGATCAGTGGGGAGCCTGCTTCTCCCTCTCCCTCTGCCCCTCACTCCTTCCGCCCCCCCACCCCGGCTCACGCTCATGCGTGCTCTTTGTCTCTCACTCTCAAACAAATAAATTAAAAAAAAAAACAAAATAAAAAAATAAAGTGCAGGGGGGCACTGGGAGTTCTGTCTGAATAAGCAGACCAGCAGTCCCATCGAAAAGGGTGACAGTTTGCCAAAGAACCTCGTCAAGCGAGTGTAGACAGGAGTGAGGGCTGCTGACTGCAGAGCTCATGAATGGCTAGGTCCATCCCAACAGCCCCACTTGCACCCTTACCATGGCCAGTTTTTCTCCCAAGTGTCCTGGGACACACTTCTGTTCCTCTGCTGCGGCAGCATCACGGAGATCAGCCTTGTTTCCTACCAACATGATAGGAACACTGTCCTGGGTTGCATCCTGCCAGGGGAAAAAGAACTGTTGTTCACCAAACACCGAACAAGTTCCACCGACAAGAGCAGCCGCGCCCGCAGCAGCTTCCACTCTCCACATGCCCCGTGGGTGCCGCATGACCTGGAGGTCGTACCTTCCAGCCTCAATATCTCTCTACAGAGAGCCAAATGTCCTCCCATTGCCAGGTGAGAACACGGAAATTCCGAGAGGTTAAATAAGAACTTGCAAAGGCCGGGGCCACGGTCCAAATGCTCCCCATCACCCCTGCCTCCATACGAACCAACAGGAGCTCACGCCAAGGGGCATGACCACAGAACTGTACTTGGCTGTGGCGCCCACACAATTTTCTGTGACTTTCACTCCAAACAGTGCTGATGACAAGTCAGCTTCATTATCTCAGGTACAAAACACACGGGAAATCCCTCAGCCGTGACAGGATAAAAACAGAGCGTGGGAATTCCACACTCACTGCAATCTGCTTCACAACAAAAGCAAAATGTGAAGGTCCTAAAGGTTAATGTTTTTCTTATGAGGAGTCAATTCCCAATCATTCAAAGGAATCGATTCTAAGGCTAATGCTCCCAAATCTGCCTTCGCAGGTCCACATGGGGCCTGGTGGAACGTGAAACGTAGGGAGCAGAGCTGTGTCTGAGGCCACTTCTCCCACTACCTGGCCGCTCACTGGCTGTGGCTCTGAAATGAGGTGAAGTGCTTCATGTTTCTGCCTCAGTTTCCCCACTGGTAAAATGAAGGTGTTAGTAAGGGCGCATTGCACCTCAGGAGGCTCTAATGAGAACAGAGGAAGATAATCTGACAGGCCCAGAAAAACAGGGTTCTGGTTCCCACGCAAGAGCAGCAGCAGCCCTGATGGGGCGTGTGGATGTGACCCGCTGCCGTGTCTCCAGGTACCAGCTGCGCTTTCGGTTTGGTGCTACACCTGCCAAGGATCAAGAAATGAGCCTGGAAAACGATGGCACTACATCTGATTTCCCTTCTCTTCAGACCATTCTCCTCTGACGAGGGCACCGCAGTGTAATATGAGCGGGGGAGGGGGGGGGAGGGAATGAAGGGCCCTCCCTGTAACTAGGTGCCCTGTCCATCGATGTGTTCATTAATTATGTTCTTTGGCAAACTGTTCAGGTTCCAAGGGGGCAACTTTGGAAGCCACTCAACAAATACTAACTTAAGTGAGCCAAGAACCTAAGCATCTAAATGATTTCCCAACATTACTTCAGTAAATACAGGCAACTCAAGTCTTCACGGGAATAGCACCTTCCAGGGAGGCTGCCCTGACCACACCAGCAGGCCCCTCACCCTGCCCTCTTCTTGTGCCCACAATATTTATCATTCTCTATCACTCCATTTATTTTATTTGTTTGTTGCTTGTTATGTTTCCCCTACTCAGGTACAAGCTCCCCCACTATGGGCGCATTGTAGGTTCTGGAATGTGCACAAAGGAGGCACTCCAAAAATACTCCGGAATGTTTAAAAGTCGGGAAGAGATCTCATGTCTCAAGTGTCCCCTCAATTCAACATTCACCCAAGTATTCAACCAATACATTATTTATGACAGGTAAGTAAATGGACATCGTTTAATTTTACCCATGATTTTATTGCACAATTTTGTAACTCAGTGATTTTTATCGAAATGTATTATTAATTCACCACTGACATTCTATTACCCCTCAGCCCTTGGGCCTACCCCAACAATCACATTCTCAGTTTCCACCCGTGTTTCTAGTGGCCCCATAAACTATCCCCACAGAATGTCCTCAAATTAGAAAGGCCGAGCCATGGCAGAGGTTTATCACGCCCTTTTCTCCCAAAGGTGGAAGTCAAAAGCCAAGTAGTATCTAATTTTTCCCCAGGACAAATTCAAGAGTTCATCTTGAATATAGTTTCCGTCCTTTTCAGACCCTGTGAAAGGGGATCCACAGAGCTGAAAAGGTCACTTACCATGTGGGTGATTAGCAAATGATGGCAAATAACGGGGTCCCAGCACACCAGCCGTGGCTGGTCACTGAGGGCTCTTTCAACACTGGGGCTGACCTTGCCTTTGGGCCGCTGGTCCTTGCGCACCATCCAAAGACTTAAAATGCAGGCTGAGTCCAAAAGTTTTTAATAAAAAGTTTTGCTGTGGATTTTAAATTATCTGTGGGGACGAGTCTGTGAGGACGATGTTATTCTCTGGACTCGTCGTTCTACCCCAGGGAGGTCCGTCTGTTCCCGTGAGCAGACGCTTCTCCTCTGTGCAAGAAAGGTACCTCGGAACTCCGCTCTAGGCACCACAAGCTTCTCTTCTCAACCCGCTGCTTCCTCTGGCTCTTTATCGCAGCAGCAACCAGGGCTGACCCAGGAGACCCAAGGCCCCCTCCAACCCCTCACCTCCAAAGAACCACAAGCCAGGGTCATATACTTTCTCCACCTCGGGTTTCTCATAAAAAGTGAGAGTAACATTACACTTCTTACTGCTTTCCTCGAATATGTTACAGAGATGAATATAACATGTGGAAAGTTTGTGAAATAAAAATGCTGCATAAGTGTCAACACACTTCCATTGTATTTATAATAATTTTAGGTCATGGTATTTCGCTAGGACAAAATGCACATTCCTTTGTCATTTCTCACATCACTTCTTTAGTTAGAAAGAGAACATAATTCTATTTTCTTACAGGGTATGAAATAGGCCCAATGGAAGAATCTAGAAGCTACGTTGATATACAGCAATCAGTTCTCTGTTTAGTCAACACTGCACTGTTTAATGCCTGTTAAAAATTAGAGATAATACACTTAATTGAAAAATTATATGAGCCACTGTTTTTTTTTCAAGGGAGTATATCGAACCATAGCTTGAACTGTAATTTTATGTTAATTAATAACCATTGGCAGCACACTAAGTGTGGTCAAAATCATTTCCTACTTCTAGAAATTATTTACCAGGAAACCAAAGGATATGAAAGCTCCTCAGATGAAAGACATCATCTCATTTAACCAAGAAGAAGAAAAAAAAAAAGGCAGCACAGGATGTTATGAAGCTTCAGGTACCACTTGGTGTTTCAGGGGCACCCGACTTACCACCAGAATAAGGTGAGGACACAGGTGCTAATGGAGCTCGCATCCAGCACACACGGGGCCCCATGCACACCCAGTCACACACACACCACCCCAGGCATAAGAGCTGCTGCTTCTCAGGTTGCCCACATTTGCAATTGCTTCCAAAGGGGTTCTGATTTTATCCGTCAGAAAACCGGAAGTTTCATTCCCAGACGCTCCCTTCGGTGGTATCCACGGCTCTGGGGAAAGTCGCCCGGCTACTGAGGAAGAGACCAGTGCCGCCAGGAGACACCCCCCTCTCACACCCAGTCAAGGCTCTCTAACGGTGTGCACTCCAACAAAGGAGAGAAAGCGCCTTTTCTGAGATGGCCCAGGACGCCCGTGTAGGCTTTTGTTTGGTGCTGCGTTTTGAGGTCTTACCTCAATCGTGTCCACCCACTCTCGGACGTTGAGAAAGCTTTTCTCGCACGTGACATCATACAGCAGCAGAATACCATCTGCTCTTCTGAAGTAGGACTTGGCGATACTTCTGAATCTGGCAAAGAGGAAAGCGTGAAAATAGCGCTTCCAATCGGTCAGTTGGTCAGGTGCTGCCCTTTCCTCATCTCTTTTATGCTCGCTAATTTTTCTCCTCTTTGAAGATAAGCCCCCATTCAGAAGAATCTCATGGCAACTTGGAACCGGGCCAGAGCCACCTCAGCGGTGGAATGACTCAGCGGAGGGTAACAGAATCATCCGGGGGCTGATCTACGAGAGCCGAGCAATTTCTCCACCACACAGTCCCAAGAATGTCTACAAACCCCAAGGTATAAGCAGGACAAGGTTGCGAGTATAATTTCTTAAAAATTCCAGCCCCAGCAATAACCTCCCAAACCCATGCGTGGGACACAGGGAAGGAGGGAAGGAGGGAAGGAGAGGCCCAAGAAAGAAAACTGTGGTCTGGGGGGTGGGAAGGAAGCACTGGGAGGGTGGCGTGGAAGAAGGCCCAACAATGTGGAGTGCCACAGCATGCCAGCTTTCCACACACGGGGTGCGGGGCGGTTCGCTAGCAGAAGAGCATACGCCAACATGTATGTCCCAACTCTAAACCGACTGCAATACTTGGTAGCATCTTTAAAAGGGCCGTGTCGACCACGAATTTTTTTAAATATCTTATTTATTTATGTGTCAGAGAGAGAGAGAGGAAAGGTAGGAAGAGAAAGAAGCAGGCTCCCCACTAAGCAAAGAGCCTGATGTGAGACTCGATCCCAGGACCCTGGGATCATGACCTGGGCTGAAAGCAGACACTTAACTGACTGAGCCACACAGGCGCCCCAACCACGAATGTTTTTTAAATGTTGAAAGTCTCGGTCTCCTAGAGAATGGGAGCTCCCTGTGAGCAGCTTCTGTGGATTTGTGTCTGTTTCCTGTTGAATCTTTGAGCCTGAATGGTGCCTGGTACAGAGGCAGGTCGCAGCCTATACTCACGAGTTGCACAACTGGAGAAGTGCTATTTCCAGAGTTAGGCAGGATTAAAACCTATGCTCGATGCTTCCGGTCATCAGCAATGCATGCACGAGAAGGCAAAGTCACCAGACGCGAATCTTCCATTTAGTTGGTGCCTCTGCCCTTGAACGGAGGGGAGCTGAGATTCCCTTTCCCATCTTTTATTGAGCCTGGCTAAGTACCTCCTCACACCGACTCTGCATTCCGGAAGTGCTGCCTCACCCACGTTCTCTTGTTCAGAAAGGACACTCTCCTTTTTCCAACTGAACAGCGGCTCAGAGGAAGCCTGAAGATCTCCACACACAATTGACAGGTAAATGAAGGAGGAAAGAATGTGGGGACACACAAACATTCCTGAAATCCTAACGCACTTTGTAATTATACAGTGTATTATAATGATAGGATCATGAGCATCAAAAACCACCAAGCATCCCCACGAGGCTCGTCCATGCAGAGCGAAGGCAAGCCCACAGCGCTGTCGGCCACACTTGCCTCTCCTGACCAGCCGTATCCCAGAGCTGCAGGACTGTGCGCTCTCCGTCCACAATGAGAGTTTTCATCTGAAAATCGACTCCTGAAAAGGAATTACAAGAGAACGTGGGGAACATGATGTAAATAACTCCACTAGTTTTGACTCTCAAGCCCTCTGTAGATAAAAGCCAATAAGCCAAAGCTCAGTGAGGTAGAGAGCAATGAACGTGACCTTCAAATGCTAATTTCAAGTCAGACCACACATGCGCGTGCAGAGGCCCCATCTGCAGGTTGGCTGAGGCGGGGAAGGCTTTCGTCTATGGACAAAAGGAAAATCTGTGTTCTGTTTGCTCGTGTAATTAGATGAACTTGGTATGTCTCTGTGTGTTTATGTGTGTGCATTGTGTGCACGTGGACACGTGTACGTGTGTATGTATCTGTGTGTGGATACATAGGTGTGTATATATGCCATGCTCTTAAGCAACTGAACAAAACAGGCGGTCTTTTCAGGAACCAAATCAAAGTGAACTTGCAGCTTTGTTATCTTCAGGGGTATAATGAAGAATCATAAATTTACAAAGACGCCCATTGTGAAGAGAGCATAATCAATCTGTTCTCATATTTCTAGTCATCAAAATAAGAACTCTTTAGATAAAGAAGAAAGGTGAACGTTAATTTGCAAACCTTCAACTCCTTTTACTGATTAGTATGCAAATTTGGGAAATCAGGACACTTCTTCTCTTGTTCTCAGAAGTGTTTACTCCTGTATTCTGTTGTAAAGGAGGGGGAGGGATCATGCACCTGGCTATGATTTTGACCACGACAAATGGCCATCAACAATGTCACTTTATCTATATCAAGTGACATCTTATCAGAAAAGCTTTCCCTGGCCACTCTGGGTAAAACTGCACCTCTCTCCAAATCTCATTTTCTTTTCACACATTGCCCTCCTTTGGGGTGAAGTTTCCTTGCAGGCCGGGACTTAGCTGCCTCTGTTCATTGTGTGTCCTTTGCACCTACAACAGTGTCTGGCTGGCTCATAGGCGAACTCAGGAAATGTTTGCTGAATAAATGAATCTGTCATCTCTGGCTCTAAGCTTGGTCTAGTTGCTCTGACTGGCTAAGTAGATACCTTTGTCCTTTGTCGGTCTTCTTTTCCTAAAGTTGGGCCTTTGCCAAAACAGAAGACCACTCCACTGGCAAGAATACACACACACACACACACACCCCTATATATTATATAAGTATACAGAGAGATCTGTGTATATACTCTCTAAGGAAAATAAAATCAAGCTAAAAGAAGGTCATTTCCCCATTACCACCTGAAGAAGGAACCATACCCAGGGTGGCACTTGTATTTCCTCGAAATTCATTCTTGCAGAGCCTCATGAGGAAACTAGACTTCCCCACTGCGGCATCCCCAGCAAGCACAATCTTGTAAGCCTTCTGTGAGCTCGCAGATTTATGCTCCCCATCCACCACATCCGTCTAGGGGGACAAAGCCACAGTGGGTGACAAAGATCATGCCAGTTGTCTTCCTAATAAGTTACATGGCACCAAAAATTCAGTGTTATGAACAAAATATCTCAGAAACTACCAACCTGTGGTGACAGAGCCGAGATGGGCTTCCTTGAAGAACTGACGATGCTGCCCTCACTAGCAGACCCCTGGGATTTCCAGTCTAAGATGGCAGCCACACCTTCAGCACCAAACGTCTCTTCATCCCTTATATCAGGAACCTGGTTTTTGTTATTATTTTTTTTTAGTCAGCATTAAAAAACAAAGTCTCTCAGTACACATATATATCATGGATTAAAGAGAAGAAAACTCTGCAGCTGAATCTACAGACAGTACCGTTATGGAAGAGAAGAGCCCCAAATGGCAATCTGTGAAAATTTCTCCCTACCCTGGTGAAGAAAAAAACATTCTACTGACTATGTTTCATATTTATAACCTTCAAGTTGTATTCCCATGACAGATACAAGTCAAACAGGGTGACAGATTTCTACTGAAGGTATGGCCCAGGAGATAGTGATTTCTGGGGCTTACGTCTATGTCTGAAGCATCACCCCCAAAGCTCTCCTGTGTGCCGTGTGACCTCTGAAGTCCCCTCTGGTGCTTGTATTCCACCTCCGAGTCGTATTCATTGGAGTCTCTCAGAGTAGACAAGCCGCTGTCGAAGCAGCTCTCGGGAAGGCTGTCCACCTCACAATTCATCCTCTGCATAGGGTCACAGAGGGCCAGTGAGTCACAGTCCTCATCCACGTAGGAGGAGCGGGATGACCTGGTGATAAAGGAGAAGAGAGCTTTACCCGAGAGTTCACAAAGCTCAGGACTACACAGCAGTGGACTCTAGAAGGCTTACCAACACTCACTTTTGCCAAGAATCACAATGTAGTCCATGATTATGTATCAGGGGAAACATGTTCAAAGCAACACCAGCTCATTCTGTGCAACAATCAATCAAGATAAAGACACTCAAGTCTAATATTTAATAAAAATGAAGCCATTTTTAAAAATCACTTCCTGTATTTCCTGATACAAAAGGAATCGCAGTGTCCAGAACTTAACAAATGCAATCCCAAGTAAAGAAAAATGTATGCAGAAGATGTGAACCTTTTTACTCTAATGGGGTCAGACCATATTCCAAACAGCTTGTCCATTTCTGGATAACAGCTCCATTTTTTAAAAGGGATGCTGAGAACCTAGATGGGAAAGGTAACCGTGATAACGTGAGACTCAAAACCCTCAGACACAAGAAATGGTTCCATGAACTCAACTTCAGTCTTAATGGTTTCCCTCTTCAAATCCTCAGACAGCTGACACGTGAAGATGAAGAATATACTCTCCCAGGTTGCACAAGACAAAATAAGGGCCAGCTGATGAAGTTTTCTAGAAGTTCTATTTCTAATCGACATGGTGAAAAATGACAGGCAATTAGACAGGTGTGCTACCAGAATACGACATAAGAGTTTTCTGCCACTAGCTGTTGATACACAGTCTAGAAAGGCTCTTGTAGGAGAGGTTTCAGAGGGAGGTCCTCTGGATAAAGGCTGGAACCCCTGACTTCTATGGATGGTTCCATTTGTGAAACTCTCTAACATCTTATAAGTGAGGAAAAAATTAACGTCAAACAAGAGACTCCAAAGAAACTGAGTTATTTCCTTATTTCCTTTTGCTTTTCCATTTGATTTTTGCAAAAACCCAAGTTTATACTGAAATAATGGGGCATTGGGGTGGCTCAGTTAAGTGTCTGACTCTTGATTTCGGCTCAGGTCATGATCTCAGGGTCATGAGATCGAGCCCCACATCAGGCTCTGTGCTCAGGGTGGAGGCTGCTTGAGATTCTCTCTCTCTGCCCCTCCCCCCCACCATGAGTCCTTTCTCTCTCTCACAAGAAGGAGGAGGAGGAGGAGGTGGAAGAGGAGGAGGAAGAAAAAGAAGGAGGAAGGAAGAGAAAGAAGGAGGAGGAAGAGAAAGGAAGAAAGAAAGAGAAAAACAAGGGCCGCGACTTGTTTAGTCTCCTCCACACTGGGCACCGTCCTGGTCACTTGGCAAACACTGTCTCATCAAAAAGGGGAAGTGCGCAGGGTATATCGTCCACAGAGATAAGAACAGTAAGAGACGAATATGTTCAGAAAACAGAGAGTGATCTCAATAGAAATAAGTGACATAAATCTGAGAAATCAAAAATATTTTGGTGCCAGGGTGCCTGAGTAGTAAAGTCAGCTAAGCATCGGACTCTTGATTTTGGCTTAGGTCACGATCTCAAGGTTGTGAGATCGAGCCCCATGTTGGGCTCCGTGCTCAGCTCTGAGTCACTTGAAGCTCTCTCTCCCTCTCCCTCTGCCCCTCCCGCTCATGCGCTCTCTCCCTAAAATAAATAAATCTTAAAAAAAAAAAAACTATTTTAGTACCATTAGCAAATGGTTAAAATTAACTAAAAAAGTAAGAACTTAACCATCAAACCCTCCCTAAATACGTTACTCAATTACAGTCTTTATCCTGGGGGCACATAGTCAAACCATATCGATAGCTAGCCAGCTAGCTCTGTGTGTCTGTGTGTCTACATAACATTTTTTGTTGTTTCATCGTTTATGAAATTCTCCTTATAAAACTTTTAGCCAACTATAAGGAACCTAAGAAAACCATTCTCATTAAAATATAGTATAAACTACTTCAGCTCCATATCATTATTAATCAGAACTTTTTTAAAAAACTTATTCAGATTTTTGATAAGGAGGGAAGAAATGAAATACAGAATTAAGAAATCACTTCCATGAATATCTAGACTCCAAATTTAAAATATAGGTACAGATGAGACTTTCTCAAAGTCTATATTTTTATATATATATATACATATACATACGTATACATGTATACATATACATATACGTATACGTATGTATATATATATTTATATTTATATATACACCCTTTAAAAAGGTGAACTATTCTTACCTGCCCAAAAAATAATTTCATAAGTACGTACAAATATAGAACAAGCTATATTTTTGTTACCAATCTTAGAAAAAACACATAACTAAACATAACTAAACATAACTAAAACAAGTATACATGTTAAAATCCAGTAAGGTCATAAAAGCAATAAATTTAAATTTACAACATGCTTTTAAGTTTCTATATTAGCATCAAAAAGAAAATGAAAATGTTAACTTCTTATATTAAGCTAATGACCCTCCAAAGAGGGCATCAGTCCAGATGCTAGTGGCTCGCTAGTTATTATTCAGGGTGATGAGAACAAGAGCGCTATACTCCGGTCTCTCTGAGCCACTCGGATGTGATGACTTTGTCCCTCAGAAGAGTTGTCCATCCAGTACTGATGAGCCTTATTCATGATGTGTAATCTTTCCCAAAATGAACCATGGTAAAATTTCCGAAATAATTTTCAGTTATGTATCTTTTCCCCTATGTGCTTAGAAATGATCTTAAATTTATCAGTCCAGAAAAACACTTTTTAAAAAGTAAAAAAAAATCACTTTTTAAAAAAGTAATGTCTATTTCTCAATAACAGAGCAACTGGGCTGCCTACACATATACAAACCGTCAACATTTATTATTTCACAAGTCAGTGAGCAAGAAAAACATCGGATACCTGGGTGGCATTTTCCTAAAAGTGGTCACCAATAAGCCCTGGTAATAGACCTTCCTGAAAGGGGACCTGACCATTTTGCTATCACTGGGATAGTTAAGTATATTATTCTTTTGTTGTTGTTGTTGATTTAAAGTTTTTATTCAAATTCTAATTGGTGAACATATATGGTAAACTTGGTTTCAGGAGAATTTAGTGATTATGACTTACATGTAAAACCCAGTGCTCTTTACACCAAGTGCCTATTTAGCCCACCCCCATCCTCCTCCTCCATCAACCCTGTTTGTTCTCTGTAGTTAAGAGTCTCTTATGATTTGCTTCCCTCTCTCTTGTTTTTCTTCCTCTATGTTCATCTGTTTTGTTTCTTAAATTCGACATATGAGTGAAATCATATGGTATTTGTCTTTCTCTGAGTTATTTTGCTCAGCATAATACACTCTAGTTCCATCACCATTGTAGCAAATGACAAGATTCCATTCTTTTTGATGGCTAATATTTCATTGTTTATATATCTATACCACCTCTTCTTTATCCATTCATCAGTTGACGAACATTTGGGCCCTTTCCATAATTTGGCTATTATTAGTAATGCTACTATAAACGTTGCGGATCATGTACCCCTTCGAATCAGTATTTTTGTATACTTTGGGTAAATACCTAGTAGTGTAATTGCTGGGTCACAGGGTAGGTCTGTGTAACTTTTTGAGGAACCTCCATACTGTTTTCCACAGTGGCTGCATCAGGTTTGCATTCCCACTGACAATGTAAGAGGGTTCCCCTTTCTCCACATTCTCGCCAACGTTTGTTGTTTCCTGTGTTGTTAGTTTCAGCCATTCTGACTTGTGTGAAGTAGTATCTCATCATGGTTTTGATTTGTATTTACCTGATGATCAGTGATGTTGAGCATCTTTTCATGTATCTGTTATCCATTTGGATGTCTTCCTTGGAAAAATGTCTATTCATGTCTTCTGCCTGTTTCTTAACTGGATTATTTTTTGGGTGTTGAGTTTCATAAGTTCTTTATAGATTTTGAATACTAACCCCTTATCAGATATGTCATTTGCAAATATCTCCTCCCATTCTGTCAGTTGCCTTTTAGTTGTGTTGATTGTTTCCTTTGCTGTGTAGAAGCTTTTTATCTTGATGAAATCCCAATAGTTCATTTTTGCTTCTGTTTCTCTTGCCTCCAGAGATGTGTCTAGTTAGAAGCTGCTATGGCTGAGGTTAAAAATGTTTCTGCCTGTGTTCTCCTCTAGGATTTTGATGGTTTTCTGTCTCCCATTTAGGTCTTTCATCCATTTTGAATCTATGTTTGTGTGTGGTGTAAGAAAGTGCTCCAGTTTTATTCTTCTGCATGTGGCTGTCGAGTTTTCCCAGCACCATTTATTGAACAGACTCTTTTTTCCATTGGCTATTCTGTCCTGCTTTGTCAAAGATTAGTTGACCATATAGTTATGGGTCTGTTTCTGGATTTTCTATTCTGTTCCATTGATCTATGTGTCTGTTTTTGGGCCAGGACCACACTGTCTTGATGATTATAGCTTTGTAATATAGCTTGAAGTGTAGAATTGTGATGCCTTCAGCTTTTTTCTTTTTTTAAAAAAGATTTTATTTATTTATTTATTTGAGAGAGAGAGAGAGAGAGCACACGTGAGAGATAGAAACCGTGTGTGCATGGTGGGGGAGAGAGCAGAGGGAGAGGGACTCCCCGCTGAGCAGGGAACCCAACATGGCGCTCGAGCTCAGGATCCCAGGATCCCCTTTTCTTTTCTTTCTTTCTTTTTTTTTTTTTTTTAAGATTTTACTTATTTATTTGACAGAGAGGAGAGAGAACACAAGTAGGCAGAGAGACAGACAGAGAGGGGGGAAGCAGGCTCCCTGCTGAGCAGAAAGCCCGATGCGGGGCTCGATCCCAGGACCCTGAGATCATGACTTGAGCCAAAGGCAGAGGCTTTAACCCACTGAGCCACTCCGGCACCCCAGCAAATTCCGTTTTTAATTATAAAATAAATTTTTTAGAGCAGTTTTAGGTTCATAGCAAAACCGAATGAAAAGTACAGAGATTTCCCATATGCCCCACTCCCCACACATGCAGAACCCCCTGCACTATCACTATCTTAACTAACATTTATTGGCCTCCTTTTATTTATTTTTTAAAAATATTTTATTTATTTATTTGACAGAGAGAGAGAGATCACAAGTAGGCAGAGAGGCAGGGAGAGAGAGAGAGAAGCAGGCTCCCTGCCAAGCAGAGAGCCTGATGCGGGGCTCCATCCCAGGACTCTGGGATCATGACCTGAGCTGAAGGCAGAGGCTTTAATCCACTGAGCCACCCAGGCGCCCCCGCTTTTCTTTTTCAAGACTGCTTTGACTATTTGAGTTTTTTTCCGGTTACAGACAAATCTTAGGACTGTCTGTTCTAGCTCTGTGAAAAATGCTGGTGATATTTTGATAGAGATTGCACTGAATGTGTAGATTGCTTTGAGTAGTATAGACATTTTAACAATATTTGTTCTTTCAATCCATGAGCATGGAATGTTTTCCATTTCCTTGTGTCCTCTTCAATATCTTTTGTAAGTGTTCTATAGTTTTCAGAGTACAGATCTTTTACCTCTTTGGTTAGGTTTATTCCTAGGTATCTTATGGTTTTTGGTACAATTGTAAATGGAATCTATCCCTTGATTTCTCTTTCTGCTGTTTCATTATTGGTATATAGAAATGCAACAGATTTCTGTACATTGATTTTATATCCTGTGACTTTGCTGAATTCATGTTATCAGTTTTAGTAATTTTTTGGTTAAAGTATCATGTCATCTGCGAATAGTGAAGGTTTGACTTCTTCCTTGTTGATTTGGGTGCCTTTTATTTCTTTTTGTTGTCTCACTGCTGAGGCTAGGACATCTAGTACTGTGTTAATAACAACTGTGAGTGTGGACATCCCTGTCTTGTTCCTGACCATAGAGGAAAAGCTCTCAGTTTTTCCCCACTGAGGATGATATTAGCCGTGCGTCTTTCCCATATGATCTTTATGATGTTGAGGTATGTTCCATCTATCTGTACTTTGTTGAAGGTTTTTATGGATGGATGGATGCTGTATTTTGTCAAATGCTTTTTTGGCATCTATTTAGAAGATCATATAGTTCTTACCCTTTCTTTTATCAATTGATTGATTTGTGAATATTGAACCACCTCTGCAGCCCAGGAATAAACCCCACTTGATTGTGGTAAATAATTCTTTTAATGTACTGTTGGATTCAGTTTGCTAATATCTTGTTGAGAATTTTTGCATCTGCGTTCATCAGGTATAGTGACCTGTAACTCTCCTCTGTAGTGGGGTCTTCATCTGATTTTGGAATCAAGGTAATGCTTGCCTTATGGAATGAATTGAGAGTTTTTTTCTATTTCTATTTTATGGAACAGTTTGCGAAGAGTAGGTATTAACTCTTCTTTAAATGTCTGGCAAAATTCCCCTGGGAAGCCATCTGGCCCTGGGCTTTTGTTTCTTGGGAGATTTTTGATTACTGATTCAATTTCTTTCCTGGTTATGGATCTGTTCAAATTTTCTATTTCTTCCTGTTTGAGTTTTGGTAGTTTGTATGTTTCTAGGAATTTATCTATTTCTTCAAGATTGCCCGATTTGTTGGCATATAATTTTTCATAATATTCTCTTATAATTATTTCTATTTCTGTTGTGATCTCTCTCTCTTTTTTTAAAAAGATTTTATTTATTTATTTGACAGACAGAGAGATCACAAGTGGGCAGAGAGGCAGGCAGAGAGAGAAGGGGAAGCAGGCTCCCTGCTGAGCAGAGAGCCCGATGTGGGGCTTAATCCCAGGACCTGAGATCATGACCTGAGCCAAAGACAGAGGCTTTAACCCACTGAGCCACCCAAGCACCCCTCTCCTCTTTTTTTCATGATTTTATTTATTTGAGTCCTTTCTCATTTCTTTTCGATAAGTCTGGATAGGAGTTTATCAATTTTATTAATTCTTTCAAAGAACTAGCTCTTAGTTTCGTTGAGCTGTTCTCTTTTTTGTTTCTATGTTGTTTATTTCTGTTCTAATCTTTATTATTTCCCTTTTTCTGCTGGTTTTAAGCTTTATTTACTGTTCCTTTTCTAGCTCCTTTAGGTTTAAGGTTAGGTTGTGTATTTAGAACTTGTCTTGCTTCTTGAAGTATGGCCATATAGCTATTTACTTCCCTCTTATGACAACTTTTGCTGCACCCCAAAGGTTTTGGACTGCCGTGTTTTCATTTTCAGTTGCTTTCATGAATTTTTTAATTTCTTCTTTAATTTCCTGGTTAACCCATTTATTCTTTAGTAGGATATTCTTTGACCTCCATGTATTCATGGTCTTTCCAAGTTTTTTCTTGTGGTTGACTTCAAGTTGGTATAGCACTGTGGTCTGAAAATATGAATGGTATGATCTCAATCTTTTTGTACTTGTCGGGTCTGATTTGTGACCCAGCGTGTGATCTATTCTGGAGAATTTTCCATGTGCCCTCGAAAAGAATGTGTATTATGCTGCTTTATAATGAAATGTTGAGTATATCTATTAAGTCCATCTGGTTCAGTGTGTCATTCAAAACCAGTGTTTCCATATTGATTTTATGCTTAGATGATCTGCCCATTGCTGTATGAGGGTTGTTAGAGTGCCCGACTACTTTGTTTGTTATTTATTGATTCAAATATTTGGGTGCTCCCAAGTTGGGGGCATAAATAAACCCCTTGTTGCATAAACCCCTTAATTATGATCTAGTACCTGTCTTCATCTCTTGTTACAGTCTTTGGTTTAATATCTAGCTTGTCTGATATAAATATGGCTACTCCAGCTTTCTTTTGATGTCCGTTAGCATGATAGATCGTTCTCTATCCCCTCGTTTTCAATCTGCAGAGGTCTTTAGGCCTAAAATGAGTCTCTTGGAAGCAGCATATTCATGGGTCTTGTTTTTTTATTCCTTCTGATACTCTATATCTTTTGATTGGAACATTTAGTCCATTACATTCAGAGTAATTATTGATAGATAAGAATTTAGTGCCATTGTATTCCTGTAAAGTCACTGCTTCTGGAGATTTTCTCTGCTCCTGTCTAGTCTTGGTGCTTTTGGTCTTTCTTTCCCACAGAGAGGGTACCCTTTAATATTTCTTGGAGGACTGATTCAGTTAGTGGTCAGGAACTCCTTTTGTTTTTGTTTGTCTGGGAAACTTTTTATCTCTCCTCCTACTTTGAGTGATAGCCTTGCTGGGTAAAGTATTCTTGGCTGCATATTTTTGCCTTCAGCATGTTGAATATATCACACCACTCTCTTCTTGCCTGCCAGGTTTCTGTGGAGAGAACAGCTGCTAACCTGATTTGTCTTTCCTTGCAGGTTAGGAATTTCTTTCCCCTTTCTGCTTTCAGGATTCTTTTCTTATCTCTACTTTTCACAAATTTTACTAAAACTATGTCTTGGTATTGGCTGGCTTTTGTGGCATTACATGGGAGTTCTTTGTGCCTCCTGGATTTGGATGTCCGATTCCTTCCCCAGATTAGGGAAGTTATGATCTATAATTTGCTCAAATAAACCTTCTGTTCCCTTTTCCCTCTCTTCTCCTGGGACTCCTATGAATCAAATATTATCATACTTTATGGAGGCACTGAGTTCCCTAAGTCTGTATTTGTGATCTAATATGTTTATTTTCCTCTTCTTTTCAGTTTCATTATTTTCCATAATTTTATCTTCTTTTTTAAAAAGATTTTATTTATTCATTTGAGAAAGAGAGAGTGAGGGGCAGAGGGAGAGAGAATCTCAAGCAGACTTTGCACTGAGTGTGGAGCCCAATGCATGGCTCGTCTCAAGACCTGAGCTGAAACCAAGAGTCAGAAACATAATCGACTGCACCACCCAGGCACTCCCATAATTTTATCTTCTATTATCACTGATTCAATCCTCTTCTTTGTCCATCCTTCTTGTCATTACACCCATTAGTTCTGTATCTTGGTTACAGCATTTTTTTTTTTTAATTTCAGCCTAACTAGTTTTTAGTTCTTTTATCTCTGGAGTAAGGGATTCTCTAGTGTCTTCTATGCTTTTCTCAAGCCCAACTAGTATCCTTATGATTGTTTTTTTAAAGTTCTGGTCCAGGCATATTACTTTTATCTCTTTTGATTAGATCCCTGGCTGTGACCTCTTCTTGTTCTTTCTTTTGGGGTAAATTCCTCCATTTTGTCATTTTGTCTAGGTCACTGTTTCTTTGTATGTGTTAGGAAAGCCTGTTATATTTCCTGCTCCTGAGAATAATGGCTATACTAAGAAAAGGTCCTATACTGTCCAGGGCTTGATACTTCTGGAAGTGTCTCAGAGTGTGCACTCTGCTGTTATGCTTTGACTGCTCTTTCCCTCAGGTCAGTCCTCGGCAGAGTTTCTCCCTGCCTGCATTGGGGAATGTTTGGACCTTGTTCAATATGTGGCATTTTAACTACATGTGCTCTGGTCTGTTTATTAAAATAAGCCTGATCCTATTTCCACTGACGCTGAAGCTTCGCAGCACTCTATGATCAGCAGACTTGGTGCGAGCAACGGGTTTGTGCTGGTCTTCTGTGGGGGAGGCCTGCTGCACTGGTTCTCAGGTTAACTTGCCCTAGTAAAAATGTATAAAGCTGTGATCACCAAGACAGCATGATACTGGCACAAAAACAGACACATAGATCAGTGGAACCGAATAGAGAGCCCAGAGGTGGACCCGCAACTCTATGGTCAAATCATCTTTGACAAAACAGGCAAAAATATCCAGTGGAAAAAAGACAGTCTCTTCAATAAATGGTGCTGGGAAAACTGGACAACTATATGTAGAAGAAGGAAACTTGACCATTCTCTTACACCATACACAAAGATAAACTCGAAATGGATAAAAGATCTCAACGTGAGGCAGGAATCTATCAAAACCCTAGAGGAGAACATAGGCAGTAACCTCTATGACATAGCCACAGCAACTTCTTTCAGGACATGTCTCCAAAGGCAAAAGAAACAAAAGCGAAAATAAACTTTTGGGACTTCAAGATAAAAAGCTTCTGCACAGCGAAGAAAATAGCCAACAAAACAAAGAGGCAACCCACAGAATGGGAGAAGATATTCGCAAATGACACTACAGACAAAGGGCTGATATCTAAGA
>CM052813.1:20716643-20875022 GCA_028533885.1 Nasua narica
AGAAATGAAATCTTGCCATTTGCAACGACGTGGATGGAACTAGAGGGTATTATGCTAAGCGAAATAAGTCAGTCAGAGAAAGACAATTATCACATGATCGCTCTGATATGAAGAATTTGAGAGGCAGGGCAGGGGGTTATGGGGGGGTGGGGAAGAGAAATGAAACAAGATGGGATGGGGAAGGAGACAAACCATAAGAAACTCCTAAACTCACGAAACAAACTAAGGGTTGCTGAGAGGTTGGGGTGGGGGGATAGGGATATGTACATTGGGGAGGGTATGTGCTATGGCAAATGCTGTGAAATGTGTAAGCCTGATGATTCACAGACCTGTACCCTGTGGCAAATAATACATTATATGTTAATAAAAATTTAAAAAAAAAAATGAAAAATTTCTACTCTTCAAAATAAACGTTTTCGTTAAGAGAACGAAAAGAGAAGTCACGATGTGGCAGAGAATTTTAAAATCAGAATATATAAAGAGCTCTCAAAACTCCATTAACAGGGGCGCCTGGGTGGTGCAGTCGTTTAAGTACCTGACTCTTGGTTTCAGCTCAGGTCAGATCACAAGGTCCTGGGGTCAGGCTCTGTGCAGAATCAGCTTGAGATTCTCTCTCCCTCTCCCTCTGCCCCTCTTGCTCGTGCTCTCTCTCTCTAATAAATAAATAAGTCTTAAAAGAAAACAGCATTTAAAAAAAAAACAACCCTAAAGCCCTCCATAATAAGAAAACCACCTAATTTTCAAAGTGAACAAAAGATTTCAACAGACATTTCACCGAAGAAGATATACAGTGGTTGTCTGGTGAGGAGCACAGAGGAGGGAGGAAGGAAGGAAGACATGACAAAGGGGCCTGAGGAAACTTAGATGGTGGACAGATACACCCATTATCTTGACTGTGGTGGTGGTTTCATGGAGTTTGGGTACACCCAGTGTTATTGTACTCTGTGCAGTAAATATGTGCAGCTTCTTGTATGTCAATTCTACTTTAAGAAAGCCATTACAGTCTAAAATACTTATCTGGATCAATGGAATAACACTGGAGGGACAACAGGAGTCAAGGTCAGGAAGAGGTGAATTATGGCCAGAGGGCCATGAGGGAGCATCAGGGAGAAGGGGAGACTTTCTCTAAGCTTGGCTGAGTCTGCGAAAATGGAAAGGAGGGGCAAAGAAAAACAGATGGAGAGAAGGAAGAGCAATGATCATGCCAGACCAGAGCTGTGTGGTGAAGAACCACAGGGAGCCGAGCTGAGCCAGACGTTACAACGAACCCAACACGAAGTTACAAGGGGTAAGGGCCCTGGTAAGGGCTCCAACACCAACCAGAAATCTGCTCATTAAGTACTTCGCAAGAAGAAGCAGCGGGACTGATGGCAGAAGGGCACGTGTGCTTGGTAAGTGTTCGACAAAGGAATGAGCACACGGATTAGATGGATGGAGAGGGAAAAAAGGCAGACAAAAATGCATGGTTCTCCTGTTTCTAGACTACAACAAATGGAGTCCTGACAGAAGAATGGGATCTCCATGGCACTAAAGCGGGCCCATGGACTCTGAGCCACTCACTCTGCTGAACATGTCATCCTAACAGTTAATCAACTTGCCGTTAAGAGATAAGACAACAAAGAGACCCAAAGTCACACATGGGATAAAGCAGTTTGAGGCTAAGAATCTGGAAGGACACAAAGTACGACAGCAACAGAAAGGAGCCGGAGGGCCACAGCTAGGACGCAGCCAACACGCCTCAGGCCTGGGGCTAGGCCCTCACAGACGTCATCGGGCAGGGCCCGCGTGAAGCAGGCTGGTGGCATTACCCCATTCTAAGAATGGTACCACCAAGGTCAGAGGTCCGGTTATTTTTCCAGGGCCACCTGCCCGGGCAAAGGCAGAGCCAGGAAGCACAATAAGGCCAATCAGATGCCAATACTCGGGCCCTTTTCACTCCATCCTGCTGCCTCTCGGAGGAAACAGGGCAAATGAATAGAAAATGTTCAACCCAACATTAGGGTTAAAGGTAAGTCTATTTTCTGTTTCCAGTAAACATCAATCACCCAGCTATAGTTTACAAGGAAAAAAGACAAGTATTGCTTCTACGGAAATCACCGAAGGTAAGCAAGTTTCAACCGTAAGCATTCCTTCAGTGATGAATAAAAGTACTTTTATTATAAAACACTGAAGTTCGCAGAGAGGATTTTAATTTCCCTGCAATCTAGATTTAAAGTTGGCAGTGGACATGGTCAGGGAGACTGTGGCATAAAAACTGAGCCACCCTTCTCTACCCCACGGGGGCTCTGCCTTCTTCCTCGGGCCTCAGCTCTCACATCACCTCACCTCAGCTCACAAAGAGGCCCTTGACCTCCCGACCTCTTCTCCCCATCTCTGTCGACCACACATGCTCTTCACTTGGAGCTACTGAATGATTATTTATTATCTCTCTCTCTCTCTTCACTCTCCCCCCAGAACCACTACCACCAAAAAAAAAAAACCAGCCCTCATTCAGAGCCCCTGCCCAGTGCCCCGTCTGAAAAAGGCGATCCATCAGGAATCGTGGAAAGAATGGGCCAATCCCACAAACTCACATCTTTCCGCGTCTTGTGTTCTGCTGCCTGAATCCTCTGGTCCATTTCCTCTTCCAGCTCACTCAACTGCATGGCTGCCTTGTCCTGGGCTCTGAAATTCAAGAGGGCGCACACCTTTTCACTGCTACATGCAGAGACAATTTCCACCTCGTCTATTTCAACCCCTAGGTTACAGATGAGGAGAAACACACCATCTTAAATAATATTCCCTGTTCTTTCCACGTAATAAAACAAGATTGGCACTTTGAACATTTGAGTGTAAAATAACATTAAAACTAGATATTTAGTAAATGGTATAAATTAGACAAAATATTATTGACATAGACTGGCGAAGAACAGCTAAAGATATCAAATCACTGGGAAGCTCTCAATAAATTCTGAAAATCCTTTTTGCTCCATGACCAAGTGACAATCCTAGACCAAAAAAAAAAAAAAAAACAAAAAAGAACCCCATGGCAAACAGATCTTTAGATAGAATTCTGAAATGTTATTATATAAAACATACAATGTTATATGCTACAGTTAGAAGGGGAGAAAAGGAATCTCAACAATTATTTCTAATCAGTTTCCTAAAGTTCTAGAATAAAAATAGTCTTTACGTTGTAGAAAAATTCTGTTTCCTTTACTAATGTCATCCCTAAATCACCTCTCTATAGACAGAGAGTGCACGGATTTGCCAAAAAGTTCGAAATGGGAACATGTCATTGAGGAGAGATCTGGCAGAGTTTTCCTGAACAATTGGCTAGTGTGGAGATGTCTATCACTTTACAATGGTCGAGGTTGCAGATTAAACCCTAAAAAAAGTATTTCTTGTTCTCTCTCTGCTGTATGTCTGAATATCTAAATTTTCTCATACATATGTCTTGCCTATTCAACTAGATGACAAGAGACCTGAAAGAAGCCCCCACAGGATTTAGAGGGTCAATGCCATGATGTTGATAAAAAGCAGAGAACAGAAACTAACCAAAGACCTCTGGTCTTCCAGTTCAACAGCTTTTGGGACACCATCTTACCTGCTTTCCACTTCCTGACTCCCTTGTAACACGGTCTGTGCGTGCGTTACTTTAATTTCTATATAAAGTTCCAAATGAGTCCTGAGGCGCGGGGAGAAGGCCCCAAAATAAAATTCTGAGTGACTTACTACTATTTTCCGCTTGTATTTTCTTTATTCTTACCTGACGGCCTGCCCGAAGGGATGTTAACCTCATTTGGAAAGTTAGCTATTTATAAATACCTGCTATCTGAAATCTAGGAACTACATATCTCCACAGAAAGTTTGTTTGGTTTGGTCAACTCTGGGACTATAAAACAGCCAAGTCCTCCTCCCCCTATGACTGTTTTTCCAACCGCTCCTTCTTGACATCCAGGACTGCTCCTGAATGTGTTCTTTCTGCCTTTCTCACTTCTCAGCAACTTTTTTTTTTTTTTTTGGAAGTCTATAATGACACGGTGTTTGGCCCAGCAATTTCTAACACCTAGTGAAATGTCTGGAGTGATGAAGACTGACCACTCTAACCTAGTCCAGGGCTCCCATCTGGATGCTGGGACCATCCTTCAGGTGCAAGTACAGAGCGAAAAGACAGAGACTGACCCCCATCCAAAATCCCAGGTGAGGGCAATGGTCATCAGCTAAGAGCATAAGAGACCTTCACAGTCGTCATGGAAGTACGTCGGTGAGGTCTGACAGCTCGGACAGAGCTAACTTTGCTTCCCACCCTGACAGCTGAGCAGCAGGGAAGAGACAAGCAGGAACGCAGCTCGGCACAGGTAAGACACTCCCTCTGCAGGGGGACAGCAGCCGGGCTGGTGATGAGAACATGAAGAATGACATTCTTTTTTCTCTTGTGGGTTTACATGGTACTATCCTTAAAGGTCACATATAAATGTGTGTGTGTGTGTGTGTGTGTGTGTGTGTGTGTGTGTGCATGCGTGCGTGTGTGTGTGCATGGAAGTTTGTTTTAACAGGTATTCCTGGACAATCTAAAAACTCAATATGTGTGTCTCTGAATCACCCCCAGTTTACAGACGTCTGAGTTCATAGGACCACCCCACTCTCCTGTTGAAAGCCCCTAGCAGACAAACTTGAGAGAAAAGTTCAGGGTCAGGAACTGAAAATGTTCACGAGGAACTCCCTGTGAATAGCTCCACTCTCGCATGAGTCCAGAACTATAAAAAGTCCTATGTGGTATCAACGTTTTAAAACATTCCTATATTTTAATTCCTTTCACTTAAACTCCAAAAGGTTAACTAGATAGTTTGATCATCATTTGGAAGGAAAGAATAAAGAGATGGAGGCATCCTCCCCTGCCCCCTCGCAGGTGGGGCTCGTCCTATCAAAGGGGGCTTCACAAGGTCTGGGCAGAGACCGGCAGGACGTGCCTCACACTCGGAGATGCTGGTGAAACGGCTGCCGTGAGAAGCCGCTATGGGGCAGCACAGCTGGGAATTACAGCAAACAAAATGCTCTCTTTCCCACTAAGGCCAGAGGACTGCGGTCCTTCCAGCACAAAGGCTGACATCTGGACTGTAACCTCTGTCATCCCTTACTCCCCACTGGGCTGCTGGTCAGCCCAGTAAGATATCCTACGTAAACCAGCTACGGCTTACGCCAACCAGAGGACAGTCCGGGCTGGGTGAGGAGGGCCCGAGACAGGAGGAGTCCCACCACTGAGCACCCACGCTGTGGTCGGCCTGGGGCAGGGGGCTCCACCTGGAACATCATCTGGGCCTCCACACCCTGAGAATGTGAACATTTACAGTCTTGTTCTGCAGATGCAGGAGCCTGCTCAAAGTCGCACACTGGCCCGTGACGAGGCCAGGCTTCGAGTGCTGTCCTGTCTGCCTCTGGGGACGAGACGTTTCCCGTAGGCTTCAAGCAGCGGGATGTACGATAACAAATGTGTCTGAACTGCTCTGTGTGGAATCACTGGTCTTGAAAAGTTGATAGGATAAGATCACGGTGACCTACTGACGGACTGCTGGCTGCTCCTACAGCGTACTGCCCGACTCAGCCTTCTTCGTGCTGGCTCAGCTTAGGAAGCTCCAGATGCTCGAGGTCCGGGAAATCCACCCGCATCATAACATGATCGTGCAGTTCAGTCCACGTGCCGCTTAGACACAGAGCCAGTTAAAGGACTCCCTGTGCCACTTGGAACGGAAGGGCTTCGGGGCACCTGGGTGGCTCAGTCGGTTAAGCATCCCACTTTGGATTTCAGCTCAGCTCATGATCTCAGGGTGATCAGCTTGAGCCCGGTGTTGGACTCCACGCCCGCATATAAGCCTGATTAAGATTCTCTCTCCCTCTGCCCCTCTACCCCACCCCACTCACATTCTCTTATCTCTCTCTCTCTTAAAAAATAAAAAAAAAAGAGGTGCCTGGGTGGCTCAGTCGTTAAGCATCTACCTTCAGCTCAGGTCATGATCCTGGGGTCCTGGGATCGAGCCCCACAGCAGGCTCCCTGCTCTGTGGGAAGCCTGCTTCTCCCTCTCCCACTCCCCCTGCTTGTGTTTCCTCTCTTTCTGTCTCCATCAAATAAATAAATAACATCTTTAGAAGAAGAAAAAGTAGAAGAAGAAGAAGAAGAAGAAGAAGAAGAAGAAAGACAGGAAGGGCGTCAATACCTCTTCACTGCAACGGCCAGGTTTTCCATTTCTGTGCTCTGCAGTTTGATCTCGCGGATAAAGTTCCTTATAACATGTTCGTACGGCTGAATTAGTCTCGGCTCCACAAGGTTGATGTTTAGATACAAGGTACTAACTTGCTCTTTTCTGCCAAAAAAAAAAAAGTAAAATTAAAAGCTAAATTAAACCAGGTAAAAAATAAAAAGGCAAATTTTCAGAATACTTTCAGGAATGAGACACATAAGAACCAAAGAAAGAAAAAAGTGACAATAATAGAACAACCAGAAGGGAAAGAACAGACAGTCAGAGACACTCCGTATTACTTTTAAATTGGAACAGCAAATTTATTATTTCCAAGATTTACTGAGGTATGACTGATAAATAAAAACTGTATATATTTAGGTTTCCCAGTCATGATTTAGTGTTAGAAGAGAAATGCATAGGGAGGGACTGACAGGAAAGGGCGTTTTTTTGTTGTTATTACTGTAGGTTTTTTAAACAGAAAGGTAAATAGGGGGCAACTGGTTGCCTCAGTTGGTTCGGCATGTGACTCTTGATCTCAAGATCATTAAGTTCAAGCCCCACATTGGGCATGGAGCCCACCTGAATGAATGAATGAATAAATAAATATAACTAGAAATAGAAATTGAAAAAAGAAAGATAATAAGAGGTACAGAAAAAAAGATAACCATTAAACTGATGAATAACATGTTCCACCAATCCTAATAAGACATATTTTGGCCTTTATGATCATAATAATATGCCTATTATTTTATAGTCAGTTAAAAATTACTTCATATAAATTCACATGTATTTATATGCAACGATCCTCTTACTTGTCATTATTAACTTTTATTAAAAGACACATATTCTAGAGTCATTTCAAAAGAAAAACTGGCCAGCTCAGCTGCTAGAGGACAAAGGAGTGAGTCAGTGGGGCTAGCAGTGCTCCTGCCTCAAGTTCAGTGGCTGATACACTAAGTGCACAGAGAGAAGACTCTGTGAAGACACAGGAAAGTGGCCATCGAAAAGCCAAGGAAACAAGCCTCATTAAGAACCAACCCTGTGGGCACCTGAATCTGAGACTTCTAGCCTCGAGATCTGTATGCAAATAAATTTCAGTTGTTTAAGACACCAGTCTGGTATTTGTTACTAGAAATTCCTAGGCAACCACAGCAAACAACAAAAGGTCCGAGGTCCCAGAGTGACTTAGTGGCAGAGCTGGGTTCCACCCGTCTGATGCTGCAGACCACACAATTTGCCAGAACATTATTTTGCTTTTCAATTGTGTTAAAGCATCTGAACCATGGCAGAAGAAATGGGATTCAAAATTAATTCACAGAACTATGAAACCCTGCAAAATGTGAGGTATATATTAATCTAGAGGCTTAGTTAAGCATGGCCTCAAGGTGTGTCCATGAGCTATAAACGCCCCCAAGTTTATGCTTATAAATTGTTCCATCTGTGCAGAGGCCAATTATGATTGAAAAGAACTGCTCAACTGAAATATTATTAATAAGGTTGCAGGATTAAGTCACTTTATTTGATATAAGACGCAGGAAATGGCCATCATCCTTCCCATCAGAGCTGAATACAAACACTAGTTGCAATAGCCCTATTTACTAGAGCAGTAAACAAAACAAAACAAAAATACTCTTGGATTGTCCCAATTTCAATACATAACAGGATCAATAATTTCTTTGCCTTTTGTCAGTTTCTGATCACCAGCAGGATACAAAACATAAAATCTTTCTCCTTAGTAGGAACCTGCCTGTCAGAGATGGCCATTAAGATACTGTCATGTAGGGGCGCCTGGGTGGCTCAGTCATTAAGCATCTGCCTTTGGCTCAGGTCATGATCCCAGGGCCCTGGGATGGAGCACCGCATCAGGCTCCCTGCTCCTTGGGAAGCCTGCTTCTCCCTCTCCCACTCCCCCTGCTGTGTTCCCTCTCTTGCTGTCTCTCTGTCCAACAAATAAATAAAATCTTAAAAAAAAAAAAAGATACTGTCACCTAGAGTCCTTGCTTCTCGACTAACAGCACAATAAAATGTTCACAAATGCAGATCACCAGGTTTCATGACTTTCTGCAAATTTCAAAAATAAGAAACATGGTAACTTATAAAAATTTTGCTGGGGTCTTGACATTATAGAGTTTCCGAAATGGTTTATAGTGAAATTTACAAACAGACCGATTATGGAAAATATCTGCCATTAGCAGAAAATATGGTTCGTCATTGTGCTATAGACTACATGAATACTCATCTATCCTGCTTCCTATTACAGGGCACACAGTGGGAAATGACTTCCCAGAACCCCAGGCAGGGAGACTAGAGTCACGTGACTAGTACGAGTCAATGGAACAGGAACAGAAATGGTATGTTGGCCACTTCCACGCTTGTTCCCTAAAATCCTTCCTAAGATCCTCAGCTTCTATTCATTCATATTCTCCCTCTTTCTCTTTCTGTTTCTCAGCATCTCTCCCCCTATCCCCCTTCCCTCTCTCTCTTTCCGCTCTTTCTCTACCTCTCTCCATCCCTCTTCCTCACCCCCACAGCTGAAGTGAAGAATTCCAATATGGCGAAGCCATGGGAGAGAATGTGCTTGGCTTCCTGAATCACCACACTGAGCTTAACTCCTCAGCATGGCTGTCTAACCGCTTCAATCTGAATGACACACAAGAAAGAAATGTTCGTATTTTGTAAAGCCACTAGGACTTGGAACTTCTTCGTTACAGTCAGCTTGAACTGAAAAGGTTGGCATAATAGTTTCCTATTTTGTTTTTTGGGTTTTTTTTATTATCTTCTTCCAGATTAAATTACTTCCTCATCTTTTTCCTCGACAGCTTCTTAACTATGTAAAAGCTTCTGTGACCAGGGTAAGTCTTTAGCACCACCACCACTCTCTCTCAGGGAACAGAAGACTATTCGGAAGCATCATATACTGAGGCAGACACTTACATATGTGGTCCAGGCAGTGATCCAGCAGTTACATGCACTAGTCACTTAGTCCTCATGGCAACCCTATAAAGAAGTTACCACCAGTATCCTATTTACCAAAGAGGAAACTGAGGCAGAGGCAGCTAAATACTGTCCTGGTAGCAGAGTCAGGATTCTAACTCAGCCCATCTGGCTCCAGAGTCCAGCTTCCCATGGAAGAACTAGCTCTTTGTGCCAAAAGTAAGTGCTGAACTGGTCTTAATGGGCCCCAAAGGCATGTCTCCACTTAAGAAAATTTAACATATCAAGATTTTTTAAAAATTGCTTTGGAGGAGGCTATGCATTATTGCTGCAAGGACTGTCCACATTACAAAGGGTCTCCTTTAAAGAATGAAGGCATGATGAAGATTAAAATGAAATAATCATAAAATTTGGTTTACCTAAAGCTATTTGGGGGACAATAAGGCCCCCTCCCGCCTTCCCCAGCCCCCATATATCTTGTGTGTTTCATTTGGTCTGTTTCTGTGAAACTAGTGAACCATCTAGATTATGCCAAGAGACAGTCAACAGAATACACTTGGCAATTCTGACATCTGATGGAGACAACAAACCAAAAAAACCCTATCACTGTAACGAGAAGATACCTGGTCCCTCTCTGTGAGCTTTAAATGCTATGTCCCGCCCAGGCAGCTAAGCATATGTAGGTCGTCCTTCAGCTCAACAGACTTGGTGCCAAGACGCTCTTTGTTCTGTTCCTAAGAGTGCCTCGGTCACCAGCCTCCCCCGGTGTCCTTGTTCCCCACGTCAAAGGTTAAGCAAGCAGAGAAGGCACAAGGCAACACCAACAGCTCAGTTTCCTTCTGGCCTGAGCCCAGGTGGCACGTGTGAGGACTGAGAGTAGTGCGTGGTGGTGACAAGTCCCAAAACGCTTTTGATTCATTGAGTCTGGGGCCTCACGAACGCCACCCAGAGCTGCTTACAGGTATGTTTGACAACTACTTGGTAAAAATTAAGGGTCAAGCCATGTGCTTTAGTCAACCAAGACAAAACACATTCTCTACCCTTCTGTGCCAAGAGAGTCTCTAATACCAAAAATAATCTAATTTATGTCTGAAGGAAGAGAGTGAATGAAAGGCAGAGAAAGACATCAGAGAAATGCAGATCAGAGAAAAACACACCCTGAATTACCAATTAGCTTTAGATGTTTAAAACTTGAGCCTTTAGTATTATGCAGCCATCAAAAAAAAAAAAAAAAAAAAGAAAGAAAAAAGAAAAGAAAGAAAGAAAGAAAGCTTGCCATTTGCAATGATGTGGATGGAACTAGAGGGCATTATGCTAAGCGAAATAAGTCAAAGAAAGACAATAATCATATGATCTCACTCATATGTGGAATTTAAGGAATAAAACAGGATCATAGGGGAAGAGAGGAAAAAACAAAAGACGAAACCAGAGAGGGAGACAAACCATAAGAGACTCTTAATCACAGAAAACAAACTGAGGGTTGCTGGAGGGGAGAGGGGTGGAGGGATGGGGTAACCGGGTGATGGACATTAAGGAGGGCATGTGATGTAACGAGCACTGGGTATTATATAAGACTGATGAATCACAGGTGTGTACCTCTGAAACCAATAATACATTATGCGTTAATGAACTGCATTTAAATAAAAAAATTTTAATTAAAAAACCCGAGCCTACGCATCTCATTTAATAAATTACAAGAATATTTAAAAAAAAAGAAAGAAAGGGAGGAAGGGAGGGAGGGAGGAAGGAAGGAAGAAAGAAAGAAAGAAAAAACAGACAGTGGTGGTGGGTAATCACTGATTAAAAATTCACAACTTAGAATTTTAAAATGGTACCAGGGAAATAAGCCTTTTAAGTCATGAATATTCCCACTGAAGCTGAAAGTGCTATTACATGAACGTAGAAGAAAAACAGGTCCACTTAGAATGTGTACAAATTATAAAAGGGTCACACATTTTCACAGGATTAACACTTGACTTACTGAGCACAGATATATCTACATTTATGTGTATACACCAGAGTAGTGCTGGTACAGAGAAAGCCTGGACACCTCGGCTCTAAGGACGCCTCTGGGAAATAGCCAAGCACAGACAATGCCACTCCACACTAAGGAACACGGTGACCCACCAAGATCATCAGGAAAACTGTCTCTTAGATCCTGAGTCTCGCTGCATTAAGCATTAAAATAGGGGGCTGACCTAGTCATTCAAACTGTAAGTCAAGCGGATCTAAAACCCAAGACGGTTTTCTATGAACAAAAGCTAACAGTATCAAGTACCAATGCCTGCATCATCCCACACTAGGGTCTGGCATAAGAAAACTGACATTATGACCCTCCCATCTGAGTGCAGGAAATTAAAACATCTGTGCCATCCAAGGCACAGATGCCAATCCTGGAAGGAACATGCAAAGAAACAGACCAGGTTCCTTCCCCCATTAGACCCGCCATGAAGATTAAGTACAAGATATTCTGGCAGCATAGACAGCAGAACGTGACCAGCACTTGGGGGGACAGCCTGAGGGATGAGCAGATGTTAATTAGGCAGCCAGTGGGAAAGGGGTGAGTGGGGTGGTGGCCTATCCCAGGCACCAATAACCACAGACTGAAAGGGCAGGACAGCAGAGAGGGTAAGGCAGCGCTCCTGTAACCTGGTGGGGCTGAAGCTGGTAGGGCTGAAGAGCTGGGGGTAGGGGAGGCAGCAGCAGCAGCAGCAGCCCATATGGACGTGTGGTGAGAAGTTAGCAGGGGCCAGAAGGCACAGCAAAGACATGGGAGGAGACAGTTACTGAGAGGGTGGGAGGCCACTGGACGTGTTACATGGAAGCAATGACTTGACCAGGTTTGCATCTTAACTACTCCTATCTTCACAAACTTTTAGCTGAAGCAGATTCTGAAGCAAGTCTATGAAGATAAAGGTAAATCTAATAAGTCCAGTGTCACTGAATCCAGAAATGTACAACTTCAGAAGTTTTCATGAACTTCTACTTTCCTTTGCTACAGAATGTACAGAATTATAGACAATTAGAATCTGATCATACAGACAAGCAGATCACCTGAGCAGAAGAGAGAGCCAATCAAGAGACCCACCTGAACAGAGTCAACAGATATTTGACAAAGGAGCAAAGGTAATACAGGAGCAAAGACAGTCTTTTCAACAAATGGTGCTGGAACAATTGGGCCTCCTCTTGCAAAAGAACAAATATAGACCCAGAACTTAAACCATTCAACCAAAATGAAGTCAAAATGGATCACACACCTAAACATAAAATGCAAAACTATAAAACTTGTAGAAACCTAGATGACCATGGGTATGGTGACAACTTCTTAGATATAACACCAAAGGCACTGATCCATGAGAAAAAGAATTGATAAGCTAGACTTCACTAAAATTAAAAACTGCTCTATGAAAGACAATGCCAAGAAAATGAGAAAATAAGCCAAAGACTGGAGGAAATATCTGTAAAAGACACATCTGGTAATGTACTGTCGTCTAAAATATACTCCCCCAAACCCTTAAAACTCAACAATAAGAAAACAAACAACCTGATTAAAAAAATGGTCAAGAACCTTTAACAGACACTTCACCAAAGAAGATATACAGATGACAAATAAGCATATGATAAAATGCTCCACATCATATGGCTTCAGGGAAATGCAAATTAAAACAATGAGACAGCACCACATACCTATTATAATGGCCAAATTCCAGAACACTGACAACATCAAATGCTGGCGAGGATGTGGAGCAACAGGAACTCTCAATCACTGATAGCGGGAATGCAAAATGGTAGTCACTTGGGAGGACAGTGTGACAGTTTCTTAAGGGACCAAACTCACTCTTAACCATACAATACAGCAATCAATGCTTCTTGGTATTTATCCAAAGGAGGTGAAAACTTATGCCTGCACAAAATCTTGCATATGAACAGGTACAGTCACTTTGGTCATAACTGCCAAAACTGGGAAGCAACCAAGATGTTCTTCAGTGGGATGAGTGGATAAACTATGGTACATCCAGGCGAAGAAATAGTAACCAACACTTGAAAAATGAGCTACCAAGCCATGAGAAGACAAAGAGGAACTTTAAATGCATATTACTATGCAAAAGAAACCAATCTGAAAAGATTACATACTACATAATTCCAACTCTGTGACATTCTTGGAGACAGTAAAGAGATCAGTGGTTGCCAGGGATTGGAGGGGAGGGATAGGATGAATAGGTGAAACACAGAGGATTTTTAGGGCAATGAAAATACTCTGAATGATAATATAATAATGGGTATATATCACTGTACCTTTGCCTAAAACCATATAATGCACATGAGTGAACCCTAACGTAAAATAAGGAATTTGGATGGTTATAATGTGTAAATGTAGGTTCATCAATTGTAACAAATGTATCATTCTGATAGGGGTTTGCTGATAATGGGGGAGGTTGTGAAGGTATGGGGACAGGAGGCATATAGAAAATCTGTGTACCTTCCTCTTAATTCTTGTACAAACCTAAAACTACTATAAAAATAAATCTTTTTCTTCTTTTTTAAATCTGACAGTTTATTTCTCTTTGGGGGTAAGAAAAATGGGTATATTCCTACTCACGTGACACCAGCTGATCTTTCTAGATGCCCTGTACCAACCATACTGTCATTTGGTCAGTAAGTGGAAAGGCTATCCTTTTACCCCCACACGTTAGATAAAAGTTACTGACTTCAAAATAGACTTTTATTACATAGTACACATACTTTCAGAACAAACCCCAACTAACTGGAAAATACCAACAACCAGATCTAGCTCTGCCCCTAGAACAAGGTGGCAGTAGCTCTCTTTGTGAAGTTTGTGTCTTTCCTTCCAGACACAGTGTGCCATGTGTGCCTCTCTGCCCACCAATGGCCGGATGCTGGCGGCCTCTACCTGGAAGTGATTCGGGTCTGTGTTCTCACAAAAGCTCTCGCTTGTCATTAACTCAATCACAAAGTGACTATCTGACTCTCCCTTCCAGAGACAACAATGGTCTCTTCAGCTTGGTTCCACCATCCCACAGAGAGACAAGCCAGTCCAGTGGCCCGGGCCTTCCTTGGCTCTGCTTTGCTGCTGAGAAGATGGTCCAGCCCAGGTGTTCAACCACCAGAGCCGCACCCAGGCCCTCTGCCCAAATACATCTCCCACAGGTAAAATTCCTTCGGGATTCCCATGGCCCTGAGACGTATTTTACTTCCCAAAGTACTTAGATGGGTAGTGTTCCTGCCAAAATTTTAAAATGGAAACTCCCTGGGAGATGATTCAAAGTCTAGAAACGTTTCAAACTGCAAATTGCTTCCTATTTGAAATCACTGACATTTAGTTACTGGGAGTTTGCCAATGGAGGGAGGAAGACAGAAACAGCAAAAGGCACCTCACTAAACGTTTGGGGAGGGCACACTCTGCACAGCTAAGGGCTGCTTCATTCAGGAGTGACCAGTGCCCGGGGGAAGTGTAATGGCCTGGCTAGATCAAATGCTTCCTCACCACATCCTGGCTTTGGGAACCAGGGCAAAACACTTAACCTTCTGAGCTTCACTCAGTTTCCTCAGACATAAAGTGAGGAGAGTGACGGAACCTACCACATAACGTGAGGATTCACCCAGACTGAAGCACACACAATCCAGGCACATTGTAGGGAACTGATAAATGACGGCCATTTTCACGGTTATCGCTCTTGACTCCTCTACCCTGATGAGTTAGAAAGAAGTAGGTGTTTCTCTCCTGTGTACCTCTGGGTTGTGTTTTGGGGAAAGGGCCAAAAGGAAGAAAGCAGCGTGGTGTGGAAATGTTATGGATAGAAATGTCTTATGGGTACCAGTGCAGGGAAAACAGAGAAATGAAAATTGGGTCATGCCTGAGGTCAGTCCTCAAAGCTCACGGTCCAGGGGTGTGATAGCATGATTTATAAGAAATATATATTTGGTCATTCAGATGACCAAAAAATGCATTTCTTAGATATATTTGGTCTCCATCCACAATTCATGAAAACCTTCAAAGCCATAAGGGTGAAATGGGAGTCTTTTTATTAATGAAGGTGATTTTTAGACCCCACCCAAAGAGGTGGATAGTTGCCAGGAGGATCAACCATGTGACTAAAGGGTTGAAACTTTCAGTACCCCCACCCCATACCCAGACCTTCAGGGAGGGGAGAGGGGCTGGAGGTTGAATGCAGCCAATGGCCAAAAACTTAGCTTACCATGACTACATAATGAACCCTCTATATAAAACCCTAGAGAATATCTTTTTGGTCCTTTTGGGAGAGTTTCCGTGCTTGGGAAACCAGAACGCTTCCATGTGCCGCTGAGCCAGGCCAAAAACTCCATGACGACAGAAACTCCTTCGGTTGGGACCTCATCCTATGTATCTCTTCATGTGGCTATTGGTTCGTACTCTGCCATATCCTTTAATAAACTGGTGAATGTAAGTGAATTAACTGAACTTAAGGAGGTGACTGTTGGAGCCTCCAATCAGTCGAAAGCGCAGGTAACAGCCTGGGGCTTGTGACCGGTGTCTGAACTGGGGGATGGGGCCATGTTGTAGGACCTGTGCAATCTCCAAGCAAGCAGTGTCAGAGCTGAGTTGAATTTTTGAACACCTTGCTGGTGTCCAAGGACTGCTTTTTTGGGGGGAGGATCACACCCACCCATGTTGGAATTGGGTCCAAGTACTCCAAAAGAAGGGGTCAGTTAAAGTCTTCCGTAAAGCACCAGTGAGAAAATATTTACAATTTCCATTGCATATACTCAACACTGCCACTGTAGCAGGAAGACAGATATAGACAACACACAGATGAATCAGCTTAACTGTGCTCCCCTCAAACATTATTTACACAATCAGGCCGAGGGCCAAATGGGCCCTCCTTGGATCCCTGTTATGGTCTGGTAACACAAGGGAGGCCCTGAGCACAGTAATGAGGACGGGGCAGTGCAGGCCGAGTCTTCAACACACCAGGAAACAGGCCTCCAGTCACATCCTGCCCGTAGGTGCACATCGATTTATACTTATGTGCGGACACGACCCTGTCAGTGTGCTCTGTATGTGTGCACACATGTGTCCACATACGTGTGAGCAGAGGTACCTCTTTACTTAACAGTACTTACAAGGCACATTCATTCTCCTGCTATTTTTCTCCTGTCAATTTACCTGGAGTCAAGTTAAATGTAGGCATAATCTAGTAATGTTAGTGCAAGTTGGTGTATTTTCACCGAAAATTTCTATTTTGGTAAGAAAGATAGGCGTTGGGAAGAAAATAAAAGAGTGCCACATCAGTTTCTGTACAAAATTTTCCTTTAGGTGACATCTGTCACCTTCCTGGGTGTACCCGGGACAATCTCATGCTGTTGTCCTGTATTTTGTCCACTTTGACTTAAAAAAAGGAAAATTCTGGATAAATGCTCATAAAAAAGCTATATTAAATGTAGATACCTGTTAATTGTTATTGAACTCTGTACTAAGTATGCATTAAAGTTATTAACAGCTGCATTACAATAAGCCAAGGGAAGTTGATGGATTTGCACCTTTTACCTGCAGCTTTTACCCAGGAGTGTGTGACACACCCTTGTGGTGGTGAACACGTGGCTAAATGGGAAGACAATCAGTGATAAACCCATCTCTCCTTTCCTGACCCTTTTCAGACACAGCATAACAAGGCCTTTCCTTTCAGGAGCCAGGAATAGAATACTCACTGATAAAACAAATTAGGGTCAGATAAGAGAAGCTGGAGACTGATAGGTCCGCAGGTCTCAGAGGGTACGGGAGGAGACCTAGGGACGGCTGCCCTGCTGGCCGCCTGTGTGACCAGCCCATTGTCCTGCTCCCTGCCAGGCAGCCGTTTGGCCAAATCAGTGGGAAATAAGGAAATCAGAGGCACAGGGCACAGAAAATGGGTACAGAAAATAGAAGTTGGACCGTCCTCCCACACAGCAATAGGAAGTATCTGGAATGCTCTCGCTACTGGAATTTAACCCTGTTAGTACAATTTAAATGTATAACTAGTTATTTTGTTGAATGGTAATGCCTTACTATTTTGCAACAAACCCTTCTGGCAACCATGACCTCCAGGAACAACAAAGGTGCATGCTTAATAAAAAAAATTAAGAACCAAATTTCCCCTATACAAGAATGATGGTGATAAGTGTGTAACTTGCTCAAAATGTTTGTCGATGGTCACTGCCAAGGGGAGCCCAAGGACACAGGACACCTGAATGGAATGTGGTATCCTGGACGGGATGGAACACAAAAAGGACAGTAGGGGGGAAACTGAGGAAGTATTAATAAACTATGGACTTAAATTAATAATAATGTACCAAGATCAGTTCACTGATTGTGACAAGTATATGGCACCAATACAAGATGCTAATCATGGGGGAAAGTGGGTACGCATTATAGGGAACTCTGTGATATCGTCACAATTTTTCTGTAAATCTAAAAATATTCTAAACAAAAGAATTTTTGTTGAAAGTTTGTCAACATTTAGCCTCCAGCATAGTGGACCAGAATGACGCCATTAACCACGCAAAAACTGGAAGACAACAAATTTCCTGAAAAAGCATCAGCATGTACGTCTTTTAGGAAAACTGTTCGGGGTCTACAAGGTCACTCATGCAGCTGCAGAGTGAGAGCACGTAAAGCAGGACCTTTCCCTTTGATCAAAAGATGATGCTTCTATATTGATTCTGTGCATTTTCACTACCAAGTTTTCTTGTACAAATATACATGGTGAAGTGACAGGTGCTTTACGTGCTTCCATTAGCCAAAAAAGAATTTCGCAGAGGTAAATGAGGGCAGTTTGATATCATTCTGATCAATTCCTCAAAAAAAAAAAATCAGTTGAGTTAACTCCCATAATGGTTTGATTTCTTTTTTTCCATCCACTTCATGGCATCACAGTAAAGCTTTCGGAAGTTCATTCTGTGGAAGGTGAAACTTCCAAACTTATTGCAAATGTTACTATAAATTTCATGAAATATAAAAGTAAAGCACTGTGGTTAAAAATTATCATAATTATTACTAAATTACGCCATCTATGAAATAGAAATACATGTGGAAATGGTGCTGGTGCATTTGATGGCATCCAGACAGGATTTGATACTCTACCAACTGAAAGAGAAGCTGTCGCTATCAGAATTTCAAACATATTCACACATATAATTACAGCATCTAAACATTTTTGTGGTGATTACTTTTTCTCTCTGCAGCTTATCACATTCAGGTTTTGGAAACATTTGAACCTTTGAAGAACTACTTAGCAAATCATCCTATGTTTGTTGTAAACCTGCCCCCTAAGTTGGCATTACATTTTGTTCAAAATCTGTTGGAAAATTTTTATCAAATCAGTCAACGATGGGAGCTATAAAAACTGTCTTCAGCATTTGAAGCTGTTAGCAGATTGGAATTAATTGAAAAATAAGCCTGAAAACAGGAAGGCACTGATGAACTGAACAGATGAAATAAGAGCTCAAATGTTGCCCAAATTCAATCCCCAAATTCCGTAATTATGATTTGGAATATCTCAACCTCCTATTTTTACTTGATTAAATTTATGCTCTGAACCAAAATGAAATGAAATTGAAAAGGCCTACAATTTTGAAGCATCTCAATATGGGAAAACATTCATGAGTCATAAATGGAGACAAACTTATCCTACAAGTCTTATCTTGCAAAAACGTAAGGAAGAAATCTGTCAAAGTGTTTGTCAAAGAAAACACTTTGAAGGGCGGCAGAAAACACAGACCTTGTGACCATCAAGGACAGAAATAGTCACCTATGTCAGCATCGACACTTCTCGATAACAAAACTAAGTTGAGAATATCCTCCATTTATCAGAATTTGCTCTAAGCTTATTGCAGAGCTTTCTCTATGATTGTATGTCAGCACTTGGACAGAGAATGTTTTCTCCATTAAAAACATGATGACCTGCAGAGAAGAGTCAATTGCTCAAAGTCAATAACTTCAAATTTAATAATCATAATCTTCTAAAGAAGATTACAAGCAATTTTATGGGGCAGGAAAAAACATAAAAGATCACAATGAAAAAAACAAGACATATTCTTCAGGAAAATACAAGTAGAGATAAGAAATTGATTGAAGTACTTAAATATATTCCAAAAGTAACTATTCCACTTACACAATTTTTTAAATCTTCACATAATTGGTAGCAAGATTTTCTTTGCCTTAATATAAATTGCATATGTACTTTAGAAATAACTTTTTTAAAATTTTTTTGATAGAACTATGTCAGAGGACAACACATAAAAGCATAATTTGTCAGATAATAAAACACTATTCCAGTAAAGTTACATAATTTTAAGTATATTAGTTCCTCTCATTTTATTTGCAAGAAAATTCTGGGTTGGAGGATCGACTTTCCAACCACTCTACTTCCTATTTCATTTCTTTCAACCTGCTCTTATTCTAAGCACTCTTAGGTTCTCACTGTCCCCCAATAGTGTGCACAGTGCCCAACAGATAATACATACATTTTCAACAAACGAGACATTGTTCAGATCAAATATGTCATGGGAGACACCTTCACCCCCTCCTGGATGAAGTGTAGTTCGATACTGGTCTCTGATCAAAATCACAGCCTTTTGTATTTCCTGTCCAGAAACCAAACCCCACACATCAGTCAAGGCGCTCCCCAAAGCTGCCTCCTCCATGAAGCCTGCCCTGACTGTTCCAACCAGAAGAAATCTTCTTCTTCAAATCTCCTGCCACACTGAATCTGAAGCTCTGTGGACTGAGTGTTCTGCGGATGCTTACCTTCCCACTTACCTATCGGCCTCCATATCCCTTGCAGCACAAAAGATCTAACCTGAAGGATCCTGCATTAATGAATGAAGGAGGCCAGAGCCTGGGGAAGGAGGACTCAGTGGGAGCTGAGGGAGAAAGGGTGGAGCTCCGTGCTGGATTTGAGGCTGGCCCAGGAAGGCTGTAGTGAGGAAGGAGCCGATGAACTCTGTTGGTCTCAGCGTCGGGGATGAGACTAACTGTGGGAAATCGGACAGCCAAGCTGAGAAGGTCGAATCTCCTTCTGAACAATGAGAAAGGAGGGCATTCCAGAGAGCACCTCTCAACTCTACAGGCAAGAGAGTCTACTTTCTCTCGGCACTGAGGTTGCTGAAATCAGAACTCCAGCTGAATGGTTGATCTAACGTTGTGAATCCTGAATATATTTCCTCAATAATAAACAAGGAGGCATTAGTAACAGAGGAATATGTACATTTACATTTCTAAACATTATGATATACATGTGAGTCCTCCAAGCACAAATTAAATTGCAGGATTTTATGTATATCAACATAGATTTAAAATATTGTGTTACACAGATAGCCCGCCACCAGCCTCTATAAAAGATAAGGATTTGCCTGTCTTTTTAAAAAATCTCCAAAAGACTTCTTAATATCCTACAAAATCACAAGTACCACTAAAAAGCACATTTTTCTCTACTAAAACTAGTATATTCTGGGAAATAAGTGCAACCTACCTGTTCACTCCACAGCAAACTTATTTCTTGAATTTGTATTTAATAGGTATTGAAAAAACCTACTACTAATTATTGATTGGTTGGCATTTAATGCTAAATCATTACAGATAGCACGGAAAGATAACTGTTTGGTGCCTAAGCCATAGTCACATTTTCTTCAACAGTTGAATCTTGACCTTACACTGGAGTATGGATGATACTGTTGTAGATCGTTCTAGCCTGCTCTGGCCTTCTTAAAAACCTCTCTTGAGGGTTACAAGACCTGGCTCTGAAAGATCAGGTAATTAAACGGGAGAGGTTTTTCTATGGCATCCTCGAACGATCTTAAATTAAAAATAATTTGTACACATGGTAGTGTCTGTTGAGTTACTTCACAAAAAGCATATCAAAGAATTTTTCAATTTACTTTTTTAAAAGAATCATTGATTTTTATCTACCTCCCTTCCTACCTGACCATCAAACATAAAGATAAATCGATAATGGCTTTCTAGTCTCTTGTTTTATGCAGCAAAGGATCAAAAAGACCAAACTAAAGTCAAATTAGCTATAGAAATTTCCTTATAAATTTTCTAGAAACCTTTAAAGTAAAATGTTGTTGACATCATTAATTCGACATTTCATTAAGACCTTCTGAGCGACCCCTGGTCTCATTCAGTGGTGCTTGGGGCATATTTTCCACAAGGTAGTAGCTTCCTGAGATACACTTCACTGCTCATCAACTGTCCACTTCATCGCTTCCCTAGCATCCAGCAGGAAAAGTTAATTACTTTTTCATTTGATTTTCTCAACAACCGAAGGGTGATTTTCTGGAATGTGACTTAAAAAAAGGAAGTAGCCAAAAATCCTATTAAAACCTGACTTTTTCACCTTACACCAGGATCAGTTGTCCTGAAAACTAATCCACTTCTGAGTTCCCAGAGCTGCAGCCCACTAAAAGAGCAAACAACCTTCGGATATGCAAACACTATCTCCTGAAGGAATCTGACCTCAACCCCTCCAGAGAGCTGAGAAAAGAAAAACTGGTCTCTTAATTGAGTCATCAACTTAACTCACCCGTTCATTAGATTTTTTTTTTTTTAAAAGCAATTTCACTGTGCTGTGTATTTACATTTATCTCAGTTTATATTTTTCATCCCAAACCTTTACTCCTCCCTGGTTTGCAGTTCCGGTTCCCTGTGGCATGAACTGCCCTCCGCTCTCACCTATGTCGACAACCTCCCCTCTGGGCAGTGCAACTGGCCCAAAAGCCACTAGACAAAACCGAAATAAATGTTGAATGGCTGCTTTCAACCCAAGTACTAAAGAAGGAGCTGTAATAATTCATTTGAGTGGACAAGGAGAACCCACAAAGTTGTAGTATCTGTTTACCTCCCATGAATAGTTTTTGTAGCACTTCCTCAAGACTCATAAAAAAGAGCATTACAAATAATTTCGGTGACCATCTGTTGGGCTGGGGGCCCATGACACAGGTACAAGCCCACACGTTGCCAGACTCCCATGGGTTCATCCAAGCATAAGCCCACGCCCACTCTCGGCTAGACACCTACTCTCACACGTATTAATAATAATATAAATAAATGGAGGCGCCTGGGTGGCTCAGTTGGTTGGGCTGCTGCCTTTGGCTCGGGTCATGATCTCGGAGTTCTGGGATCGAGCCCCACGTCGGGCTCTCTGCTCGGCGGGGAGCCTGCTTCCTCCTCTTTCTCCGCCTGCCTCTCTGCCTGCTTGTGATCTCTCTTTCTGTATCAAATAAATAAATAAAATCTTTAAAAAAAAATAATAATAATATAAATGAATGTTCCTGCTTATCTAAGTGGCATAATTTCTACAAAAATAATTTAGAACTATCATGTCTACTTTGAGGAACTTTCAAAATGAGCAGAGGGGGAAAAGGAGCTAACACAGAAATAAAAATTATTAAGACTGCAAAAAATAATGATAATAATTTCAAAATGGCGGCAGTACTCAGCCACCTAAAACTCGGGGATCTGGTACCAAGAAGAACCCAAAAGAAGGCTGAAAGCAAAGAAAGAAGGAAAAGCAGCCTCTGAGACACCCCTGCTCAGTACAGGAATAATCTATATTCAACGGGGGTTTAAAAACACCATTCTAAAATATGGTGATCATGTGCTTTGTTCATCTTTAGCAGACAAAGGTACCCAGGAAGGAAGGAAGAACTGACAATAATAAAGTGTAACCTAGCAGCCTGATAGCAAGAACAGAAAATGTATACAGGAACTCAGAAAGCCAAGCTGAATGACCATCTCCACAAACATGGGGGTATCCCTATATGACAGCCCAAGATCAAAGCTTCACGGTGACAACCCTGAGTCTGCAAAGAAATCATAAATTATTTTGAAGTTATTAAAAACAATGCATTGTATGTGTCCATACGCTTACCAAAAAAGGCATGTGACAGACTGCTCATTACAGCAGTAATAGCCATACTGCAGAAATTTCTCAAATGACCATTAGTAGTAAAATGGATCAACTGTCGTATCTCCACACAGAGGGATACAGTACAGCAACGGAAATGAGAGATGTACAACTCCAAGCACATGAACATATGGTTGAGGACAAGAGGGTAAATACACTGCTGAGCCCCTCTACAGAAGTAAAAACAAGCAAAGGATAATGACTAACCTGGGGGGTGAGGGCGATAGGGATTGGAAGGGAGCACTGAGGGCTTCTGCAAATGTGGTAAAATGTTCTGTTTCTTGATCTGGATGCCGATTATGGGAGTGTTCCGTCAGGGAAGATTCAGCAAGGTGTGTGCACTTAAGCTGTATGCCTATCCATCTCTGAAGAAAACATTCACAACGTACACCCATACCCTCGGTGAACTATTGGTTACTTATCCTGAGGGTAAATTCAGTCATGAATGCTTCACAATTCAGATTTCAGACAACCAGAGGCAACCCAAGGCAGAATTCTGGAGTACGGGAAGTTCATCTTTGCTACCTTCTACCTCTTCAACATGCTCTTTCGGGATCTTTCCTACCTTTTCATACTGAACTCCCAACCCAACGTGGCCATGTCTCATACCCTTACTTCTCATTTCCCCGGCAGACTTAAATACATGCACAAATCACCAAGGGGCCTTGTTAAAATGCAGGTCCTTCCACAGGATTATGATGGGGCTTAGGAGTCTCGCAGTTCTAGAACCACTACCAGGTGCTGCCAATTCTGCAGTCTGAGGCCCCTAAAGAGCAATGCCTGAGAAAAGATGGGATTCAAAAGCAGTGTCTGCTGAGTTCCTAGGAACTGAAAAATGCCTCATCCTAGAAATATGAGCGTGGAGCCCCTGGCTTTCTTGTGGCTGAATTTTAGGACCTCTATCTGGTGGAACACATCTGGGCTTCCCTATGCCTCTCAAATTGCATCCTTGGTAGCAACTACCAACTCAGGGACCAAAACTAGGAGTTGGAGACAGTAAAGAAAGAATGTGTCCCTACTCTAAGGGATTTCCTACCGTTTCTAATTAAAACTTCAGCCTTTCGACTTCTTGGCATAATGTCTTTCCCACAGCATTTGCAGGAGGGAGGGTAGGGATGAGGGAGAAGGAGGAGAAGGAAGAAAGAAGTGAGTAAGGAAGCAGATGGTTTGCTCAGGCAAGGGCGGCAGTGTGGAATGCTGGCATGGTTTGCCACAGGCCAAAGACTGCTTCAGCCCAAAATGCCTCTTCTGCCAGCTGCTCAGGTCAGACTTCGAGATATTGTGATAAAGAGTGGGACGGCAGGGGATGGAGGGGTAGAGATGAACTTGAAAAATAAGTCCATTTAGGGGTAGCTGGGTGGCTCAGGTGATTAAGTGGGCGGCTCAGGTGATCAATCGAGCCCCATATCAGGCTCTATGAAAACACAGAAAACCTAGAAAAATGTTTGCTTCTCTCCCTCACCTCCTTCTGTCCGTCCCCCCACTCGTGCGTACACTCTCTCCCACTCTCTCTAAAGTGAATGAATAAATATTTTTAAAAAAAGAAAGAGGAAAAATAAGCGCATTTCTCTCAGGGCCATAATCTCTTCAGAGCCATAAATACATGTAGGACAAGCCTTTTGTTGGCTGGTAGAAAAATGATAGTAACTTTAAAGTTGCCACAGAAATGTGGTATGTGGTTTTGGAGTGTTTAGGCATTTGGAAGGGGTACAGGAGATATACAGCGGTCTTTCTAGATTCAAATAAATATCTGAAAGTTTTTTGGCACGTATTTTACAGCCTAGAAGCACTTAAAAAATGCTCTTTGATCTTTTCAAAACTGATTCCCAAGACACAGGGAATCTCAAAAACTGAGAATATATGAGAAAGTTTCTTAGTGGCTGTGGTTCATTTTATGTGTCGACTTGGTGAGGCTACTGTACACAAATACTTGGTCATACACGTCTGGATGTTGTTGTGAAGGTATTTTGTAAATGAGACTAGCACTTAAATCAGTAGACTCTAAGTAAAAAGTACATTACCCTCCATAATGTGGGCACGCCTCATCCCATTAACTGAAGACAGTAAGATAAAGACTGACCTCCGGCAAGGAAGAAGGCATTCTGCCAGCAGACTGCCATCACGCTCCAGGGGCCACACTGACTCTTCCCAGGTCTCCAGCCTCCTGGGCTACCCCCTGCAGAGCTGGGACTCTCCTGCCTCCACAATCAATGAGCCAATTCCCTAAAATAATTTTTTTTCTCTCTCTCACATGCATGCACTTGTGTGCGCGTGCACACGCGCGCGCACACACACACACTTACATTAATGTTTCTGTTTCTCTAGGGAACCCTAAATAACATAGTGATTTAAATCATTGCACTTTGGGGCTAAAAACACACACAAAAACGTACCAGCTTCACAACATATGCAAGCTAGCACTGCCTAAAAGAGTTAAATAAGATTATTCAACTTACTTAGTTGAATATGTTGAATTCAATAAGAACCAAATTACTTTTCAGTTGCTGAGTAAGAACTTTTAAGTGTCATTCGACAGAGTAGGACACCTTTTGAGGCCCAAACGCTCAGCTAGACCGTAATATTTTAATTGTCGCCAGGGCTCATTAGGATTGCAACAACCTGTCGGAAAGATCTGCAGGCTTTTGCGGACTGCAGATGGTACTGGCCTGGAGACCGCTTATTCACTGTAATCTATCAGCAGCAAGACAGTGATTATCCCTTTAGACCAGTGCAAAGCCTCCGAATCTATACACACAGAACCAACCCCAGTCACAGTCGTGGCTTTGTGCCCTGCTCGAGGCCCTCATGAATCTGTACTCGAGACCAGGACTGCTCTTCCACAATTGTGTTCCTACAGCATTAATTAGCTCATAGGTGAGCGATGCTGAAGTAGAAGTTGTACTTCCCAGCGTATTAATGCTGTGCCTCCCCCACCCGTCCAGGGACAGCCACCACGTGCAAGTCCAGCCCCGAAGCTGAAGCAGCAGACTGCGGGGGAATACGGCGCGGGACACAACGCGCTTGACCTGGGGCCTTCCTTTTGGCGCAGACTGTCCACGTGCTTTGTCTCGGTTCTCTCAGAGCTTTATGCATTTTGTCCTTGACCCCATAACTCAGCAGCCACAACCTATAAACCTTCCTCCATCAAGCTTCCTTTGTCTTCAAGAAAATAAACAACAAAATCCTCTATTTTCATTTTTTAAAACTATGTATAGGTATCCCTGGACTGCTGTATGTCTGTGTCTATTAAGACTCTAACATGACTTTTTTTATTGTCCTAGTACCTTATTAGGATTGTTACTGGTTTTTTGAGCGTTCTGGTTACAAAGGTGTACGATACTGAGTGGTCAGCCCCATCCTTTTTTTCATATGTCCTGTGGGTTTGCAGAATATTACATTTTTCTGGAATGCATACACCATGTTCGAGCAAGAATGTCTACACCATAATTCATTCATTAACATCCCCAAGCAAACCCTACCTGCCAGAGGGAAGTATGTACTATGCCATGCATCCCCAAGGAGGAAAAGAAAAAGTATTTTGCATCACAAATACTAACACTGGTTCATATCATTTCTGTCAGAAAACATGACATACGAATGTTCTCAAGCATGGGTTTTCTAAGCAAATGTCGGCGGACTCTTCTGGAATTCTTCCACCCCACCCCAGAGCAGACAATGACTTTGTTCTATGGAGGCAAGAATTATGAAGTGGCTGTGACACATTGAAGGAGACAATGGTGTAGCCAATGTGGCCAGGAGGAAGGAAACAAGCCAGCAAACGTGCTATGACCTCGGGGTGCCTGGGTGGCTCTTTCAGTTAAGCATATGCCTTCGCTCAAGTCATGATCTCAAGGTCCAGGGATCTAGGCCTGCATCAGGCTCTCTGCTCATTGAGAAGTCTGCCTCTCCGGCTCCCTCTGCCCCTCCCCCTTACTCGTGCTCTTTTTCTCAAATAAATAAAAACTTTTAAATGAATAAATAAAAGAATGTGTCATTATCTCAAGTGTTTCTGCTTGCTCACCCATAAACAGCAGATAAGATTACATTAAAGGGGCAAAGCTTGAAAGAACCTGTATTTGAGACTGCTCAAAAACAAAAGACAAAAAGTAAGACATAGAGCTTTGGTATCCTCTCAATTTCTCATCTCCGTAAAAAAAAAATCCTATTTCTCTAAGTTTTTTTTCTTGTGGTGAGAAACATAATGAACTCTACCTTCTTAACAAAATTTTTACAGGACACTACTGCTGACACATTATTGTAAAGCAAATCTCCAGGACTTTTTCATCTTGAATGACTGAGATGCTATACCCATCAAACAGTAACTCTCCATTTTCCCCTCGCCTTGCCCCTACACCTACCTTTCTACTTTCTCCTTCCAAGAGTTTGACTACTAAGAATACTTCATATAAGTGGAATCGCGCAGTATTTGTCCTTCTGTGATTAGCTTATTTTACTTAGTGTAATTCTTCAAGATTCATCCATGATGTTGCCTATTATAGGAATTCCTTACTTTTTAAAGCTGAATGATTTTTCTATTGTATGTATATACCTTTTCTTCATCCAGTCATCTATCAATGGGTACTTAGATTGCTTCCACCTCTTAGCTACGGTGAATAATGCTACAATGACCATGGGAGTTTCTGTAAGCTAGGAGTTATCCACATGATTCCAAATGTGCGCAAATTAGTTTGTATTATATTTCATCACAGTGAAAACAAAAATGTCCGGTATTCTAAGATTCCCAAGTACACGTGTAAAGACCCCAAAAGGTCTGTGGCCCCTGATCTGAGAACCACTCTTGACATGAAATGTGCACAGGCTGGGGTATGCACCAAGAAGTATATTTTCATTGATTATACTGCAATCCCAGGTCCCTCAGGTATCAGAAACTCAAGAAACTGAGACAATATGCTCCTTGGAGGTCAGGGTCAAGTGTACAAAGTCTCTCTAGTGCCTAGGATACTGGCAGGCACATTGAGTGAATGAGAGAAAGAACTGAAGAAACTTGTCTGAGCTACCGTATTTATAGATCTTCTATAAGACATACAAATTCCTTAAGGGTCAAAATTCAGTATGCTCCCTTTATAATTTCTCTGACAAAAGCAATTATAATTTGGGAAATCCCAAATATTTACACGTTGAAGCAATGGAATTCCTTTTTGAGGAACTAATTCTCAGGAAATAATGTGTCATACACATATTCCCCCATGATACCTTCCCTGTGGGAAACAGTGTTTGCTTTCTATTTTACAACCTGATATAAGGCTAATATCATCAGATAGAAGGAGCCTGAATACCCATGCTGAGAATCTCTTCCCATTTTGCCCTTCCAACTACATACTGCAATGGGGAGCTACCTAAGCTTTAACAAGTTACCCATGAAGCAAGAATGTATACTCCATACACCATTTTAGAGGAAAAAAACCCAGGCATTTGTACCTCTTTCTCATCACCGACAGGGTCTCATTTCTGTCAGCCTCCAAACCTCCATTCAAGGCAGATCAGCGCGATACAGCTACTTCCATTTTCCAAATGAAGTAAGATTATGTAACCCAGGCAGAAATGAAGAAACAGGCAAAAATGTCTCCACGCTCAAAGTGACAGGAATAGTATGAGCCTGAAGTTGGACAATGATTTAGGAGAGGAGTCCATCAAAACTTCAGGCTAAAAGACAAGCTAAGAGAACAGTCTGTGGTTCGTGGAATGTAGTCTTCCCAGGATACCCCAATTTAAGCCTTTTTCTTTGTGTCCACACCATAAGGGCAGGATAAATAATCTCTTACCAAAACCTGACAACAAATACTGAATGTCACAATCGGAGGAGAGCCACTAACCATCTGGCCAGACAGAGATAATCCTCCAAGGACCGGATGGCCAGAACATGTTTCTGGGGCCAGGAGGCCAAAATAAAATCATTACCTCGAGACAAAATTCAAATATCAAAACCAGGAGGGACCACCGGCAAGTAGAGGCCTAAAATCCAAGCCATGCACAGACTCCTACAAAGCCCAGGAGCAAGGCTCACAAGGTCCAAGGCAGAGCTATGGTCTTCTCAACAGGCAGGCATCTTTCATTCAGCAGCAGGGGGATGACACACAGGATTATAGTAGAGGATACACTCAGGAGGAAAAAAGGAAAAGCAACAGACCGACAACAGTTATAAAATACATATCCATAAAGACTCCACTTCTGAACCCAGAAAAAGCAGAGAATTCTGGAAAGAATGTGGTCAGAACACTGATAGATGCCAAAGCCAGGGCTAGAGGTAAATATCACACACTGGCAAAAACACCCTTAATCTTTTCCAGGACTGGGGGTCCATCCCTCTGTCATGCCTCAAGGCTGGAACAAGTCTTTACCTCCTTGAATGAACACCAGAAAATATTCCTGGCCGTATGAGTGAAAAACCTATCTTCAAACACTACAAACACTATCCAAAGCACCAAGATGCTCAGATTCTGAGGATACTCAAGAGCTAAAATCAAATACAGCAGAGCTGATTTGCCTCTCCCATCTCAAGGTGGCTCATGGCAATGAACTTGTTCAGTGGAGAGGGGAAACTGAGGCACTATCCAGTCTGTCCATCTGTCTGTTGACCTCTGTCTTTCCCTTCCCCTCATCTGTCCCCCTCTCCGTGTCTCCAGCCCTCTCAGTTTGTGTTTCTCTGCCTCTATCTGCCCTGTGCCTTCACATCTTGTGAAGCACATCACAGGAGAGAAGGGAGTTCGTGAAGCAACCCTGTTATTAGGAAAGAAGGCGATCAGACTGGAAAGGGCTAACATGGAACCCAAGAGGGGGAAATGTAAAAGAAACCCTGACCAGTGTGAAAACTATCCTTCTGCCTACTTGTAGCTAAATGTTTTAAAAATGTCCTATGTAAGTGGGACTGGTGTTCAGCCATTGATCTTTTTCTCTTGGTTTTCATAATCATCACTACAGTTACACGAATATGCTGAAGTACACTATTTTTAATCATCATCAACAATCCATATATAGCTCCCAAGTGGGTAGTTTTGATTCTTTTCGATTAAATTTATCGTTTCTAAATGTTCAAAAGAGAAGCCTCCCCTTCAACAGTACATGTGTAGAAAGATCAGAAACCAGTAGGAACAGCTGACCACATGGGACGGATTTTGCTGTCTGAACAACGGTGGCAGCCTAGCCCTGCCTGGCAGGCCACCAGTCACACTAACGCCTGGGTCTGCCCCTGATCTGGCCACTGTGGCCGTACCTGTGCCCACACACAAATCCAGAGCGGCGCTTGTGCCAGCTGGATCCTCACGTTTCTGTTTGTGAAATCGTGTGGTTCTGAGTTGATTTATCAAAGTGAAATCAATTCACAAATAATACTTAAAATTGCAAAAGATGGAGGTGAGAAAACTCTGAAAAACTTCAGGTCCAACTAGAGGTGAGAGTTCTGCCATTCCCCTACCCCTGGTCAAATGGACATACACACATACACACACACACACACACACACACACACCCCTATGTCGCTCCTTCCTTGCCAATCTTGGAACACCATTAGCATTAAAAAAAAAAAAGAATCAACCAAACAAATAAAGAAAATGCATATAACATGAACTACATTCTCAGTATATGAATCAAGGAATCAAAGAACATCAGTTTATTCTGTTCATTCTGCAAGCATTTACTGAGCACATTTATTAAGTAAAAATACAAACTCAAGGTTTCAAAGACAGCTCCTTTTTCGCAGCAGTCTGTTGTGCTATGTCCACTATATATGGAATTTCTTGCAAATAAGCCTTTTACCTTTAAATGTTCTTTGATGAAATTTTTGAGAAAGGTTTCACCCACACTATAAACTTCTTGAGGGCATGAACTACATCTCATCCTTCTTTTTGTCCCCAAGGACCTAGGGCAGGACCTACAACAGTGTCTGGCACAAAATAAGCACTCAATCATGTCTGCGGTATGAATTTGGCTGAAATAATGCCAACAGCATTATCGATAACAAAAGATTTTTATCACATTTGGATGAGAGGAAGGGAAGGTGAACAGCTGTATGAGGAAGTGGAATAGAAGCAACCGAATTTACCAAAAACAGTTACTGGCTGCCATGGTAACGATCACATGAAGTAACTCAGTTTAGTTCTTTTCCACTTGAACAACCACAGGAAGGTAAATATTGTACTTGTTAATCTCCAATCACAAGGGGGTGTGGCTTAAAATACAAGTCTACCAGGTGACACTGGTGCCCATTAAATCTGATAACCTTTGAAGAGTTTGGAAAGGCATCATGATAATAACAATATCACCAGTAAAATGAAATCCTGGTTTTTATACTGATAGTAAGAAGACCATCCTAGTCATTTCAAGGCTAAGTGTCAAATATCTGCTGCTGAGACTTGACAACTGTGAGAAGTAGATCTGTGTGTGGGTGCGTGTGTAAAACACTGCGTGGGTTCACCTTCCCTGATTCTTAAAATTATTACCTTTTGTAATTAGTTGAACCTAAACCAAGTTACAGATAAAAGATAATTCCAAGAGTATAGTTTATAGCGATGCTTACAACTTCCCCAGTAGAGAAACTGCATTTTAACTCATTTGTAAATAACAGAAAAGATGGGTATCACACCCACTTTCTCTACACCATCCGTCTGATACTTGCAGTGAGTCACTCTCCATGCCTTAACTCTCCAAACTGGAGGGAGGAGCTGGGAGGAGGAAGTGGGACTCCCAGGCCAGCAGGTCCAAGCTGTGAATGGGTGAGCAAGACCACTGATCCTCCCAGGGGTATTTGCTTTTCTGAGTCTTACGTCCAAGATAAGCCAGCTACCAGCCAAAATGATATCTTTCAGTTCTTAATGACGACAGCCAGAGCTCCATAAGCTTTCAACCATAATCCAAACAGAGAGCAGAAATACATTTTACACCATTAACATGTTTGGAGTGCCTGAGGAAGAAGTGAAAACAGCAGTTCAAGACATACCATGACAGGATGGAAAGCACAGATGCAAATTACTCTTGAATAAAACCTAAGCATCTTTCTCTCCCTGGCCTGGCCCTGCAGGCATTCCCGTTCCTCCTGAGAATTAAGTTAGTAACTTGATATCATTTCTGTCGGAGCCATAGAGTAGAGAATTTTTTATGTAACTTTATAATTTTATTCCATTGTATAAAAAGCGAGTTTTTTTCAACAACATATGGGATCAAATCCCTGCTCTTTCATTAACCAGTCAAGTTCCTTAACGTCTCACGGTTCTATATTTCTGGGTATAAGTTTCTCCATCAATCAGGGATGAGAAAATCCACATCCCGGGGTTATTGCAAAAATTAAATGTACGAACTCTGTAAAGTGCCTAGTACATAGTAGGCATCAATGAATACGTAAGTCGGGCAATATAAATGCTCAACATGTTTCGTCTTCTATGTTGTAGGAAAACAAATACAAGAACTACTACATATAAAGGACGCCAATTTGGCAAATGGCTGCTCACAACTCCGGGGTGCAGCCAGGGGGCCTTGGTAGAAGGTGCGATGAGATTTGGGGCGCGCTCCTAAACTCTTGTCTGGGAACAAACTCTGGACGCTGTGGATTTCACTGAGGCCCCGGTAATTGATAAAGTGACCTTTGCAAGGCTCAGAAATGAGCAAACGAAACTTTCTCCCCAAACCCTGACTGAACACACTCCCTTTCTTCAACTCTAGGGTATCTCCCCTTGGAACAGATAGAGTTCGCGGACAGGGAAAAGCAACTCACAAAGAAGAGCTGCGTCCAGTACGTCTGCCCACTCCGCGGGTTAAGAGGGAGATGCCAGCGCAAGAATGAGGGCAAGGAACACCATCCTCACCTCCCGCCCTCCAACCCACACACGCACCTGGGGATGAATTTGGCCTCGTCTCCAAGTCGCGCCTGGAAGTCCTGCCAGGCCTGGCTGGGGCTCGCCCGACCCCAGGGAGCTGCCAGCGCGTCCCCGTCGCCCTCGTCCTCTTCGCTGTCCTCGGGGTCGGGCCCCGCCTGGGTTGAGGCGGGCGCGGGCTCCCGGGTAGCCAAGCCTCGGCGTCGCCCCCCGCGGGAGAACCCACGGAAGCCGTGCGCGAACTCCTGGAAGGTGATGGCGCCGTCGCGGTCAGCGTCTAGCCGCTGGAACACGGCCTCGGCGTCGGCCGGCCGCACGCGCAGCTCCGCGCACAGCGCGCGGAACTCCTCGCGCTCCAGGCGCCCCGAGCGGTTCTCGTCGCAGGCAGCGAAGACCGAGCGCAGGTGGGCCAGCTCCTCCCGGTCCCCGTCCGCCTCCATCCCGTCCCGCGAGGGTAGCCCAGACGGCTCCGGGACGCGACGGGGCGCGCGGCCCGCCGGGGCAGCGGCGACGGCGGGAAGTCAGGGGCCACCTGCTGCCGCCGGGAGCCGCGGCGAGTTGGCCTCGTCCGGCTGGTTGGGCCACTTGCAGGAATGTCCGGGCGGGGGCGGGGCGCCTGCGCGGGCCGGGGGCGGGGCGCTCCGAAGCTGGTCCCGCGCGCGGCCCTTTCCCGCCCGGAGCCCGGAATCCTACAGCGCAGCAGCCCCGGCCCGAGACTGAGCGCCCCGCGGGGCGGCCCTCACGCTTTCCCGGCCGGCCCGGCTTCGCCCAGCCAGGTAGGAGGGGCGCATGGCTCGGGCTCCCAAGCCTCCGGAGCCCGCTGTCCTTTCTGTGCCAGGCTCCAGCCGGCCGAGCCCGGGTTGGGGCCTCTTGGACTTGGGATACCTGGTCAGAACCGGGGCTGCAGCGGTAGCGTTTGCCAGGGCCTTCGGAGTAAAACACTGTTTGCTCGGGTAAAGCCAAGAGCTAGCAGGAGTGTGCAAAGCTAACTGGACAAAAAGAGAAAAGGAAGGTAGGGGTAGGATTCCGAATTGGTTAACGTTATGCGTATTTTAGTCTCTTGTAATTCCGGAACATTGGAAAACGTCTGCATATACAAGTTTTCTTGCAAACTAACATAGGAGATTTACCAGAAGACCTCATTTTCTGATTTACTGGTTTTCCTTAATCCATGTCCTCCCAACATTAAGTTCCAACTGGTTAATACACATTAGAAATCACATAGATCTTCCAGATCCCTGCATCCGAATAATTTTTCTCAGTCCTTGTCTCCACAACCTGAGAAAGAATTAGTAACCAAAATCCTTTGGTAGGCAGCGACAGTTAAAAACTAGGCTACTTTTTTTTTTTTTTAAGATAAATCTTAGGGAAATCATATGTCCAATTGCATTGTACCCTTTGATTTTTGAACACTTATTTCAGCAGTGATATTGTTTCTTTAATACTGACTGCTTAATGGATACAAGATCTAAAAATTCAATCATTTTGATCTTTTTTTTTTAAATCTTACTGTTTCCAAGAGACCTTCCTCACTCTGTCATATGTCTTATGCATATGTTCCCTCCGGTGATTCTAATAGCCTGTGAAAGTGCATTTGGGTTATTTTTACTTTATTTACATTATCCATTCCCTCCCCGCGTTAGACTTTCTTTTATTTACTGCCATTTCTTTTAGTTATGACTCTCTATTTCCATTTTTATCTCATTCTGGATTTTCTTTATTGCTTATCACTTTGATTTTTTTTTATTATGATTAAAATAAAGTAGGGGATTTGACAGACATCCCTCCAGGCCTGTGTTATTAAACATAAGGCTGAGTGCTAACCATCTGAGGAACTGTTAATTTTCGAAGAGTACAATAAACAGAGTCAATGCTCAACATCTATCAAGCCATAAATACCACTAATAATCACCATCCGTAAATTTAACTCATAAATTATGAGAGGCATTCCATTAGAGATCCTGGTCTTAGCAGTCTAATTACTAAGTGAATGTAGTTCCATGCAAGTGGACTGCTACTACATGGAAATGAATTTTATCATTAGTGCAATATAAATTGTTATTGATTTTGAATTTATGTGCTTTCCTGTTTATTCTGAAGATTGATTTTTCCATATAAGGGAAGAAGTGGCTAGCTAGGTGAGGCCCTGAAAGCTTTAGAAATACACTCGTTAAACTGAACCTTTGAAGTATTACTATCATTATACTGTTCGCAATTACTAAATATCTGTAGTTTTCAAAATAGATGAGTTAATATTTTTAACTGCTTAGACAGAAGTACTTTCTTGAAGATTGCTCCGGCAACTTCATTCCTGAATTCACTTTGACCATTGCACTCAGTTTCTAAATTCTTATATTTTTTGACCCGCTTTGCCTTTCACTGAGTCCCTTTACTGAGAGGCATCAAGAAATACAGATCCTGGGACGCCTGGGTGGCTCGGTTGGTTGGGCAGCTGCCTTCGGCTCAGGTCATGATCCCCGGTGTCCTGGGATCGAGTCCCGCATCGGGCTCCTCGCTTGGCGGGGAGCCTGCTCCTCTCTCCACCTCTGCCTGCCTCTCTGCCTGCTTGTGTTCTCTCTCTGTTAAATAAATAAATAAATAAATAATCTTAAAAAAGAAATACAGATCCTTGCAAATGTCTTGTGTACACATCTTTTCATTTCTCGTAATAATGATATACTCCAGACCCACTATAAGTGACCTACCACTGCATAACAACACGACAATCACTTAGTGATTTAAAACAACAACCATTTCATTTGTTCATAATTTCATGGTCATTAACTTGGGCAGGGGTCGGGTAAGTAGTTTTTCTGCAGGCTTGCCTAAGATTATGTAGTCATGGTGATTTCACTGTGGCTGCGTGGTGTTAGAAGGCCTCACTCATATCTGGAAGTTGGTGTTGGCTGTTAGTTGGACTATGTGTCTTTAGGAGGCTAGCGTGGGCTTTGTTACATGGGGGCAATGTTCCAAGAGTCTAAGTCCCAATGCACAAATGCTTTTCAAGCCTCAGCTTATGTCACAGTTGCCAGTATTCCATGATCAAGGCAAGCCAACATGGCCAAACCCTACATCAATGTGGGAGGGGACTATACAAGGTCAGGGATACAGGGAAATGTACTTTATTAGAGGCCCCTACTGTAACAATATATCATACCTAGAATAGTGGGATAGTCTCTAAGACATTCTCTTAGGTTCCTGTCCTGCCTACCTTCTGTTCATTCTGCACGACAACAATTGGATGGTCCTTGAACACCAAATATTTTGTCATCCTAGAGCTCAGTTGTTCTCAATCTGTGATTATTTTGTTACCTAGGAGACATTTGGCAATGTTTGTAGATATTATTGGTTGTCACAATTTGTCAAGGGAAAGATGCTACTAACATCTAGTAGGTAGAGACCAGAGATGCTGCGAAGCATCCTGTCATACACAGGGCTAGCTTCCCATGACAAAGAATTATCTGGCCAAAAATGTCAATAAAGGTTCAAGAAACCTACATCCTAGCTCAAAAATTCCCAGAGGTTCCCCAATAAAAAGAGTTTACCAAGGGTAAACTCTTCATCTGGACATTCAGAGTCCTCTATGATCTGGTCCCCACTTCATATACCCAAATATCTCTCCCTTTAGTTTCCATCATCGCTCCTACTATCCCCAATATGCTACCCTCGGTTATGTAATTAACATAATAACTCCTTACTATTGTCACAAAATGTAAATATCAAACTTTAGTTTTCCCCTCTTCTGTCTAACCAAACCATTTCCCAGCCTTAGTGGAAGAGTTGGATCCTTCTGTTCCTACCAAAGTTTCCACAATTTCATTGTGACCTGTCACTTACAAAGACATTGCTTAGTGTGGATGATGTCAGCTCAAATAGGCCACAGGAATGCTCATTTTTTTTTTTTTCAAGGTTTTACTTTTCAAGTTAAAATTCTATTCCATCTGGAATTTGGTTTAGGTCAGATAGGAGTTGCAGATTTAACTTCACTATTTTTCTGGATTTCTACCTAGTTTTCTTAACACTATTTATTCAACTGTCCCTCCCCCATGGATTTAAATGTCACTTCTGGCATATACTTAATTCCTCTCTGTATTTGGGTTTATTTCTGGACTTTCTAGTCAGTTCTGTTAGGGAATCACATTTTGAAAGAACTCTTGAGCTTATAAAAATATTCCTAAAGTTCCTAGTGGGTTGCTTTTCATATTTTAAGTGTTTGTTTATACATCATTAAGTATATGGCAAAGGAGATCAGGGGAAAGTGAGGAGGAGGCAATGAAGCTTAAAACTAATTCATTAGGCACAAGTACAAATTGACAACCATCAAATTGTCATGTAAATCAGTGAGAAAATAATTGATTTATAGAGAGAGTAAGGAACCTCCAGTTTATCTAAAACGTGAAATGCTTCTGCAAAGCCACTCACAAGTTACTGAGGAATGCTTTTGAATATCTTCAGCAATATACTCAGGGGAAGACCCGAGTTATATAATCTGTCTCTAATTTTTTCAAGAAAGAGGGAGAAGAAAGAAATAGGAAGCATTTCTTTTCTGTTCCAGCATCCAGAAACAGCTAGTGAGAAATTGGAGATAACAGAGCAACCTTTGAAAGCCAGTGAATTGGTAGGTAAAGAGAGCTTGCCTGTATTTATTAACATGACTTTGAGAAAGATCAGCTTGCTCTGTGGCTACCCAAGGATTTTAAAAATCAGAGATAATCTTGTTAGAGTGTGTTTCTCAAAACAGTGAAAAGATACTATGTGATCAAATACATTTCTAAAACACAAATAAATTTGGAAAAGAATCCTACTCTGTCCCTTCTTGGATGAGAGAAAGAAAGCGGTTTACACTTGCTTAAGCTAAAATTTCCTAAATGTATTTGACTATGAAAGTAGGGTTTGGGGTTGGGTTTGGTTTTTGTTTCAATTTCTGAGGGCTTTCCACCAAGTTAGTGATCTTGAGAACATTCTTCAGGAAACCAATGACCAGGGTAATGAGTCATGAGAAATTATTCCTTTGCCCCAATATCATAATTGACCCAATTTCCTATAATGGGGAAGGAGCACCACCCCTTAACCTCCTCTTCACTCAGTAAAATGGGAGAGGCTTTTAGTGGAAGCCTGTTGTAATATACCCTATAGGACTTCTTTCAGGTACAAGAGCCTTCCTCAAAGTCACTTAACACTCCAGTACTCTGCTCCAGAAAGATCCAATAAGTCTGTTAAGATGGAACAAGATATCCAAGTAATGCCATACCACTAAGGGACCAATTAGGAGGTTCAGAAATTCTCAAACATAGGCACCCCTGTAAGACCTTGAGCCTTAGTGCTCTCATGAATATCTGCCATGGCTTGCTGTCCCAATGGAAGTTAGAAGAAAATTTTGAAGATTTTACAAAAAAAGAATGTGTCAGCAAATTTACATCATAGTGATTTACCCACTCTTTATGTAAATCTGGAAAAAAAGAGAAAAGAATAATGTAACACCAATATCCCCAAAATTGCAAATATGAACATTCTGTCATATTTTTTTAGAAAATACAGCATTACGGGGGTGCGTGGGTGGCTCAGCTGGTTGAGCCTCTGCTGTTGGCTCAGGTCATGATCTCAGGGTCCTGGGATCAAGCCCCGCATCGGGCTCTCTGCTCGGTGGGGAGCCTGCTTCCCCCTCTCTGCCTGCCTCTCTGCCTACGTGTGATCTCTCTCTGTCAAATAAATAAATAAAATCTTTAAAAAAAAAAAAAGAAAATACAGCATTACGGATTCATCCAGATGAACTTCCTCTTCGATCGCATATTGTTTTTGTAATCAGTACACAGCATTGTTGTGTGTGTGTGTACGTGTTGGCAGTTATCAGACTTTGGGAAGTCATGAATTATAAACAATTAAATAACTCTATAGTGTTCTAAACAGTATAAATATCACTTCACAAACCAGAGCAGGGTAGACATTCAATACTATACCTGAGTGAGAAGTGTTGAGTTTCAAACTTCTGATCCCATTTTTTCATGACCAAGCAAAGCTCCTATGTCATTTTCCCACATGAAAAAACTATCTCATACAAACATCTTGCTTCACTCAGTCAAAACAAAAGTTTGCATTTCATATTATAAATGCAGGTAGTAGAGAGAAAGAGAAAGTCAGTGCAGTGAAAACACATCCGTCTCAGTTCAACTTTTGGACAGGAAAACAAAAAAGGCAACCGTGGTAAGCAGAACTCTCCAGTGGCCCCAAATTCCCACTCTGGCCCCTTACAAAAAGATTTTTCCAACCCTGCTTTACATGAAGTAGTGAGGGAAGGACACGTTTCACATATTCTCATAGCACAAGTTAACATAATGTACTAGCAAAGGATCTCCTTATTTTCAAACTAATCCTCTACTTTCATGCCTCTGAAAATTCCTCAAATCCAATAAAAACATCAACTTACAGGGAAAGAAATGCAGTCATCCCACAGCAGTAGTGGTAGCATGAAGGAAGAATGTGGAAACTCTATAATAAAGGGTGACTTGTTTAGCATTTTTTTAAAATAAGGAAATACTGACCAACCAGAATCTTGTGCAATCGTCTAATGTGTGTGACCATCAGGGTTTTCAGTTTCATGGTATTGTAGAAGAATCCAATGATAAATTCTTCTTAGAATGTATTAATTTTGCCTTTAATGAAGCATTGCCAGGCTTCGTTTTATAAAGTGTAAAGGGCCATGATTTTATGATGCTTCCCATTTTGCCTTCCCTGCCAGCATTTGCAACTTTAGTCTTCACTCACCTTGATCCCTGTTCCATTTCTCCTATTTCTCTACCTGGTTTCTGAGCTAACATTTTTTTACTATAATTTCTAATTGTTTAGCCGTGTGTGTGTGTGTGTGTGTGTGTGTTTACCTATAAAAAAAAGTCCTAAAGCCTTTGCAAAGTAGGCAGGATTTAAAATTAGGAATAATTATAAATGACTATTAGGCAGCTGTGTGCATTTTAATGTTGATGGTATTGGAACAATGATCATGTCAATGTTTCCTTATTAATTTACTACTTGTTTTTTTTTTTTAAGATTTTTTTATTTATTTGACAGAGAGAAAGAGAGAGAGCAAGCACAGTGGGGGAGCAGCAGGCAGAGGCAGAGGGAGAAGCAGGCTCCCCCTGAGCAAGGAACCCGATATGGGCCTCTATCCCCGGACCCTGGGATCATGACCTGAGATGAAGGCACAGTTAACAGACTGAGCCACCCAGGCACCTCAATTTTCTACTTGCTTTAGAGCTGTCTAGGACACACTCAACTTTTCCCCAAACTTATATTCTAACAAAAGACAGATCATGTTCTAAGATCACAATTCTAAGATCACGCTTCTTAGGAAATCCCATGAATTTGATCTCAAGTGCTCAAAAAATTACTTTTAGCTCCAGGGAATGCAATGTGTGCATTGTTAGATCAGAGACACTTTTATATTCATCCAAAATAATGGAGAAATGTACATTTCTATGTGGCGTGGAAATAGTTCCCAATTCTATAATATGAGGAGATATTAAAATATTAATCTTTTTTTAGACTAAGAAAGATTAAAACTACTGTTCCCAGAAGTACAAAATGAGACAAACTTGTTCAGTCAGATAGAGATCTATAAAATTCTAAAACCCTTCTATTCCTCTGGAAGGTATTATATAATTCAGTATTCAAGGATGAGATATTCAAATAAGGCTCTTTCACCAATACCCTAGAGTCTCAGCTTAGCAATAAACTAGGACACTGATTTTTTACTAATGTAGTAATTGGAAATACAGAATCAAGATTTATAACACTGTTACATGTATTCTTTAATTTGCAAATCTTTAATGTTAAACAAGATGGGTGAATAAAGTGAAATCTAGCTTTAAAAAAAAAGGAAAAGGTCACATTTGCACCATGCAATGAGATATTGGAAGAAGATAGAATTCTTTGCCCATCAACACATTTGTGGAGTAATGCAATTATCTTTAGGATTTTGGAAAATAATGTAAATTCCATTATGTCTTTTAAGTTCTCAATTCATATTTTTCAGTAATAAATTATTAGTTAATTTTTATAAGACGTAGACAATAAGCAAACTGAATTTCCTCAGATTGTTCAATTATTTTGTTTGTTTTGAAACCTAAAAAGTTCCAGGGCTCCATACAGAGCATTTGTTCTATGGATTCCTCTATTTCCTGAAAGATTGACTCATTACAAAAATCTCAGCTTTCCTTCAAAAAGCTCAGATTTCACAGGGGAGACTAAGATTAATCAAATAATTCCTAAAAAATGGGACATCTGAAATGGTAATTTCAACCCCGAAAACTCCTCGAATGTTTTATTTCCCTGGTTTATGTATCATTCTGGTAAATGGTATTCTAAGGACAGAGGCTAATGTAACTGAAAGATATCTAAGATCCCCCAAGTATTTCTTCCTAAACTTTTTAGCGAATTTCAAAGTACAAAGGTACTAATATAATTTTTGTGCTATATGAGAAGTCATGAAAACTTGGTTTGGTCTTCAATTAAGTTACCAGAAGCTATTTTCTGAGAAATATTTAATGATTGCTAGAACTCTGTATTACTAAAATGGAAACAACCCTGAGGATTTATAAATAAGCACAAACCAATGCACAGCTAATAGCAAGTTTTCTCTTCATTTTGTGATGCCATTTAAGACTGAAAGAGACACATGTGGGCAAAAGTCAACATTCTCTTACCATCTATAGTTTTCGCAGTTTTTTAACCACATCTAGGGCAACAGTCTTGCAGAAACTGAGTTTCACACGTTCCAAACTAATGTGACAATAACTAGCCAATGAACAAACTCTGGAAAGGAGAAAGAGAACAAAAAGTTACAAGAATAGATAGTGAAATGCACTTTTTTACAAAGTTTTCAAAAACTCGGCCCTCAAATTTACCTTGGCCTTGCATGTCCACTAACCCCACCCTATCCCTCCTCCCCTACCAGTCCTGCCCTCCCATCCAGACAGAGACTGCAAATATAGCTCCCTGAAAGAAGCACATACAATGAACACACCTAATAAAATTTCCAGACCAAAAAAACAAAACAAAACAAAACACCAAAAAAGTAAAGATGACAGGGGCAAAGATCGAAAGATCTCAGATTCTATTTGGAGATACTTAGAGAAGGGTAATAGTAGATAAATCCAGAGGGTTATTGCAGTGTTGTCATTTTGATGGGTATTTAGTAATAATGAAGTAAAAGTGATCATTATCTTAATGTCTGGCACCAGAATTACTCCCAGAAGGGAACTGTCTTTGTTTGGGCTAATACTTTGCTAGATGCTTGTAGAAGGAAAGGGTCTGCAGAACACCCTGTGATAGTTCCGCCACTCTTCGTGGACCAGATGGGTTTTCCTTCCTCCTACCAGGTGGGTAAAAAGACTGTGGAGGGGGGAGAGACAGAAGGCAGAGAAATGGAGCGAGGCCAGAGCCAGCAAGGTGACGTTGACAGGACACTTGAGGATGAGAGAGCGTGTTCTCTTTGCTGTCATGTGGGCCTTTCTGAGGGTTCCCTGAACCATTTCTACTGAGCTAGAAGAAGAGGCTGAGTTACCATTGTGCATGTGAGAGGGGACAAGACCCTAAGAAGCAAGACAAGATGGGAGGGGATGTGGGAGTGTAAGTCCCACCCCAGAATTTGTCAAAATCATAAACATGGAATTTTGATAACTTTGAAGCATTGACCTAGATCTCAGAAGTAAAAGTCCTCTTCCAGGACAAGGGATCTGTGTATACCCTAAATTGCTAGTCCTCAAAGGATGACTCCTAGACCAGCAGCATCAGCATCACCTAAGAAACTGTTAGGGGGCGCCTGGGTGGCTCAGTGGGTTAAGGCCTCTGCTTTTGGCTCAGGTCATGATCTCAGGGTCTTTGGATCGAGCCCCGCATCGGGCTCTCTGCTCAGCAGGGAGCTTGCTTCCCCCTCTGTGCCTGCCTCTCTGCCTGCTTGTGATGTCTCTCTCTCTGTGTCAAATAAATGAATAGGATTGTTGAAAAAAAAAAAAAAAAGAAACTGTTAGAAATTTGGGGGAGGGGGGCTTCACTCCTGACCCAATGAATTCACTCCTGACCCAATGAATCAGAAACTCCAGAGGTGGTGGGGCTCACCTGTGTGTGTGTGTATGTTTAAAGATTTTATTTATTTATTTGAAAGAGAGAGAGAGAGAGCGTGCGCACATGGCGGGAGGGACAGTGGGAGAGGAAGAAAATCTCCTACGCTAAGAAAATCTCCTGCGCTAAGCGCAGAGCCAGACATGGGGCTCAGTCTCACGACCCCAAGATCATGACCTGAGCTGAAATCAAGAGGCTGGATGCTCAACTGAGCCACTCAGGTGCCCCACATCAGTCTGTGTTTTAACAAGTCTTCTGGTGATCCTGGTGTCCGTAAAAATTGAGAATTACTGATCTTGAACGATGGTTCACAGCCTTGACCACACAGCAGATCCACCTGTGACACGATGATTAGCAAATACGGATGCCAGAGGATCATTGTCAGTGATTCTACCAACCTAAACAAATTGTACTTCTAAAAACAGATGATTGAAAATCAATCTATAGACTAAAGTAAAAAATCTCTGGTAAAGCATTATTTTTTAGTGACTTTCTAGTTGGGTTCCCTAAAAATAGTAATTCTGATTTAACAAATTCTATGTTCAGTATTTGTGCCCTCCAAAAACATTAGTGCTTCTGTCCATTTCATACTTTTCTGTTAGGCTAGTTACCAGGTTTCCGTGTAAAAATTGGAAGGAAGTTGGGCGCCTGCGTGGCTCAGTGGGTTAAGGCCTCTGCCTTCGGCTCTGGTCATGGTCTCGGGGTCCTGGGACTGAGCCCCGCATCGGGCTCTCTGCTCAGTGGGGAGCCTGCTTCCCCTTCTCTCTCTGCCTGCCTCTCTGCCTACTAGTGATCTCTCTCTCTCTCTGTGTCAAATAAATAAATAAAAATCTTTTAATAAAATAAAATAAAATAAAATACCATTGAAAGAAGAAATAACCACCTTAAATAAGGAGCATGAGCATATGTATAGTGAATAATACTTATTATTTGACTAAAGACAATTTTAATGGTATTTATAAACAAATAATAATACCTAATACAGAGTGCTTTTCCTATGCCAGGCCCCTAAATCTTTTCCTGGGTTAACTCACTTAGTCCCCACAAAGATCCTGAGACAGGAGCTATCATTTTCATCTTCATGTTACTGATGAGGAAAGTGAGGCACAGAGAGGTTTCGTATCTTATCCATCGTCACCCAGCTAATAAGAGCTGGGGTTTGGGCCAGGGAATTGGGTCCCAAAGTCCATGCCTCTCAAATGAAACAAGTGATTTAGACTACTTGCACAAGAATTAAATGAGTGTTTTCCTGAATATTTTAGTTAGAGATCTTATCACTTCACAGGAAAAAAAAAAAGTTCTCTGCTTCTCATTCCTGGGAGTCTATTAGTAAATGAGTGGGTCAGACTCTGTTTGATGGTTGTTCCTGTTCGATTCTGCCCCAAACCTCAATGATAATATAAAAACCACAGGATGCAGGGGCGCCTGGATGGCTCAGTGGGTTAAAGCCTCAGCCTTTGGCTTGGGTCGTGGTCTCGAGGTCCCGGGATGGAGCCCCGCATCGGGCTCTCTGCTCAGTGGGGAGCCTGCTTCCCCCTCTCTGTCTGTTTGCCTCTCTGCCTGCCTGTGGTCTCTCTCTCTCTCTCTGTCAAATAAATGAATAAAATCTTTAAAAAAAAAAAAAAACCACAGGATGCAGACCCAGGTTTCTGTTGCATGTTTTCATGAGCACGAAAACAGTGTTTCATGTTTTCTTCTAAGAAAACAAATTCACTAACGTGAGGAAGGCAATGTAAGGACAGGTTTTATGTCGCTATAAATGTTTCTCTCAGGTTATTCAATCACCTCTGGAAGTCCCCATTGCTTTCAGAATAGAACATTCTTTTCTCTTATAATTGAATAAATAGTGCTCAGATAGGCTCCGCTGTAGAGGTACCCGGGCTCCGAGAGCTGCAGTAAAACAATGAGACACCCACGTGTCCAGGTGCTGTCGTATATTTACCTGCTTGATCACCCCTCTCTAAGTTAAGCTACTGAACTACTGGCTTGGGGGCAGTAAACAAGGCAATGTAACTGGTTTTGAACTCGCATTTGAATTAATTGAATGTTTTATTGGAGATGTGGAAGTAAAATATAAAAGGAAGATCCCGAGGAAGCATGAAGCAGATAATCCAATAAGAGTGCCAGGAGAGCCAACAAAAATGGGGATGTTGCCATAGTTACCAAGAAACACACGCGCGCGCGCGCGCACACACACGTACACTCAGCCTAAATCTCCATGTCAGTAAGAGAGTGAAAATCAGCAAAATAAGCGCTCTAGTCTGGGGTCATTCTCTCCTCTGTACTTTAATTAGTATGATCCGGCCTCTGGAGACAAGCCAGAATGAAAAAAAAAATGTCTTCAATTCTGCCTGTTCGTAGGTTCTAGCCTTATGAAACTCTCTCAGTGTAATTAGAGACACAGCACCCTTCTACCATGAAGATAGTCTCCTAATTAGGGAACTGACCTGAGCTGTGTACCATTCATGAAAGCCAGCAGTAACACAGGAAAGACTCGGGTTCTAGTCGAATCATACTTTTGTTAGTTCTGCATCACCAGACGAGTGACTTTTGTCTCAGAGACAAAATCAGTAAAAGTCTAACAGTGGCTTATCATTAGCTAATTATCATTAGCACACTGTATATTCACTTTTTTCTTTGTTATATTTCAGTCAGACATTTATAAGTGAAATCCAAACATGTATAGTAAGGTGATCAATGGCATGATTAGCACAGTCTTTATCCAGATATTCATAGATGAAAGACAAAATGAAAGAAAGGCAGGGGGTGGGCAGTTTCCATTTGTAACACAGCTTAAGCATAAATAACAAACTGGGCCAGAAGGACAAGTAGACTTCAAGGCTATAATGAAGTTCATTTATGATGTCTTCCTTTCTATTCGCTTTGACTGTTTTTTTCTCATGTAAATATCTATAGGACACTGACAAGTGTCCTCTGTCTACCAAGTGCTGCATCCGTTAGGAAGATCACAGATAGACACGTGATTAGAAAGAGGGATGAGATTGGTGAAGTTGGGGGGAGAGGAAGCACATTGGTTCTGTAAATCTAACAGAAGTGTGTGGGCCCAGTGATCTGTTAATACAAGGGCATAGATCTGTAGTAAATACATCTGTAGTAAATGAATGGAAAAGACCGGGGTAGTTCGTATCCATATCTATTTTATACACCCCTCTTATTTCCATTTGGACCCATTTCCAGATCATGTATCTACTATATATATATGCAGTTCCACAGGAGGAAACCAAGTATAACCTTTATATTTTTTCTAGAACAACAGGGAATCACACCTTAAAACCCCACTGCAGAACAAATGAGTTCCATAAAAAGAGCTTTGTGTGTGACTCTCCCAAATTGAGAAATGATTGTCTCACATGTTTAATCAGAGATTTTAAGTTCAACAGATGTTAACTAGACTTATTGTGATAATTTTGCAGTATATACAAATATTGAATCCTTATGTTGTATGCCTGAAACTCATATAATGTTATTATCAGTGATACCCCAATAAAAAATTAATAAGTAAATCAAACAGCTTAGCTCTACAAAAATAGAATGGTATGTGTTTATCAGCATAACACATTGCAAAGTATGTATATTTTGTATATCTTCATGTATTCTACTTTAAAATGTATTCAGTATAAAAATAAAATAAAATAAAATAAAATAAAATAAAATAAAATAAAATAAAATAAAATAAAATAAAATAAAACAAAATAAAATAAATTCAGTGTATCAAGAAAACCTAAGAGAATCACCTGGAAGACTTTTCATGAAGTAGTATACTTGAACAAATAGTTACAAATTTTTAAAAAACTGATCATTAATACCACAATATCTATAAAGAATATTTATGAAACAATGATGCTAGACATATGTATGTTTCTCTTTTTTTAAGATTTTATTTGAGAGAGAGACAAGGAGAGAGCGGGCATGCGTGCGAGTGCATGAGTGGGGGGAGAGGCAGAGTAAGAGGGAGAAGCAGGCTCCCCACTGAGCAGGGAGCCTGAAGCAGGTCTCAGTTCCAGGACCCCAAGATCACGACCAGAGCAGAAAGCAGCCGTTTAACTGACTGAACCACCCAGGCGCCCCACAGGATATATGTTTCAATAGTAAAAAGGGGGGAAAAAGCCCCCCCACACACACAAATAAATAAATGCAAGATACCATTAAGAATATTTTTAAAAAGGGGAGCCTGCATTTCCCTCTTCCTCTGCTGCTCCCCCTGCTTGTGCTCTTTCTCTCTCTCTCAAATAAATAAATAAAAATTTTAAAAAAGAATATTAAAAAAATTTAATGTCAAGAAGCATCAGCAAAACAAATGAAAGTTAAGATATGTTGTCCATAATGTTGGCTCTATATGTACAAGAGCACTGAGGTTTGCACTGGTGAGGTGACACAGGCAGGTCTCTACATCGCTGTACATTCTGCGTTGGAAGAATGCACTGTATGGCCTTTCCGAGACCAGTTTAGCAATATTAATTTGAAAGCCTTAAAAATGTTAATTTCCGGGGCACCTGGGTGGCTCAGTGGGTTAAAGCCTCTGCCTTCCACTCAGGTCATGATCTCAGGGTTCTGGGATCGAGCCCCGCATCGGGCTCTCTGCTCAGCAGGGAGCCTGCTTCCCCCTCTCTCTCTGCCTGCCTCTCTGCCTGTGATCTCTCTCTCTCTGTCAAATAAATAAATAAAATATTTTTTAAAAATGTTAATTTCCTAATTTTTTGAACTAGTAATTCTTTTTTTAGGGCTTGCATCAAAGATGCAACTATTTGCATACAAGGATTTTTTTACTGTGTGATTTTTTACAAAGAAAATCAGAGGGGGCGCCTGGGTGGCTCAATGGGTTTAAGCCTCTGCCTTCGGCTCAGGTCATGGTCTCAGGGTCCTGGGATCAAGCCCCACATTGGGCTCTCTGCTCATCAGGGACCCTTTTTCCCCCCCCCCCTCTGCCTGCCTCTCTGCCTACTCGTGATCTCTCTCTCTCTCTCTGTGTCAAATAAACAAATAAAATCTTAAAAAAAAAAGAAAATCAGAAGCACTCTCTACACCCAACAATAAGATAATTTTTAAACTAATTATATCACACATATGTAACGAGATATCAAGCAAAGACCAGAACAATGTTTTTGGAAAGGTAATGGTTCATTAGGAGAACATGACGTAAGTTTAGATGGCAAAGTGACAAACATAAAACTATATTTATGGAATGATTCATATTTAAGTGTATTGTACTAGTGCCATATCTTGATTTTATTATCATAAATGAAACATGTTTTATTTTGAAGATCCTAAGTCAGAACAACATTTTCTTAAAGGGCCACAGAGCAAATATTTGAGGCTTTGTAGGATTTAATTTACATTTAATCACAGGTTGAGCAAAATCAAAGATATCATATAGGTTCTTATATATCTAAAGTTGCAAAATCATTTTTAGGTTGCCGGCCATTAAAAATACAGGCAACTGGCTACAATTTTTCAAGCTCTCTCCTATATTCACAAACTTGGAAAGTTCTTAAGTGGCTTTCTGGCTTCATATGTCTTACTCAGCAAGTGGAACCATTAACACCTACCCTAAGCAGCTCACAGGACTGCAGTGAGGATCTGATTTGTAGGAAAGCTTTTGGCAAATATAACCTCTTTTCAAAACACAATGTGAAAGAATTTGTTCTTGCCTAGACTTCATTTTCCTCTCCTCTGCCCACCTAAATCCTACCAGGCCTTCGAGGATTATCTGAGGTTAAATCATTTTCCAAAAGTCACCCCTCTCTTAAAGAATGTGTATGCCTTTTAGATTTTTGCGTGTGCATGCGTGTGTGTGTGAGAGAGAGAGAGAGAGACAGAGAGACAGAGACAGAGATACTTTTCTTAAATTAGGTGACAAGTACCTTGAAAGGAAGTACTTCTCTGGGATATTGTTTTCTATCCCTTACTGCAAACAGCTCACCTAATTATTTTGAATTTATTATATATTCAAAGTACACCAATTAAACTCAATGAGAGGAATTGAGTCTGTTCCCAGAATAGTCAGCTTTTGTGATTCTAAGGAGTAAAGATTTAACCATAAAGCAATCTTTTATCTGAAAAATTTTAAAGATATGTACCAATAACAGCAGATAGGTACAAGAACATTACTTGATGTTTCCAGGAAAATAAAACGCTTCCAGTAAACCATTACCCTGTCCTCCGACTTCCCTGAAAACTAAAAATAGTAATAGCAATAATATCTAGAAGCTGGAGAATACATTGACTTCTTATAATCATTAAAAAGTTGACTATAAATTTGATTATTCTAAATTATTTTATAGACATAAAATCTCAATTTTCATGAGAAAATAATTTAAGCATCCTTTATGATGTTGCAAAACTTCAGACAGTAATTATTAATATGCATGCGACCCTTCACATTTGCACACATTCCAAACCAATATCCCCTCTATGTTTGTTTTATTGTTTTTATTTTTTAAAATATCTTCTGGTATTTGGCAAAGAAGATACTTTAAGTAACCAAGCCTGACTTAGAGCTTACCCACTAATGACCCTGTGGTATACTAAATGTGTTAGGTGTTATGAGAGATGGAAAGAAGAAGAATTAATCCCTTAAAATCATATTTTTATGAGATGGCCCATTCAGAGCTCAAGAATATATGTGTTTAAACATACAGCTATAAAAGCAACCAAATGTGATGTATGGGCTTAGGCAACAACTGTCCAGAGGTCATCAATGTCTTACTCAGTAAGCGAAATAATGCCAGCTCTGAACATGTCTGAACATGTGTGTTACATGGTATATACCAAATTACCCCAAAACTTAGCCTAAAATAATAATCACGTAACAGCTCTGTTTCTCTGGGCCAGGAATCCAAGTACAGCTTAGTTGAGTGGTTCAGGCTCAAGGTGCCTCATGAGATTGTCAAATTATTGGGAGAGCTGAGTCTCATTTACAGGCGTGGCTGTGGGAAGATTTGCTTCCAAGCTCACTCACATTGTTATTGTTCCTTCCTGGCTGCTGGCCAGAGAATTTAGTTCCTCACTGTGTGGACTTCTTCCTAGATTGTCCGTGTGGCCTTATGATGTAATAGCTCGCTCTCCCACAAGAAATAATGAGAGAGGGAGAGAGAGAGAAAGAAGAAAGCTGCCCTAGAAGGAAGGCTCAGTCTTTTATCCCCTACTCTCAGATGTGAGATGCTATCACTTCTGCTGTGTTTTGGTGGTCTCACAGACCAGTGCTAATACAGTGTTGGAAGGACCTACACAGGCATGAATTCTAGGAGCTGGGAATCATCGGGGGCTAGTTTGGGAGCTGGCTACCACAATGATGGAACATCATCTATCTATTATTAACTGTGATCAAATATGAAGAGTCACTAAAATAGGGGCACCTGAGTGATTAAGTGTCATTAAGTGTCCGCCTTTGGCTCAGGTCATGATCCCAGGGTCCTGGGATCGAACCCTGCATCGGCCTCCCTGCTCCACAGGAAGCCTTCTTCTCCCTCTCCTACTCCCCCTGCTTGTATTCCTCTCTCTCTCTCTCTCTCTCAAATAAATGAATGGAATCATAAAAAAAAAATGAGTCACTAAAATAGGCTTTTTGTCACATCCCTTGACTTGCTTGGGGCCCAGGAATGCAGTAAGCAAACGTCAGATTCCTTTTGCTTGGGGCCCAGGAATGCAGTTAGCAAAAGTCAGATTCCTTTTGGCCTACCATATCATAGTCTACATTATAGACTACATTTAAGTCGCCCTTAAAATGATTAACTGAAATGGATCATTAACTCATGATTCATTTTCATAAAGCAACGGGATAAAAAAGGATAATCTCATTTCCCTACCCTCTTTGGCTTATTCCTGTAGAGCTGAGGTCTGGATATTTGAGCTGGTGGCAGCTTCTTGCCAAGGCATGGATTCCTGCATTGGTAACCTGTCGGCATCCACCCACATACAGATGCCTGTAAAGTTTAAGTAAAAAGGATTTAGTAGGGACTTTTCATAGATTGGCACACTTGGTTTCCTCTTTCCCAGCTAGCAGATCGATAGTTGGTATTTCTATATGGAGAAACATTAGCTTCATAATTAACTGAGTAGCTGAGAGGCGAGGACACTTCAGTGGACTAAGCTGTTAGAAAGAAGGCGCACAGCAACACAACTCAAATCACGTTGTCCTTTGCCCAAGTCTTACTGTCCTAGAGCTAGAGCTTGGTCTACACTGCCCCCCACATCCACTTAGTTAAGTATATTATGAGCTCTAAGTATTTAAACAAGTTTAGTCTTACCTAGAATTTCATAGATTGTTCTGATCATGAGAGTTATTTTAAAAAGTAAGATTTCCATGACCAGTGTTCAAATAAAGCTCAAAATCAAGACATAGAATAAAGAATTTTCTAAATGAAAAGCTATTTGAACAATCACTGTCAAATTTTTGCAAGAACAAAAACAGCTTCAGCTTTCATAATAGGGAAGGGCTTGTAATATAAACATCTACACAGATATGACAGTAACTATATTTTAACTTTTTATTATTTGTATTATTTATATTCTTTGTTATTAACCTCCTTTTTTGTTTAAGATCAAAAGTCACCTTGGAGAGTCAGTTTATAAACCTTCAAGCTCATGAGACAAAAGTCACCTCCAGAGTCTTCTCTTCTGGAGTCTTATTTTCAGAAACCACCATACCTTACCTACCTGGCTTCTCAAGGGAAGCAAATAAGTGTTTCTGAATGCCTCTGCTTGGTTTGCGTGAAAGCCAGCAGTAGGAGCCCATAAAAAAGGGATGCTTTTCTAGCAGCAAGAATGGCATTGCTTGCCTTTTACTCCCTTTTCCCTCTTCTAAAGGACACAGGACGTCTCAAAAAATGGCAAGCTCACTGGACAGGTGAAGTCACAGCAGGTGAGGTCACAGCAGGTGCTGGAGTCAAAAATGCTGGTTTTGTGGCCTTGTCTTCTGACGCATCCCATGACACCCAACCCCTCCTCGTAGAAGGCAAACTTCTATAGAATTAGGGTGCCCCTATCTATTAGGTTGCATATGAAAGATTAAAACAGGTTTCCCATTGGGGAAAATACAACATAGGATGTGCAGCCAAATGACTTGGTGTGGAGTCCCACGGTGCCATTTACGAATTAGGCAAATCTGGACAAGTTACTTAGTTCATCAAACCCCAGTTTCCCTTGGGAAAAAAAAATGGGAATAACTATTTATCACGTACAGTTATTATGGCGATCAGTATATGTGTCTGTGAAGGCACGTATTACTCCGATAGATAGATAGAGGTGGCATATTGCTGCATTTCCCAGCTGTTCCTCTGTCCCCCACGCTTTCAGGAGTGGTGGCAGTCACTATTTTGTGCAGCTGTCGAAACTGCTGGTGTCCTCTCCCATTCCAAAGTTCTCTTTCGTCAGAGAGAGTTGTTTGTAGTGAGCGGTGCTCACTTGCTAATACTCATTCAGTCTGACGGAGAGAGCACACGGTGGTCAGATGAGCTGCGATCGGGTCCCAGCCCTGCCGTTGCCCAGCTGTGTGAGCTTGGGCAAGTCACAGCACCCTCTCTGGGTCTTGATAATATCCTTATTATTTAAACCAGTGCTTGGATTAGGGGAATCTTTAAGGTCTTTTTCAGCTCAAAAATTATAAATCTACAATTATTGTAGACATTATATGATAAGTTACTAACATTTCTTTACATGCCTCAACTATAGAATGGGCAGTGGCCATTTTTTTTAATGACTATAAAACTTTTGACATTCCTCCAACTGAAAGGTGAGATCTGTGTGCCCTCCTCTATAAAAGGGGGCACACTCGTTATCTACTTCCATCACTAGAGCACAGAGGAAGTGATACTACGTGAATTCCAAGGCTACTTCATACAGAGTGAGGCAGCTTCCTCCTTGCTTTCCTAGGGCGCTCCCACTAGAGCCCTGAGCTGCCACGTAGGAAGCGCCACTGTCCTGGGGCTGCCGTGCCGTGAGGGAGGCCAAACCACAGGAAAGGCCATGTGTAAGCTCTTCGGTGGCCAGGATCAGCTCAGTGCAGAGTTCAAGTCATCCCCATCCAGAAGCCCAACATGTGAGGAAGAGATTATTCTAGACCCTTTCAGTCTTCCCAGCTGAGGCCCCAGACATTGTAGAACAGAAACGAGCACTCGTTCCCACGCACGGTCCAAATTCACAAACCATAGAATCTGGGAATCCAATAAAATGGTTATTTTATACCACTTGATTCGGTGGGGGGGGGGTTGTTATACAGAAATGGTAACTGGAAGAAAGGCTAATCACACTGTATTATATAAAGATAGGAGGTTGTCCTCCATGTCCTTTGCAGCTGCGTAATTCTGAGTTAAAAGGAAGTGGAGAAACTGGTCGTGGGATGGGAATGAGCTAAGCACACAGTGCTGGGGCTCAGACCTGTTCGAGCATCAGCCTTAACGCCGTGCCTTTTTCTGGTGAACACTCTTGGCTGAGTGGGCTTCTGTTACGGAGGGCGTTTTCTCTGGCTGCTCTGCCTTCCCCTTACCTCTCGTCACCATCCCCGTTCTTGCTTACATCTGAGGGTAAAAGGAAGAAGAGGTTAGAACTATTTACTGCTGTTGTTAAGACAGGACCGTTAGGAATACAGGATGGTGACTGTGCTGTTGGAATCCTACCCTAAATCTGCCCTTCAAAAAATCTTTGATCAGACCAAACCTCACACATCCCCAAACCATGCGTCCAGTCCTTTCTGTTTTGTTCTACTCCAGTCAGTGTCGATGGGTCAGGTCACCTCACAGAATGATGCCGGCTGCTCTACCAAGACACAAAATTGCATCAGGCAGAACCCTGGCTTTTCAAATTCATCCATCCACAAGCGTATCTTAGTTTTCTCAGTGATTTAAATCAAGTCCACAGACCAAAGCCACAGTCCTAAAGAACAACGTGACCACTGTGCTGAGGTCTGGTGACGACGCTCACAGAGAAGAGATCACCTGAGGGTTCGCAGATGGGCGCTGATTTCCACCCAGTTCTTGTGACCTGAGAGCGAGTGCCGAGGACCAGACCGTCCACCTTAGGACACTGTGTCACAATGGGATGGACAATCCAATCTCTCACCTACAGGAGGAAACAGATAAGAATTTATTTTCAAGCACAGGGCTCTCTGCCCAGCAAAGACAGGGCAGTGATTTGGGAATGTTTGTGGTTAAAATGTGCACTTTTTTTCGGATGCATTATCATTTTTATCATCATATTAACAGCTCTCATTTGAAGAGTGCCTGAGGTAGGTCAGATTCTGAGCTAGTCACTTCGTATGCACTAACCATGCTCCTTGCGGCGGTCCCACAAAATAAACATTAGTATCACTTTTCAATAAGGAAAGTGCATGCCTGGGAGTTAAATGTCTTGCGGAGGCTTCCCCTACGGAAGGGGCAAAGCAAACAGTCAAGTCTAGAGCTCATAGTTCCAAAGCCTGTATTTTTTCCAAAGCACTTTTGGTTAAGAACTAAACCGGTAAGAGTCGGTCATCTGAAGCAAGCAAGCACCGAGGTTCCCTGTTAATAAAATCAGGCACTAAGAGAGACCTTGATAAATTAATGATAGAAAGTGGACTTAGTTGTAAGATTCTAAAATGAATGACAGGTTTAGGCCTAGTAGGTTCAGTTTTAGGTTACAATTAGAATAAAATCAGTTATGGAACGTTAGGAAATTGAGGTGTTAGAAGGGTGGAAATGTACCAAACTAGAACCAGACAGGAAAATCAGATAATTTGTGATTAACACCACAAATTTTTATGATTTTCCTGCTTATCTTAACCACTGCTCATTATGGTTTTATCACCATCATATTAATGACTACTGAGTACTGCCTTACTAGGAAGATAGTATTCATCTCCCTGACATTATCATTATCAGGAAAAATCACTAATAATCACCTAATTGCAACGAGGGTGGTGCTAGGCACTGAATGAAGCCAGACTTGGATTCTCTCTCTCATAATTTATAATAAAGCAGAATCTTGGAAGTCCTATCCCTTTATATACCCACAGAGAAGGGGAAATCAAGCCCTACAATCCTCTCCCACTCTTAACATCTATCTATCTCTGTGTCTTTACCTAGATCCATATCTATCCATGTTCTATCATCTATGAATTTATTCATGGTATGTCATATTTGTGCTGTAATATTTATTTCCCTGGTTTAAGTCCACATATACATTTATGTTCTTCATGTGAGTGAATCCAAAGCCCACTTTTCAAACCTTGGGCTCTATCTGGACCACAAAGCCTACCGTTTCAAGAGCAAGAGAGCTGCCCTTCCTCCATGGCAACTCTCTTAAGAACTTACTAAAAGGCTTGACATTTAGAGAATATCATAAAGGACGTTCGACTTACAAAAGAAGATGGAAAATCACAGAAGAGATCCTGTCCAGGATATCATGTTATGCTAAGTGATTTTCTCATACACTCAGGTGACCCACACTTCAAGGAAACCTTAGATAAGAGAAAGCCAAACTTAAACAGAGGGCAAATGAGGAAGTAGCTATTCATTTTAAAATAATTCTAAGAAAAGTTCTTCAATATAAGAAGCCTCCCCAAAATGAGACTTGATTCACAAAATTTAAACTGACACATGGTCTACTGCAATATAGGCTTCACAGCCTAGTCTTAGCCAAGTCATTAAGTGATCACAAATTTACGGAGCACTGACCGTATTTCAGCAACTATGCCTTGCTTGATGATCAACATCCAAAGCCCCAAGACCTTTTGAGACTGGGCTCCAAATCTGTGATCTCATGTGTCTATTGTAGTGCTAGAATCTATAGCATCCCCACTACACTAAAATATATAAATCAGAGAGTCATAGAAGTGCGTATCCCATATTGTACTTAGATTAATCAAGGAACCTCAAAATTGATAGTGATACATCATTTCTTAAACTAGCCTCATATAATTTAAATGATAGGCTCTGCCTTTGTACAATATCCATCCTCTCATTCAGGATATCAAATAATCCAACATGGCACAGGTAGTGCTAATTTGGGAGCTCTTCGTGGATTAGAAGTGAACGTCTAGAAATTAAAATTAATCTATTGTTACTATGTAAGTTTGCTGTTTTGAGCAAAAAGAGACTAAGAATTTTGAGTTTGTGAAAGACTTCCCCAAACAGATCTAAATACATCATCAAGCTAAGAGCAGACCATCAACTTTCAATGGGGAATTATTTTCAAGACATGACGTTTTGATTAAAAGAAAAAGAAACGCAGTATTGTCCTTCTCTCATTACTTCATTCAGAGCAGTGTTCAAGGCAAGAACAATTTGGTACTCAAGATGAAGCTATAAAAGAGAAAACTGAGCACAAAAAAAGTTTTAATTCAACTGCTTACAACAGACCACCTTTTCACTGGCTTCCAATCAACCAGTATCGAAAAGCATAAAAATATGTTCTTAGCCAGAAGTATTGTCCACTCCAAGTTCACAGAATTGCAGTCCACATTCAGTTTGTGAAAATCAGCCTGTCCCACGGTCATGTCACCTTTTAGCTCATCATACCAGGAGGGAGAAGTCAGCCTGCCTTGTTCTTCCTCAAAGACAGAAACCAGTGGTTACGGGAGGTGGAGGGCGGGGGGTGGTGAGAGGCAGGGAGTCGGCACACCTGGGTCCAGGTATACTAGCTTAGGGACCTGTACCCTATCTCCTTCAACCCCCAGAACTTCAATGACTCCACTTGATAATTGGGGGTAATGTTTCTTCTCCCACAAAGAAGATAGATGGGAAGCTAATGGACTGATGCTTGTAACAAGAGCCTTGTACAGTTCCTGGAAAATGGGAGGGGCTCAATAAATGATAACAATTATCACTATCTCTTGTTTGTTCAAGAGTTTTATTGAATTACTATAAATATTAGTTCAGTTATAAAAGTGGTAAAAGATGCAGTTAATGGGTCGATTTTTAAGTCTGTCACCTGCCCCATAACTAAGGAGATCATACTTGCTTCTCCAGTTTAAAGCATTTTCTTTTGAGTAGAAAAAATAATCCAATGTCCAAACCCTTTCTGTCCCGGTACTATGGAATTCTTTCCCCCCTCCTTAAATGTGCATTTCACTGCACCACTTCATGATGAGGCTAGAAAGCCACAGAAGCATTATTAGTTTTGTGTTCCAGAAACATAGGAACGTGGAGACTTCATTAAAAGTCTGGGTCCAAGAAGTCTCACCATATTGAGGCCAGCAATATTAAGTGTGGTTATTTCTCATTAAGTTCTCCAGACTCCTGACCAGGTAGACCTCAGAAAGCTTGGGGACTCTCTTGATGCTCAGGGTCCTCAGGTGTGACATTCATTGCAAGGCCAGGAGACCGACACCTGAGAAGATCCCTTAAGTCACCTGAGTGACATTTTTACTTTTTCATGGTAGGAAGCTTACATGGTGGAAAGCCTGCATATTGAGGGGTGAATATGTAATGCTGATAACATGAAGTGAGTTGGTAAATTTAATCAACAGATGAATAAAATTCTTTAAGTGTGTAAGTATTCTCAGCAAAAACAAGTCAGGTAGAGTATCCTCATTCCTGACAGTTAGGTTCTGTAAAGCTGCTGCAAACACTGGAATAATGAATACTTAATTGTGGCTTCGAAGGGAAATACAAGGTTAGGTTCCCGCGAGCCTCTGGTCATAACACTTTTGTCAACTGATCAATACATAACCTTGTTTTATTTGTGTTTTGGTTTAAAGACACCGATTTTAGGTTTTAAGATATTATTTGAGAGAGAGAGAGAGAGCAGGCACGAGAGCATGAGCGGGAAGGGATAGAGGGAGAAGCAGATTCCCCACTGAGCAGGGAGCCCAACATGGGACTCAATTCCAGGACCCTGAGACCATGACCTGAGCCAAAGGCAGACGCTCAACCAATGGAGCCACCCAGGCGCCCCTTAAGACACCTATTTTAAGTTATATATTATTGATTCATCAGCATTGGACTCTTGCCCAACGCTATAACTTCTGCCAAAATAAATTAAGCTGACACATATTTCTTCTCCAGAAGATACTCTACAGCCTCTTGCCCTCAGGAACACTACATAGCGCTTCAGTACAATGCTTGGGGGCCATCTTAAGCAATGAAAGCAACAACAACAAAAAGCACAAAAATATGAAAAACATGGCATTAAGTAGACTGCCTCCAGGACAATTTTACACTAGGAGAACTGAAACAAGAAGGCAGAGCCTCGTCCTGTCGGATGTCAGCTGAGAACACGCACTGCAGGCAACTCAAATTTGTTACCAGGGAGGCACGTCGACTGTTGATTTGGGAATTACAGATAAATTTTAGCAAATAGGCAAATTCACAAATATGGCATCCACAAATAAGGAGAATCGACAATATCAATACACTAAAATCAGCAATAGCAGATACGGTTAAAGGCAGCTTCCAGGAGAAATAGCACGACCTTAGCTTGTGCTAAGGGCACCTGAATTACAGGGTAACCATGCTCAAGCGCAGTGCAGGTTTATCTAAAATATCATCACATTTCTTATAAATTGACACTACACGGGAATATGGAACCATCCCTCATGCTCAAATTACTTACAGGACATATAAAGCTTGTCTGATTGCTGCAAAGTACTAAGGCTTGAAAGTATGCCGTATCTATTCACGTGGCTGGTGCTGTAGTCTATTTTTCACACATATTTGTCTGACTGGCATTACTACTTGCTGTGTTTTAGGAGCCTCCTCAGAGAATTTCAGTTCAGGGCAGAAGCAGGGGAAGATAGTAATAACATGTCTACTTGATATAAGGCTACAAGATCAAGAGTTGACTCTGAAGGAATCTGGAAGTTTCCACCAGCTCCGATTGGCAACGGCTCTCCAAATACGGTTCTTGAGCCAGAAGAACCTTGTTAGAAATGCAGACACCTGGGGCCTTCCCAGACCTATTGTCTCAGAAGCTCTAAGGATCGAGCGCAGGACCCTGTGGCTGAGCCCAGCCCCTCTATTTTGAGAATCACTGGCCTCAGGAATTTTCCTCAACATGTCTAGCTCACTTGAGTCCTTAGCATAGGCACATGGGTCCTGGATCCATGGTGACATCTCAGATAAGTGAGTTCATTAGTGAATAATGAAGTTTTAATTACCTATTTCCAGAACCAGTACAAAATAATAAACTACCTCAAATGATGGCATGCTTTTAAGACATTATTTCAAGATCAACGCATATGAAAATTAATGAGTTATTATGAAGTATTTTAACACATAGCCTATTACTTTATTGCCCCATCAATCGAGATAGGTTCATTTGAGTTAAGGAATTTTTTCTTAAAGGGCAAAAGGAGAGTGAGTTCAGATGTGGGGTGTGCTTATGTTGTGTTAGTGGAATTTTTGAGGATATTTGTGTAGATGGAAGCAAAAGTCATAAAGAGAAACCTAGCATATTACAGTATCAGAATTATAATGAAATGTGACATAAGCCATTATAAGAACATTTTTTTTCATAAGAAGGTCATTTCCCAGTTACCTAAATATTTATTATACTGATTGTGCTCTGGCCATCTAATAGTCCACTAGAACTTGTTATTGTGAGATATGATCTATATTGAATAAAAGTCAGATTTTGCTGAAAATTCCCAGCACAGTAAGGGAGCGTGTACTTCAGTGTCAAAGGCTTCTGCCTTTTTAGCAGACTGTGTTCTTAGGACCCATCCTTTACCTCTCTGAGGCTCCCTTTTCTCATCTGTAAAATGAGGATATTAGAGAAGTCTAGGGTTTTGACCCTAGACTTAATTCTAAAGACCCTAAAATTCTGAGGGGGACCCTGAGCTGGATATGCAAGCATTAGTTTGAGAACTCGAGTCTTAGAGAAGGGGAAACACTTGAGGTAGAGGCAGAAACTGAAAGCCTCAGGTCCAGTCATTCACTGTTGGCTATTGCAAGACAGGATGGGGTAGGCAGGACCAGCAGGAATGGCAGCCTGAGGGAAGAAATACTGGAAGACATGAACATCAGGGCGCAAGGGACTGCTGCCTTTCTGGTCCTAAGGGAATGTATTTGAATGTTGAATGACACGCATACCTAAGGAAAAATATAATTCCCCCTGGGAATATATATATATATATTCAGCCCACCTCAGGAAGCCAGCAAGGTGACAATTGCCTATTGCCGTTCCATTATGATGTTGTTCCTGTGCATTTGACTGTCTGTCCCTGTGGCTCTTCTTTCAGAGAGTTTGAGCTCCAACTCGATTACCCGAACCTGGACCCTTACCTGCTTCCAGCTAGGCCTGTCTGATCTTAAAAAGGCCTCGATTTTAGTTTCAAGAGATTTTACTCAGCTTTTACCATCTTGTTGGAAAATGTAGGTTTTATTGTTATCCAAGCAGAGTGAGGCCCACAGACCAACAGTTCCTAAGAGGAGGGGCACGCCACAGGACACTGGGTCACATGGGGAAACAACAGAAGGAAGCAAAGGGAAGACGTGGGCAGGAGACTTTAGGGTGGTTTCCATGGGAAAGAATGGGTGAGGCAGGGTAAGCAGGTTTAGGATTAGTTTGGATAATTTTTGGTGGGCTTTAGGGCCCAGGGCTGTCCCTGGTTGTCTGGTGCCTGGCCCTATGGTGATTGGGACAAGCAAGTAGTGGCCTGGACTGTACGAGAGAGGTAAAGAATGTGGGTAGGAGGGTTTGGACTTTGGATTGGCTGGTTCGCATATGAAAACCACACTTGCAAGTGAGTCCTTTACTCTCTCTGGGAACTGGAGCCCTGGGAACAGCAGTCTCTCCAGGGCCAGCAAGGCCCTAGACGTCAGAACCTCAGAATAAAAAGTCGTATCTCCAGTGACCTCTTTCCCTCTGGCTACTCTCAGCCTCCTTCACATGGTTCTCAGGTGTCATAAGAGCAAAAGAAGGGCACATCTGTGTAGAACAGGTGAAGTCAAATACCCAAGAAATAGGCTTGTACTTGATGTGGTCCTATCCACCCATGGCAAGTACAAAACTTAGCTATTTGTAGGAGACCCAAGCTTCAAACCCATCGTCTCTACTCAGTAGCCCCTAAGGATGTCATCAGCACTCAAAACCTCTGGGTTGTTTTGTTTTGCTTGTAATGTGCAAACTAGTAATAGTAATACATAACAAATGATTGTGATAACCCAATGAGATAAGGCACTTTAAAACCATAAAGCACTATGTAAGTTTTAGCACTTATAGTTATTTTAACAACATGAAAATAGATTGACAGAGGCAAATAACAAATAGTATGGGCAAAATAATGTTTCTGGGATTTGCTCTAAATAACTCCAGAGAGCAAACAAGAAGTGGAGGGGACTGATGAGACAAGACTGATAAAATATTGGTAATATTGAGGCTGAATAATGGGTATGTGGGAATTCTTTACATAAAAATTTTGTGTATTCCTGATATTTTCATAACAAAAATTTTAAATACAAGTTAAGAGAGAGAAAAGAAGCATTAGGCTTTAGCCATCATTGGAAAATTGCTATTATATAAAAACACAAACTCTATTGTACAAAATGTTTTTTTTGCTATAATGAATCAAAGGCCCTCTTTCCTTGGACTCCTGGATTGCTAAAGCAACTTGATCTTGTCAATGGTTCCAAGTATCTCCAGGCTAAAATTGACTTAGGTTAATCAAATTCTTGTTATGATCCATTTGTGTTAAGCAATGGAATTCCTAATGGTAAAACTATAATCAACATGTTATGACTGGTTTATGATAAGAGGTCCTATTCAATTAGGAAATTTCCCGAATCAAAGGCTCTTCATTCTCAAGAGAGCTTCACTGAATAGCAGTGGAGGTTGCTTAATTAGTAAGGTTAAAACATCCTTCAGAAACAAGGTCAAGATGACATTTCTATCTGTGCCAAGTTGATGAAAGAATCCTCCAAAGACTACACTCAGAAATCTTGGTGTGAAAATTCCTGGAAGACTTACCAACAGAAGGAAAAGGAAAATATGTTGATATTAATAGTATCAATGAACTTTTCTTTAAGCACATTGTAGGCATTGGATTTACATAAGCATTTCCTTAAACTTTCCATAAAGTGACCAACTTTTTGGTTTGAGCAAACTCCTTCCCCAAATTCATTATTCTTGTTCTGAAAAATAGGAATCCTTAAAACAACAACCCCCCAAACAAAACAAAACAAAAAAACATAAACTATAATTCTAAGCCATTCAACAGAGAAAATTAAAAAAGTGGTGGTCCTTGGAGAGTCTTCTTTTCATGATATCTGTAAAGCTACTGAAAGAGATTAAGGAAACACTGAGTCAGTCTGTGCAATAAAAGGAGATGAACAACATAAGAGATCCTTTAATCAAAATGCTGTATGTAGTGACAAAGCACTTGATAATCAAGGTCTGCTAGAGAAAAGGAAAGAGGATGAATCTATACAAATATACTTGGTGGTATCGGTCCATTCAAACTACAAGGAATTATTTCCTTTTTCTTCCCATAACAAGAAAATCTCAGTGACAAATCCTGGAAAATTCTTGGCTTCATCTGACCAGACAATTCTATTTCCAAACAGTTACATTCTTGGTAGATGGCATTAATTGTCAAACCCCTCATTTAACTCTGCATACCTTTTTTTTTTTTTTCTTAGCTAACTAAAGACTTTACTACAAACAAAAATTAAAAATAAAAAGTTGAGAGCTATTCTCCTGGGTGCCGGAACAGGGAGGGGTCAGGCCAAGGAATTCTCTGTGGCTGGCTGATACCCTCACCCACTGGAGGGGACGTGATCCTTCCCTTCCTTGCCCCTGGGATGGGGAGCCCTCCGCAAGCATGGGACCCTGTACCAGAGCCCAGCTAGCAAGAGGAACTCGGCCTGGGCTAGTCTCTGGGAGGTCACAGAGCCAGGCAGCAGCTGGGCCAGGGCCAACCACAAGATTCAGTCCTGAGTACCAAGAACCTACTCTCCCCACCCTCCCCACTTCCTGGAACTCCAAACAGAGTAAGGATGGCCTATGGGAAGGAACCTCATGGACCCTGGCCAGGAGAAGGTAGAGAAGAAAGCCCCAGTGCCCCTCACATCCATTACCTCTGTTCTCTAGAAGGCAGCGAGTTCTGTCTGGGTACTTTAATATAGCTGACAATGATATTAAAATATTGTCTACTCTCTAAAAACAGTAAAATGTTCAAATTAGTATTGGGACACCCAAATAGTGTAAAATAAAACAGGTCACATTATTTAATACTTGCCCACAACCAAGGCTAGCTTGCCTTGGACAGAAGACCTCCACACCCATCTTATACTTTCAAACATCACTTCAGTGCTGAGTGTAAACAACAGTTGAGCTAAGAGAAAGAAATGAAAGCTTCACGTTTATGGACAGTCTACCTTGTTCCAGGTAAATGAGTTTCATAACCTACATTGTTAATAGGGAGGAATATGGAGTTCAGGAGCGGTTATGTAGCTGACTCAAGCTTGAGCATTAAGAGCCTCTATAAGAGGGTAAATTTCCATGCTTCATGTTCTGTTTCTTTTTACTACTTGCAAGACCAAGCTGAGCTTTACATTACCAGTCAGATACTCAAAGTATCGGCCACTTCCCTCCAATCTTGAAGAGTCACAAATGAGAGAACAGACCCCTGCCCGGAGGACCATTATGTTAAAAGTGAAAAAATAAAAAGTGGAAGACATCATCAAACCTGGAGAACAACATAAAGACGCACCTGCTGAAATTAGCTTCGACTTGATCCAACCAGGGTCACTGAAAACTGACAAGGCGTATACCTCGCCCCTCTCTCCTCAAGCTTATTTTTCAAATCTTAATCCCCCTCAATGTGTTTTTTCATTTCCACTTGAAAAAACAATTAATTTAACTGAAAACATTAACCCAAAATAAAATTCTCTTTTCTTAGCCTGAGTTTACCATAATCGTGAATAAACCATAAGAGAAAAGCTTTGTGTTTTTAAAAAGAAAATGTAAGGCATTATATGGCATTATGTACTTGAAAGTACTTTGAAAACTGTTCCAAAGCCTGTAAACACTATGAAAGTATATGATTACATTATTATAGATCCCAGCCAATTTATGGCAGGCAAGTGTGATGCTAGGATATAAAAGCTGAGCCTTATCATAGGCAGGAATTTTGATTATAAGGCTGAATAAGAATAAGGGTTTTACACCATCTCATGCCTTAGCTGCGGGGTTGTGGCCTAGAAGAACACCACCTGAGGCCAAGTGATTGCAGAAATTGCAGCTGCTAGGACCAACATCATCTGAGAGAAGTCACCGGCACACAGGCCCATTGCCGACTCTCCTTAGAGAGATTAACTGAAAATCCATTATGTATTTTCACCAGGAATATCCAAAGTATGAGTCTCTGGCCATCCGTTCTCTCCTCTACCCTCATCCCTCTGTTGGGACTTCTAGGCCCTTGACCCAGCCTACCCTTCTAAACCCATGTAAATCCTTGAGCTCCATTCTGTGGAAATACAGCTCCATACTAAAATCTTCTATGAAGTTATATTTGATTAATCCCTCAACTTTGCCTTAAGGAAGGAGCCCGCCTCCCCCATCCAATTACTTTCCCACATCCCTCACAAGTGGAAACTGTTTATTCTCTTGTTGCCATGGAGGCCAAAATCTGGACGTCCTCTGTGTGCACCATCATCACTTGCCAACAATGATCGCCTCCTCTCACATGATACATGACAGCCTCTCCAACTTCCCTTAGCTGTCATTTATCACCCTTCAACACATCAACTTCCCTTATCCCTCCATCGTCATTATTAATGAAAGACGTTAGCAAAGACCCAGTCTTCCTCCCCACCCAAGTCCTGCCAATAGCCTGGGTGACTTTAGTAGCCAAATGGATGGCCCATCTAACACCTTGATCTTGGGTTCTCGACCTCCTGATCTCTTACAATCTTCTCTGCACCCCCATCAGTCACTTATTCTGTTAGTATGGCCTTGAACTTTGTCATACCCTGAAATTACTAACTAGCACTTCCCTTATTTAGATCTTGACTTCTTTTCCTTCCAGGTTACAACTACTTTTCTAGCTATTCTCACTGTGGCCATTCTCCCATCTCATCAAGGCCTTCAAATAACTGTCTAGATACAAGAGATTTTTCAAATACACATGATTTCTTTAAGAGATAGAAGAAAGACTTTTAATGGAAATGTTTATGTGAGCATCTAAAAATAGAGTTCTGGAATTATGGAGAAGGGTAGGAAGGGTGTCACAGGCCAAAGTGCAGCACAACCTGCTAGTACTAATTTAGGCTGTGCTTGTTATAAAATATGGAATTAATAATCAGAAGCATTGTATAAATGAAGTCCCTAAATAAATACCATGTGTGTGTTTGGGGGTTCAATGGAGAGGTAACACACGCATGAACATGAGCCGATTTGACAATAATTCCTGGAGATGATTGTGAGCGAGCTGAAGCAAAAGACTAAAATCGACAAAATCAGAGGTCTTTGTAAAAAGATCTGCCTGTTGCAGGAGGGTCTGGCAATATGCCTGTAATAAAGTAAACCATACTTAACAAAAACAACAGTGGGAGATGTGATGAACATGAGACCACTTGAAGATTATTAAGCCCTACATGTGTTAATAACCTAAAAACATATGTTACACCAAAATTGAACACATAAAAGCGGAGGTGGTTAGGTGGCATCATAAGAACGAATTAAATATTATGATACAGAGGATGTAGGACTCTCTTGAGATAAAAAAAAAAAAAATCCACCATAAAGCCAGTAGAGGAAGACAAAGCATATTTAGAACTTTACAGTTTAGACATAGAAATAATGGCATATATATTGTTCCAGTTGGAACCCAAATCCGTAAGTTCCCGTGGCTGCAAAAGACCCAGGGCCAGAAGCAGGCAAGAGGTAGACAGCAATCTGGAAGGTATCCAGACCTGCTGCCATTTATCTAATATCCTAAAGCAGACCCCTGGGAATCACCCTTAGTATCTTCTGTTCCTCATGTACTATTTCAGTTTCTCAGCAACGTCTTTCCATTTTAACTCATAAACGTCCTACTTCTCTCTGACTTTTCACTGCCACCGCCCTTGGATAGATACCATTGTCTCTGGTCCCGACCACATCAGTAATAATTACTAGATGAGAGAGCCCCTGCTATTCAAACATGTTTCCCATGCCAGCAGCATCAGCACCGTGTGGAAACTTGCCAGATATGCAAATTCTCAGGCCACAACCCAGACCCCCTGAATTATAATCTGCATTTTAATAAGACTTCCAGGTAATTCATATGCACGTACAAATCTACAAAGCCTGACCGAAGGACATTAGAAACTCCCTCGCCATTTTATGGGCCAATGGTAGTGTAAAACCAATTTGGCTTCTACTGATCTAAAGGTAAAGAGAAACAAGAGCCCTCACTTGTTAAGAATACATTTAAATCTTTGAATTCTTCAATGAGGAAGAATACTCAGAGTTCGTGCTTCAATTTGTTGATGTTATTTGTAACTAGGAGTTCTTGAATTGCAATTTCTGTGTTTGTGGTTTAACTCCAGGTGGTGGGAGGGTAGAGACAGGAATTCTCCTGGATCTCCTTGTGACCCCTAATCTAGCACTATAAACACCAAAAGGACCAACAGATTCTTGCTAGTTAAGCAAGTGGGATCTTGAGCAACAATGCTATAAAGAACCCAGATATCTATATTAAAAATCTGTGTGTTCAAAAACACAGGTGAACCTCAAAAACATTATGTCAAGGGAAAGAAGCCAAACACACACACAAAATACACACTGCTCTATAATTGCATTAAATGAAGTTCAAGAAAAGGTAAAACTAATCTATGGTGATAGATGAATAAAGAATGGTTACTTCCAGGGAGAGGGAGATGATAGCTAAAGAGGAACATTAGGGAGCTTTCTGGGGAGATGGGATATATCTTCATGTGGGTGGTGGTTGTATAGATGTAGACATATGCAAAAATTCTCTGAGTAGTACACTTAAAGATTTGTTCATTTTACTCCATGTAAATTATACTTCAGTAAGACAGAAAAATAAATAAATAAAATTCATTGTATTAAATCTGAGTTTCATAAAAGGGAAAACTTGGATAAACTTACTTCAGCACAGTATTTTGAAAGTTCATGCTACTAAGTCATGGCTTGAGCCAGAGGCCAGAAAACTAGAGCCCACAGTCACCATACTTTTGGGGGGAAAAAGAGTTGTATTAGAACACAGCTACACACATTTGTTTATAGAGACTATCTGTTTTTCCAAGCCTAAAATATTTACTATCTGGTGCTTTCCATAAAACATTTGCCAGGTACTGACCTAGGCCTATAGTTTGTAACTTCTGGGAGATTCATGTTTATCTCAGAGAATCCAGTGAAAGCTATATATCATCTTCTCAAGAAAACACACAGCTTCTTAAATATAAAATGTTACTTATAATCTTAGGGAGTTCTACCCTCTGAAGCACAGTCATCATCCCCAACTTAAGACCTCCTGTTCACCATATACTAAACCACTCTACTGAGAACAGTCTACAGGTTGGCTCTCTGAACCACAAATAATTGAACTTCCACTTCACATTCTCATTCGATCCATGGAACTACTCATGGTTATAGCCAATAATAAAATTGCAAAGATCACAATACCCAATCCTGCATCAATCAATGTATTTTGTTCTCCTTCTAGATGGCAGTCTATATACTAATTTGCCTCAAGAAATTTTTCTGAAAATGTCTAGTTTGGTACCAAGGTAGACCAAGAACACCAGAAGTGATAACTAGAGGTCCTTAGCCTCAATACTAGAAAAAAGCACAAAGCTATAGCTTACAGACAAGGGGTGAGCAATGTCACATTCACATGTGAAGCATATTGTCATGTTTATTCAGTAGACCAAGAATAGAGAGGAAGTAAAAACATGGGGACCGAACAATGGTGTGTATGTGGATACCCTGAGCTCTTTCACAGCAGGGTCATGCCCACATATCAATTTAGCCCCTGTAGCGCCTTGAACGTTGTAGGAAACTAATAAACAATAAAGAAATGGATAAATTAAACTAATTTATAAAAACAAAAGTCATTACTTTATAAGTGTTTCAGGATTCCTGGGAGCAACATGATAGTTTGATTCATTTTGCATGACATAAAAAGACAATTATAACCGGGGAATACTCCCTGTGTTTCTGTAATTCTGATTTCATATTAATGTGCTCACACAACATATATCAAAGGTCTAGTTGGTGGGAGGTCTTGCCAACTTTTAGCACCATTTATTGTCCTAAAAGAAAGCAATCACAGAGCCATTTTGAGGAGGACATGGCACATTTTGAGCAATTCCTAAATAATAATAATAATGATGATAATGATAATAATAAAGGGTCTTCACACAAATAAAAACACTCCAGTCAGCATGATCTCTGATCTAATGCTAGTTCTACAGTTTTTCATTACTGCCTCCCTAGCTGCTGTACGAACAGTGGGTGGTATTCTACAAAAGCTGATGAATGCTAGGATCTCAAATTGCTGAAAATTGAAGGAATGTGCCCCATGCTGACAATCTGTTGATCAAAAAATTGTCACTTCTATCATTGTGCAAGGCTTTAGCCTATCTTATTTTCTTCTCAAATGCCATGTTATATATTCTCCCTAAATGAGATTGAGTGCTTTTATCCTAACAGTAAAAAGGTATTTTAATGGCAACACGGAGGACAGGATCTAACACTTTAAGGGACGTAGGAAGAAGGGAGTTAGAACAGAAATGTGCCCGTAGAGCCAGGATCTTAAATGTCTCTACCTTCAGTAAAAGAATAAACTGGGTTTACCCCCAAAAAAGGAGACACCACAGAAAGTGCCCATCTCCCCTTCATATTTATAATCACAAGTTGGCCCTCACACTGCTTTGTGTCCTAAATTTGTATCACTTGTTTGATCTGAAAAACCCCAAGTCCAGAATTTCTTTTAAGGTGATTCTGATTTAGGAAGTTTACAGAACCAGGAAGAAGAAAAGGAAATTCTTACTGGAGAAACATGCATTTACCCTGTCCTTCTGGTGTTCCAAAAGGACCTTGAAACATGAGCTGACTTTAAAACCTCAGAAGCCACATGGAGAAACAAGGCACCATGAACAAGAGCTGCCAGAAACAACAAGTGGCAAAGTCAGATGCACAGAAACTGAAGATACCGGAATTTTTAGATACAGAATATAAAATAAGAACATATGATATTTCTAAAGAAATTCCAGAAAATATTGAAAGTATGTGCAAATAATGAAAAACTATCAAACTTGGTTAGGCAGATTTGAAGAGAGTTTCAAAAGAAAAGGAAAAAAAGAAATAAGAAAAGAGAGAGGGAGGAAGGGAAGGAAGAAAGAAAAAGGAAGGATGGAAAGAAATCCAATCATGAAAGTGTAATAATTAAAACATAGAATTCAAGGACACCTGGGTGGTTCAATAGGTTAAGCGTCTGCCTTCAGCTCAAGTCATGATCTGGGGGTCCTGTGATCAAGTCCCGCATCTAGCTCCTTGCTCAGCCGGAAACCTGATTCTCCCTCTGCTTGCTGCTTCCCATGCTTGTGCTGTCTTTCCCTCTCCCTCTGACAAATAAATAAATAAAATCTTTTAAAAAAAGTGTGGAATTCAATTGATGGATTAAATGGCAAATGGCATTAGAAGTAGAAGCAGTAGAAGAATTAATGAACTAGAAATCGAGCTGAAGGTTATATGCAGAATGCAAATGTTTACAAATTTGACAAGTTATTGATCTTCCCAGGTAACATAATGTTTAAAAAATTTTTAACGAGAAAATTTCAGAGAATTTTTGAAGGAAATTGAGAAAACATTCTAAACATAGTCCAGAAAATGGAAAAGGAAAGAATGAAGAATAAAATGTTTAAAAGTAAAATGAGGGCGCCTGGGTGGCTCAGTTGCTTAGGCGACTGCCTTCGGCTCGGGTCATGATCCCGGAGTCCCGGGATCGAGTCCCATATCGGACTCCCGGCTCTGCGGGAAGTCTTCTTCTCTCTCTGACCTTCTTCCCTCTCATTCTCAGTCTCTCGCTCTCTAATAAATAAATAAATAAAATCTTAAAAAAAAAAAAGTAAAATGAGGCGCTTCTCCTTTTATTTGATAAAAATGTAATAGGGAAATGTGATGGGGCGCCTGGGTGGCTCAGTTGTTAGGCGTCTGCCTTTGGCTCGGGTCATGATCCCGGGGTCCTGGGATCGAGCCCCACATTGGGCTCCCTGCTCCGCGGGAAGCCTGCTTCTCCCTCTCTCCTTCCTCCCGCTTGTGTACCCTCTCTCACTGTGTGTCTCTCTGTCGAATAAATAAATAAAAAAAAAAATCTTAAAAAAAAATAGGGAAATGTGATGTTAACACAAGAATTGACAGACACATTAATGTAATAGAATGGGTACTACATATTTTGATGAAGAGGAAAGCTGACTATCTGATAAAGGTTCTAAGCCAACAAGGTACTATTTAGAAACATTTCTAATACTATCTAGCAAATAGTATTAGAAGATTGGCTCAGCTCACAGAAGTCATGCCAAATCACTTCAGGCTAGTGACTGAAATAGGCAAGAATGGATTTTTCCTTCTTGCATCTTTAACATTGTATCTCTTTTCCTAGTAGCCAATGAAATGAATTACCAAAACCTGAGAAAAGGGAAAATATACACCACTCTTCAACAACAACCCCCCCAAAAGCAAAGGTCATTGAACGTGATACACGTAAAACACCTTTGAAAGGAAATAAATAGATTCTGGAGCCAAGAAGGGTCAGTATGATCTGGTTCCCAGTCCTACCCACCGCCCCAGGATTGGTGCTGGCAGCAAAATGCTGAGAATTCTCAGCAATTCCTGAAAATATGACGAGCAGAAGGATTTCTGCACAATGAGTTTGCAAATAAGACAACTTTTTCTTTGAAAAGATAAGAAAAAGGAAGGCAAAAACCTAAATACTAATAGACAATTTGGGGCATTGAGAATACATGTAATTGTAGGGGCACCTGGGTGGCTCAGGGGGTTAAAGCCTCTGCCTTTGGCTCAGGTCATGATCTCAGGGTCCTGGGATCGAGCCCCGCATCTGGCTCTCTGCTCAGCAGGGAGCCTGCTTCCCCTTCCCTCTCTGCCTGCCTCTCTGCCTAATTGTGATCTCTCTTGCTCTGTCAAATAATAAAAAAATTTTTTTTAAAAAAGAATACATGTAATTGTATTTTCGCAGTGCATTTTTAGTTTCCAGAGAATAAAATCATAAGAGTTAATTGAGAAAATACATTTTAAAATAGAAAAAGTGGATGAATATTAAGTTCAGGGCTTTCGAAGCTTTTTTTTAAACTAAAAAGAATGGAAGAAAACGTAAAGGAGATTAATATAACTAAATAGTTTTAATGAATCTTAACATAGAAGTTTTTAAGTGTAAATGGCAACCTGGAAAAATGCTTGCAATAGTTGTAACAGAAAGTTAGTATCCTCTATATTGAGAGCTCTTAAAAAGAAATAAAACCTCTGGATACGAACATATATTTCAGAGTATAAGCAAATAATAAACTTAGGATAAACAAATGTCCTATTGGGGTACCTGGGTGGCTCAGTCAGTTGGGCATCTGCCTTCAGCTCAGGTCATGATCCTGGGGGTCCTGGGATCAAGCCCTGCTTCAGGCTCCCTGCTCAGCGGAGAGCCTGCTTCTCTCCCTCTACTCCTCCCCCTGCTCATGCTCTCTCTCACTCTCGAATAAACAAATAAAATCTTTAAAAAATTGTTCTATTAAATGTTTAACTCTGCTATCAAAGAGCAGCAAAGCAAAATGGTAAGGTATAAGGTAATTCTAAAAAGCAAAAAATTTTATTTAAAATTATAATAATGCCCAGTGCCAATGACATGAGGTTAGACTGACACTTTTACATCACGCTGGAATATATACGGTTACCACTTTCTAGAACGCTATTTTGCAATGTTGATGTTCATTCCCTTGATCCAGTAATTCCACCTCTAAGTCTCTATCCTAGGATTTTTCGTCATATTAAATCTAATAACAAACATTCAGAAACCATCCAAATATCTGTTAGTGAGCTTGTACATAAATTTTATGCAACCATTAAAACCCAGGACCCCGAGATCATGACGTGAGCCAAAGGCAGAGGCTTTAACCCACTGAGCCACCCAGGTGCCCCTACAACCATTAATAACCATTAAAAGTTATTCTTTCAAGGGATATTTAATGAATTGAGAATATTCTCAGTGCAGTCAATGAAAATAAAAACTACAAAACTATCCTTGTGATCATGGTTCTATTTAAATTATTTTTTAATATATAGAAAAAAGACTGAAAGAAATAGATTGCATGTGAACAGTGCTATCATAGGGTAGTAGAATTAAGGGCAACTTTTATTTTTTTATCTAATTCTATGTTTTAATTTTTTTAAAATATACATTGTTTTGTATTTTAAAAATAAGCATTGTGGGGCACTTGGGTGGCTCAGTCAGTTAAGTGCCTGACTCTTGGTTTCAACTCGGGTCATGATCTCAGGGTCCTGAGATCCAACCCGGCTTCGGACTCCATGTTCAATGCGGAGTCAGTCTTCTTGTCCCTCTCCCTCCCTCCACTGCTCTTGCTTTCTCTGTCTCTCAAATAAATAAATAAAACCTTTTAAAAAATAAAAGAATAAAATAAAAATAAGTGTTGTATTTAAAAATCCCTCTGGGTTTAAGAGTCAATTTTCAACAAATATATAAGAAACAAAATAAAATATGGATATAATAATCTAATATCTAGAGAGAAAAGAACTGTGTTGTCTTAAAAAGTAAGGAATAAAATGTCTTTGTTACAAAAACCGCTATGCCTTCGATAGAACTCGAATGGAAAATTTACACCTGAAGAAATACAGAGCTAACATATGAATAAAGATAAAACCAAGTAATCAAAAATAGAAGTATTAAAGGAATCATGCAACATCTTTTTCTCCCTATCAAATCAGTGAGTGATGTTCCTTTTGTCTTCAGCGGGCACTCTTCCACCATTGATGGAGTATAACTTGATGGAATCCTTGAAATCATTTGGAAATGTGAATCAAGATTTTATGGTATTTTCATGTGGTTAGACCCAGAAATCTCCCTTTGGATATTCTAGCCTAAATACAGAGTCATAAAACAGAAGGTAGGAACCTCCATGCAGAAAGACCACTGGGGCAGTATTTATTTTCAAATATTAGAAACTGTTAACTCTTCAACATTTGAGAGATAGATAATAAATTTTGCAAACACTAAACTGATTTTAATTGCAAGTTTTCAATAATGTAGCGAAGTGTTTTCTAAAATGTTAAAGGCAAGAAAGTGAAAACTATTAAAAAACAAATAGGTGTATTAAAAACAGAAGCAAATATATACAAATAGTAATACCTACGACAAAGAAACGAGGAAAATACACTGGAATTTTTCTAAACCAAAGGATTAATATTCTAGAGAGAGTGAAGGTGAAATTTGAAACTAGCAACAGGGACCATTTTGGAAACCCTTGCCAAGCCTTCATTTCTAGTTTTATCTTTCCATTTAATGTTGATGTTTGTCAAAATTATCCAAGGATGAGGACTCAAAAAACTTGAGATAATCCAGAGAAACCAGAGCCTGCTGCCAACTTATTCAAGAAATGTTGGCCTTCTTAATTTACTCATACACTTTGCCAATCAGAATTCAATTTGATGAGGTTTTTATTGGCCAGCTGCAACCATTTATTGGTTTTGTTTTGTTTGTTTGTTTAATCACAAAAGGCCATGCTCCTTGGTGTGTTTTTCTACCAAACAAGCTTTTTCTTTTAAAAATATTTTACTTATTTATTTGTCAGAGAGAGAGAGAGAGCACAAGCAGGCAGAGTGGCAGGCAGAGGGAGAGAGAGAAGCAGGCTCCCTGCCGAGCAAGGAGCCCAATGTGGGACTCGATCTCAGAACCCTGGGATCATCACCTGAGCTACAGGCAGCCGCTTAACCAACTGAGTCACCCAGGTGTCCCTACCAAGCAAGCTTTTACACAATTCACTACCTGTTGACCTTGGGAGGATTCAGGATATTCCCCAAAATTATTTTGTGTATTGTGCCAGATCCTGCAAGTGTAAAAGGTAGTCTTGCTTTAAAAATTGCTTAAGGAGATGAGGTTATCATTGCAGAAATACTGGGAAATAAACAGTGTATGCTACCGGCATTCAGAGAAGGGGATAATCAGTGTAGGCTGAAACAAAGTGGCATTTATTGAGCACATGCTAAATATCAGTCACTGAGAGTTGTGTTTTTTTAATAAACAATTCACTTAATTTTCATAATGGCTCTCCCTGATAATCATTATGACCATATTTTACAAGTAAGGTAACTGGGGCTCAGAAAATATATAACTTTCCTAAATCCACATAACTAATGAGCAGGCTTATATGATTCTATTTTTTCCCCTTCTACTTAAAGAATGCTTCACAGAGAAAGATTTGAGCGGGGGGAAAGGAATAACATGTCAATATGTAAAAGGATAGATATTCTTTTTTTTTTTTTTTTATTAGAGAAAGAGAGAGAGTGAGAGAGAGCATGAGAAGGGAGGTCAGAGTGAGAAGCAGACTCCCCGTGGAGCTGGGAGCCCGATGTGGGACTCGATCTCGGGACTCCGGGATCATGACCTGAGCTGAAGGCAGTTGCTTAACCAACTGAGCCACCCAGGCGCCCCAACAATGGATTCCTGTATTATTTCCCCTTTTAGGAAACCAGTAAAAACACTGATATGATGCTAAATGTATTTCGCAAACAGTTCTTATGGACCCCATGTGCAGAAATTACATTTGTGATGATTGACGACACATCTGATTTTGCTGCTTGGGATGGAAAAGCCAAAATGCTTCATTGTCTTCTGCATCTGACATACATTGACATCAAAGATTCTATTAAAAATTCTGAAAGAAGCCTTGCATACTGTTAGGAGAGTTGTCAACTTCATTAGAGCCAGGGATTGGGTGGTTAAAGGGGCAGGTGGAAAACTAAAACTACTTTGGCCACAATTCTACTCTATAAAAAGGGATTAAGAGCAGGTCAATTATGATATCAGGATGACTGTGCAAAATTATCTTGTTTTCTCTTTCCTTCTAGAAACGTGCTAGGATTGCTGTGCCCCGTTCTGTGGAACTTGTTGCTTCGACCATGAAATGTAATCGGTTGTTTTAGGATCTGACATAAGCTTCACCACAGTCCCTTTCCCATCTTCTGACAGTTGCCAGTACTCCACACAGTGCTTGCACTTTGAGCCTGGGGCCCTCGTCTGAGCCAGATGAAGCTGTGGACTGGAGCCTCCAACCCATCTAAGATGGACATGAGCAAGAAACAAACCTCTGCTGTTTTAAGCTACTGAGATCTAGAAAGTCTTTGTTACAATGTAACCTAGTTTTCTCCTGACTGATTCAAGGAATCTGGCAACTTTCTCTCACCAGAGTATTTCAGCAAGTGGAACTCTGCAGATAAGTCAGAAACACTGCAGAACTCTTTTCCATGTTTCTTATACACAGGTGACCCTTAAAATTTAAATGTAGCTTTGTAATTCTTTCCTCGCTGTCATAAACAGCACCAGTGATGAAAAGCTCTTGCTTTAGGAACAAAGGAAGGAATACAATATCAGTTCAACTGAAGAGCCTCTGAGAAATCCAGAATGGCTTGATCTTGATATCCATCAACCATTACTTGATAAAGAGACCTTCTAGAGTTCTGATTCCATTTATGCACGTCTATAAGTCAGGGCTCTCGACTCTCAGCTTCTGTTACCATCAAAACAAAAAATTACAACCATTAGGATGTTAAAGATGATTTTTGCCTTCAGGAGGAGCCTTTATGTTAGAGTTGCTTTGGAGCCAATTTAATTTTTGCTTTATGCTTTACTTACACAATTTGGAACTATTTCAGTTTGTCGGGGATGGAATTAACTTTTGCATGAAAAATATTTATGAGATAAATTATTTGTAAAGATTATGTTCTGATTTTTCCAAAGAGAACAAAATTTCAAGGCACTATATCAATGGGTGTAAATATATCATACCAATTAATATGCTTATATATACATCAGTTGATACATAATATACGTATAGACACCATAGACATACATATATTTGTATATATTAATATGCTTATCAATATATGCAAAAGATTTGATGCATGTGTTTACGTGGCTCATTATGGGTGAGGAATCCATTGCTTTCATCTGATTCTCAAAGAAGTTGTAACTCATAACATTGTAACTACTTCTCTAGACTAGGGATCAACAAACTATGGCCCACAGGCCAAATGTTACCTGCCCCCTGATTTTGTAAATGAAGTTTTACTGGAACATGAATAGGTTCATTTCTTACATATTATCTGTGGCTGACACAAAGGCAGAATTGAGTAGTTATGAGAGAATGTATGACCCGTAAAGCCTAAAATATAAACTACTTGGCACTTGAGAGAGAAAGTCATCTGAACTGCTCTGGACCCTGCTCCATCTACAAATCAGGCTCTCCTGGCTGTGAACTGAGACTAGCAGGTCTGAATTTACAAAAATCATGGCTTATTAGAGCCAGAAAAAAAAATCCTCACTGTTTCTTTCTGCAAGAAACAAATAGAAGGCAGAGGGCAATGAGACTCTAGGTTCCAAAACAGACTCTACTACTTACTAGATGTGTGAAGTTAGACCAGTTACTGAATCTCACTGTACCTCGGTTTACTCCTCAGCAAAATGAAGAAAATAATAAGAATTCCTACCTTATAGGAATTCATATAATGCATAAATAGCACTTAGAACAGTGGCTTGCATATAATAAGAACAAGAAATGTTATTTCAAAACCCGTATTATCAATGAATGAATTGGAGGAACGGCAGGTGAGTTGTTGGTGCGTTACCTTGAAGCTGCTTGTGTGCAAGCCATCACGCCCACATCCGTGGCTCGGGACCAATGGACGTCCACTGCTGTCAGTCTGCTGCAAAGGGCCCCCGTGTGGAGCAGGCCCTTGTCTCCTATAAGCCCAGGACCACTGCAGCTTGTCACATTCTGCTCCTGCGTGATTAAAACCAAGGGAGCTTTCATTAGCAATGCTTCAGAATCCCTTAGAAAAGGGCATGATCAGAAGGAGATGTCTGAAACTAACAGAGAGTAACCCAGGGAGTAAGAGAAATCACCATAGAAGCCAACAGCTGAGGTATAAACAGCTTGGCAAAGAGGGAAGGAGAACATGATGAGAGCAATCAAAACTAGAATGTCTCAGGGCACCCAGGGGGGCTCAGTTAAGCATTTGGCTCTCAATTCTGGCTCAGGTCATGATCTCAGGGTCATGAGTCAGACTCTGTGCCCCGAGTCAGACTCTGTGCTCAGCGGGGAGTCCACTTGAGATTCTCTCCCTCTCCCTCTGTGCCCCCCCAAATAAATTAATAAATCTTTAAAAAACAAAACTAGAATATTTCTCTTTCAGCCAGCCCGCCTTTCAGCAGGCCTGTTTACTGAAACTGCCATGCCTACTTTCTAATAGCCAAAGATTACACTACAGGACAGAAGGAACACAAGAGCCATGATCGGATTATAGGAGCTCATTCAAATGGCCAACATCATGTAGCCATTCAAAGTTATTTTTATGAAGAGCTTGTAATTAATTAAGAAAATATTGGAGTGAAAATGAGGACTACAGAATGTTTATATATTTCATAATCTCCATTATGTTCTTTAAATGTTATTTTAAAATGCTCTTTAATAAATATATATTGGGGCCCCTGGCTCAGTGGCTCAGCTGGTTAAGCGTCCAACTCTTGATTTGGGCTCAGGTCATGATCTTAGGGTTGTGGGATTGAGCCTTGCATCAGGCTCCGCACTCAGCGGGGAGCCTGCTTGAGATTCTTTCCCTCTCCTTCTGCCCCTCCCCCTGCACTCTCTCTCTCTCAAACAAATCTATAAGTAAATAAATATTAATTTTGTAGCCTAAAAAAATGTTTTTTTGCAGCAAGGCAAAACTAATTGCTAGTGGACAACTCAGAACAGTGATTAGCTCTGGGGGATGTTGGTGTGGAGATTCTTGCTCACCGTTAACACGAAAAGCATCCTGTGCCACATTATTCTAATTAAACATAATCAAAATTGATTTTTTACTACATTGTGCTTTAAAAAAAAAAAAAAAGATAACTGGGGACACCAAAGAAACAGGCCTAGATTTCCAGCCCTGCCTATTGGTTTACAGAAGGGTTTTAGCCCTTTTTGTGCCCTGAACTCCATTGACAGTCTGGCAAAGCCTATGAACCTTTGTCAGAATAATGGTTGTAAATGAATAAAATACGTATATAGCACTGTCAAGGAAGCCAATGATATTGAAATACAGTTAGCAAAATTTTTAAAATTTGTGATACAGTAGCACATTTGTTTCTTTATTAATACAGCATATGATATGCTCCAGCCACTGGTCCAGTAATGGCCGTAATTTTGAAGCAGTGACAGACACAAACTACATTTAGAGATTCTGCAGCAACTTTAATGTAAAATGAAAATAAGTATGTCTTCTGCTGGTGACCAAGTCACAGGTATTACGAATACTAGGTGATTAGTTGCCATTAGTCATAGTAGAAGGAGATGCTAAATTTCTGCAGGTAGAAGTGGAAATAGACATAATCTTTTTTTCCAAGTTCACAAGCCCTTTGGATTTCCAAGTTCACAAGGGCCCCAGGTTAAGAGCTGCTACAGGGTTAAGGGCTGCAGAGACTCACCTATCCTTTTGTTAGGACAAACTGGGAAGGGAAAAGTGGTGGGGGGAGGACGCAGGAGAAAGCAAAGAAAAAAGACTAAGAGAGAGAGAGAGATTGAGAGACTAAGATTCAGAGTGGAACAATTCCAGCAACGTGAATGAAAGAAAGTGTGGTGTGTGCGTTGGCAGGAACAGTGGAGAAGCAAAAGGCAAGAACAGAATCGAAATGAGAGCCTGGGAGGAGAAAGTGAGCTTCATTTCCCAGGCACCATGGGGGGGTGGTGAGTTACGGGGTATCCTGATCCCAGGGGTGTCACCTCTTTCATCTGCGAGCAGCCCTGAAACCAGACACCAGCGGCAAAGAGGTGGGAAACCGGCAAGCCTACCAAAATGCATACCCCTGAGCCTGCCATAGTCACAACTCAGTAAAACAAATTTAGAGATGATTTCCCTAATTTTTTTTTGCCTTCCAACAAGAATCAAGCCTGCTTGTGATGGACAATATTTCTCACAATATTTCTTGCGTTCATATTTGCTCCTATTTACTGACCTGAAACTCAAGCAATGGAATGCCTACTCCCACAAAGAAGGATTTTTTGCAAAAACTAAAGAAATTATTTCTGACATTTCCACTTCTCCTATTCCGTAATTTATATAAAGACCACGTTTTCATTATGAAGCATCTCGGCAATTCTGAAATTCTAAAAATAGTGATGATGGCTTCAGGATAATAGTTTTTATTCCATGTCATTTTGTTAGTTTAAGTCCATACTCTGGTTTTTGTCAATCACTGAGCAAAGGAAGAGAAAATAGTTCAAATCAATGGATTGTATCCCCATACAGATTGCTTATCTTTAAACAAACACAAGGAGACAAAATCCAGTAATGTTCTATGTCACGGACTACGTACTATTAACTCTTGTTGGATGACTTTCAAATAGTGCCTTTGGGGCCAAAATAGCTCTGTGATAAAATCAATAAAAGTCCATCACTAGTATGGGAATGAATTTTAAGTACCTTGATTTAAAGTCAATTAATATCTAACAGCTAGTGCTTCAAATTCAAATATTTTGCTATTACTCGGGAGTATTTATTTCGAAGAGCAGAGGCATCCTCTTCTTATGTAAACCAACAATTCACGTGAGAATGAGATAGTAAGTTGAAGATTGTTCCTTATTTTTTAAAAATGTGGATCCTCCTTAGACCAGGCTTAGCTTTACTGCCAGAAACCCATTCAGTTTGATAATGGCCCATTTTACTTGGAGAAGATTTCCGAGGACCATTCTAGATTGCAGCACGTCACTTCTGGACCCGCTCCAGTCTAGATACAAGAATGCCAAGAGATTCCACACACTTTGATTCAATTATTAGCACTGATGTGGAAGGTTACAGCTTTAACCCTCTCTGAACCATAAACATGAAACATCTAAGTGGGTACCCCCTGCACTATGGGATTTAAAATAATGGTGCTTTTAGCATCATCGAAACAAATAATCTCTTTGTGCAGTGCATATCTGGACATCTGCAGAATCTGTGAAGACATCTTTTTTGACCAGTCTGCCTTTTTGCTTAGAAGTGGCTCTGGTGATACTTGCCTAAAGCAACATTCACAAAGTATATGTTTCATGGAACAGACATTGACTAGATTCCATGGAGAAAAGAGAGTTCTGGGCTAGAATGTATTTTCCAAAGGTGGTAGCAACAATACCTCCTCCTTGTCTACATGCTCTTAATGGAACTCTGCCACTTTCTCATCAAGATGTAGAATTGAATTCCCCTGCTTTTGTGGTCTTGGGATGCGCTTACATGTGATAGAAGGCAGTGAAAGTCATGCTACATGATATCCAAGGTTATAAATCACTGTGGATAGAAACTCTGAGCTACCATGAACCAGTCCTAAGATCCTGGGCAGCCATGCTGTGAGGAAGTGCAATCTAACCTACACGTGAGACCACAAGGAGATACTCCAAGGTGATGGAAAGAGAAAGATCCCCCAGCTGCTCCTGCCACCTGCTGTCCTAGCCCCACTTGACTATACTGCACAATAGCCCCCGAATGAGAAGCATCCAGGTGTCAGTCCTTCTCAAGTCCCTGATCCACAGAAACTAGGAGATAATAAAATGTTTATTGTTTTAAGTCTCTAAGTTTTGGGGCAACTTGTTTCATACTAATAGGAAGAGGTTCCATCACAAAATTTGACCAAAGCTGGGTTAAACAAGACTCTGTAGGTTTTTATTTTCCCTGCAGGATTTCTCAGAGCCTTCGTATGCTAATGAGCATGTGCACCTCCAAGACTGGCGTTTAGTATACAGAACTTCCTAATTAATTTCCCCAAGAAACCATTTTTATAGCTACACTCAAGGGATAACTTTGGGAAATGCTGGGCTAAAATGATGCGTTCTTTCCCTGTGCAAGTTTTCCTTTCCCCCAGTGATCAGGACTCCAGATAATGAGTTTACTTCACTGTGATAATAAATTGTAGAACAAATGGTTATTGGCCAGCATAGGAGGAGTCACCTCTTGGTAACTCCTGTGTGTGATGTAAACTCATTCCAACAGTATCACAGAGCAAACAGTATGAACTCTGAATGTCACTCACTATTTGCTGTGCCAATAATAGCTCCAGGATGTGCTGTCCTTCCAACGGGTTCAACAAACATTTTGATGCACTGAAATTCTCATAACTCTCAAGCTCCTCTCTTTTTTTTTTAAGATTTTATTTATTTATTTGACAGAGAGATCACAAGTAGGCAGAGAGGCAGGCAGAGGGAGGAAGAAGCAAGCTCCCTGCTGAGCAGAGAGCCTGATGCGGGGCTCGATCCCAGGACCCTGAGATCATGACTTGAGCCGAAGGCAGGGGCTTTAACCCACTGAGCCACCCAGGGGCCCCTCTTCTGACTCTTTCACTTTCAAACTGGAAAGCTCTAAAGTGTTGGTTAGAGAAAGAGAGAGGGGGGGGGGATTTCGTGCCTCATGTCTTTGAGAGGAATGAAGGAATGATGCAGAAAATTCCACTCTGTAGTATCAGTTCTTCACATGGCTTTAAGACAGAGTGCTTCTCCTGTCCAGAAGATTCTAAAAGGCCAAGAATGAGGATTAAACTGCTAGACTGTTGGGAAACTTCTGCCCCCTTTTAAGTGTTAAAAAATTAAATAGACAATGTTGAAAAAGTTAGAAAAAGTTTGTTTTTTTAACCAAATATGTGAAATGGGAATTAAGGTAAAGGGATCGAACCTTAATAAATATATAACAAAGGAGTATCACTTTCTGATTTGATAAAAGAGTAGGAGTTACCCATATGATTCCCAGTTAGTCACTATATGACTATCAATGTATGACATCAAATGCTCTAATCCATGACTCAGTTTCTCTATGACTAAACTGCCACTCAGTTTTTAAGCCCTTTTACCTAAGGAACTCTAAATAGAGTTAAAGTTACCCTATTTAGATGTAATAGAGTAACTTTTGATTGAGATGAGGCCAATGAGGCACTCCTTTTGGATGTAAAATTGAAGGGGGTGTCCAAAATCTCAGGTATCAAGATATATAATATTTAGTGCAATAGTTTTTTAATCAAAATTAATGCAAATGAAATCTATAATGAAGTGTCAAATTTTTCAATAAAAACAGGATCAATATTACTGATTTTGATTTTTCTTTTTGTCTCAAGTTCCAATATGGCAAGATACAGTGCCCTCAAAGTAAGATAAATTCAACACTGATTCATCATACATGATAATTATGATAGGCAAGTAATCAATACTTACATTGTTTTGGGCTCCCCCCCTGCAACTCAGAAACACTATTTTACATACAGATCATATTATTTATTCAAGCAAATTACTTCAGGACTCTGTGCTGGTCAAACTTTGATAGCCAACTTTAATAGCTATAGATACAGATATGGATGTAGAGATAGACATATAGATACAGATAGATATATAGATACAACTCTGTATTCCTAATGTATGTAATTCTACCTTGAAGTGGATTTTTCCATCACACACAAGCTTCTCATCCCTCTTCTCCCCTCCCTATTCTCAGTCCGCTGATGAGCTAAGGTGGCTTGTCTGTACTTTCACAGGTAAGTGTAACAAAGAACACACAGGATAGGAACTTAACAACTGACACAGAGAAATCCCGTGAAAAATATATAGTTTGTATCTCTTCCTAGTTGGAAGAGGTCTATCACTTTGGTCAGATTGATTGGGAGCAGATTCTTTCATCCAACAAAGAATTTGTGCCTTTTCGATCACAATAGCTTTGGATGGATGGATGGATGGATGGATGGATGGATGGATAGACAGGAGATAAGATCTTTGTTAAATATAAAGACAAAGCCGGTCCCCAAATGGATTAAAAGTTGAAAAATGCCTGCAGACCACAGATTGGCACTCGGATTTTTAAAAAATACTTCTTCTTCTTATTATTAAAGTAATCTATACCCATTATAAAAGACTAAATAAATGAAGGAAGAATTAAAAGCGACCTGCAATAGGATTGTAAAATACTGTATCTGCTTTGGAAAACCATTTGGCAGCACCTCAAAATGTCCAATATATCATTACCGTATGACCCAGCAATTTCCCTCCTAGACATGTAGACAAGAGAATTGAAAATAAATATATGTCCACACGACAACTTGTACGTGAGTGCTCATAGCAGCATTGTTCATAGTAGCAAAAAAGTGAAAACAGCCCAAATGTCCATGGATAAACAAAATGTGATATATCAATAAAATGAAATTATTCAGCCATAAAACAAGAATGAAATAATGATGCAAGCTGTAATGTAGACAAACCTTGAAAACATGTTACGCAAAAGAAGCCAGACACAGAAGACATCTCTAATTCCATTTATATGAAACCTCCTGAACAGTGAAATTCATAGACACAGAAGGTAGATGAGTTTTGCTAGAGCTGGGCTGGAGGAGGGGAAATGGGGATTGATTGCTAATGGGTGCAAGATTCTTTTGGGGGTAATGAAAGCACTCTGGAATTACATAGCAGTGATGGTTGTACAACTCAGTGAATATACTTAAAACCATTGAATTGTATGCTTTCAAAGTGGGAATTTTATGGTTTGTAAGTCAGATCTCAATAAACCAGTTATTCCTTTAAAACCCAACCATAAGCCTAAGACATAAAAATAAGTACAATTAATATTTTCAGCGTTATAAGTTACGTCCTGGTGAGTATTCACCAGTCAATTCATGCCAAAATAATCCCGTTATCGATGGAGACACAGCCCAAAAGCCTCTAAGCTTTCTCTCTATAGGCAGGAAACATTACCTGCTTTGTATTTCACAGACATGTTAAGGTAGATAGTGATTCAAGAATATTTCTTGCAAGGTATCCCTCAACCCTTAGTTGAAACTGCCCTATACCTTGCTCATCAGTGTACATCGATACTCAGTGGAGTAATTGGTTAATATGTAATAATATGGTTAATATGTAATTATTACAATTTCCCTAGGAGACCAACAGCTTCGCTACGTTCATGGGAATGTAAATTATATGTATGTTACATATATAATATAAATAGTAGAGACATCACCTTATATATTTTAATTAAAGCTATAATATTAAAAATATATTAAAACAGTAATAGTAAGACCATAAGTTCATCACCCTCATGAAACTGCTTTTATTTCTGCACGTATGTCTATTGTCTTCTATGTGCTGACAGAATTTTTTATAGTTGCAATCATAATATAATAATAACATGCCTTCTGTTTTTATTTAAACAACCTCCATGCATCTTTAGAATTACTATTGTTTGCATGGTTTCGTAACAGACACTTGTGCAAAGTGAAAATGCATAGCCATATCTCTAATATTAATTATGGCAAAGTTAGACTGAACACCTTTAATATAGAAATACATATGAATAAGGAAATACTAAATAGTTATATCTATTTAATGTACACATATGACTTATTTAACCTTGGCTACTTCATTAAGATAAATTTCTGCATGGTGGATGATTAGCTCTAATTACAAATTATCATATTTCCTTTCACAAGGTAACCAATTTATAGAGCCACTACAAGGAATGTGTACCAATTCCACTATAACATTGCTTATATTGTATGTTATAATTTTTAAAAACATTTCAGTTGGCCTATTTTAGTTGTCCAGAGTTGTTGATTTCACATATTTATTCCTAGAATGATGAGCTCTTGGATTCTGTGTTCCCCTTTAATCAATTATTCATTCAGTATTCAAGACATATGTACTAGGTGTGTAATATATGGAAATGTCCCTTTCCTTACACAGTTTACAGTCTAGTTAAATGCATTGATATCCTCTTCAGTGAACCTTTGAAGTCTGGATGTTGTCCTTATCAATATGAATTTTTAAAAATATTGTATATATCAGCGTATTTGGGTTTTCTTAATGGTATAGAAATTTTAAATAGTGTTGAAGCTATCAATCATCCCTTTACAATTTATCTCCTCAAAAATGAAGCTGTTCCCTGCTGTATATTGAATAAAAGGTTCTAGTCTTTGTCAATTTTTATTATAAATTGATTTGACTTTTATGTTTTTAGTCCAGATGGATTGATTTCGAAACATGATAAAGCAGGGCTTCACCTTAATTTTACTGAAATGCTATCCTGTTTCTATCATACCCTCTATTAAACAACCCCTCCTTAACCTTTTCAAACACACACACAGTTTGGCATGTATATATTCATACACTACCTTATGTTGCTCTCTAATCTGTTGTATTCATTGATAGTCCCATTTTCATTGTAGCAAAATACTGTCTGGGGAATTGTTGGTTTATGGACTAAACTTGATAGTGCATGTGATAAAAGAACCCAGCCCCTGGATGCAAAATTAATAAGATAGTAAGTACATAACAAAGATTATAACCATAAAAACAGAGCAAATTGGAGTCGGGAGTTAAGTGTGGTGAAAGATTTGTATTAAAAAGTCAATCTTGAAAAATGTTACTGCTGGGTCTGTCTTGAAGTGACATTTCCTATAACAGTGGGACATCGTTCAGTAGACAGAAAACAGGACAATGGTGAATGTCGAGAAGGATTAAAGAGCTAGAGGCAGCAAGACAGTAACAGACAGGCTCACACTGGGAAAAAGAAAAAGTGAGTGGTCCAGATAGACATGGCAAAGCTTGCTGACTGAAGTCAGAAGCTGGATCCGCTGTGGGGCAGGGAGCCAGTGCTTGTCACTTTATTTGAATGCTATGGAAAGGCACGAAAAGGTTATTTAAGCACAGTTTGCAGCCAGGCAGGGTTAGAAGGCTGGAAATTCAGGAGGCAGCCGTGGAGCAGCCACAAGGGATTTTTATGTACGAAGAGAATAAAAAGGAATGCACGTCGAGCAGTAAAATGCTAAGAGGCAGGGAGGGAGGCCGTGAAGGCGGAAGAAAGGGCCAGATGGATGGATGCAGGTTAAACTGGCAACACGCTGTCACTTACACACGCTATCTTTCTTCTAAAAAAGAAAGATAAAAGATATTTAAAAGCAGTCTTGAACACTATCCATGGAAGGCGCTGCCCTATTTGAAGACATAAATGCAATTTAATTTTTAGTTACTTTACAAAGACTACACAGCATAAGGAATGAAATAGTAACAGCAGTGACTTGTCCAAAGCTACAGAACTTGGGTCAGTGGTACATGCGTTAATCTGTTTGTCCAAACATCTAAGACCCTTAAAGCTTCCCAGGCACATTGTTTTCCTACCTGTGTCCATTGACCAGATACTCCCAGCAGGCTAGTTTTAGATGGCACCACCTTTGAAAATTCCACCACTATCTGTCCTTTCCTTTAGGTCTCAAGTTGGCCTGTTATGCATTTACAGCTACGTGCCTTGCAATTCTTAGCAATAGCATCCCCCATAAACTGCCAATGGTGAAGATGGTCCTCTAAGGGAAATATGAGAATAAGGAAGTAATTCATGCCGGAGGAGAAGTCTGGAAAATAATAGACATCAAGCAGGCAGCAGGGGTAAAAAGCAATCGTATCCTGAAAATTAACTCTGATTTAGGTCTGACACCATAAAGAGGCCCAAAGGGGCAAACCAAGGACTATGGTGGAATCTATTTTGAGGTTCTACAAAATATCTTCTAGATCAATGGGAGCAATTACTGTCATTAAACGTGAAAACATCAACAACTCAGTTTTTCTAGAGTAGAGTCAACCTCCTGCAACATGGCTCTTTTCCCTGCAGCTCGAAACACACCCTGGGCTACTTTACTAGGAAGACTGCATTCCTTTCAAAAGTCCCCTGGGGAGCCATGTGACTCTATGTGACTCTATGCATGCCGCGAAGGAAGGTCTGAATTTTTATGACATCAACGGTTGTACAACAAACCCTACTTCAAACCCTTAGAAGCTTTTTTTTTTTTAAACAAAAACGTAAGAATGGTGTCATGAAAATGATAAGACTTATCTTATGGTGGCCACCTCCTTTCCCAACAGTCCCCACCCAGATAAAAAGGCCATGGGTATTTGAACATAAAATGGCACACAGTTATTGACACAGCAACCACTTGGTGACAGCCTCCATTTGGGGGGTGTGGGTCATAAAGCACCAGGCCCTCAGTGAGTCTGCAAATGGTGACATTGCAGAATTGTCCCTGTTCGTGTCTTCCTGAATGGTAATCAAAATACAAGTGATTTGGGCTCCAAATCATGAGCATACCAGCTTGTCTAGCACCTTACTGCTCTGAACGGCAGTGTTGACATTACCCAGAACTTTGTTAGAAATGCAGAATCTGCAATTTAACCAGATTCCCCTGGGGATTTACATGCCTGTTCGTTTTAGAAGCAGTGTATATTAAAAAAAAAAAAAAAAAAAAAAAAAAGATTTGCTGCTCTAGCACACACTCCTCCAAGACATTTCTTGGTATATAAACTAGAGCAGAAAATGTATAAACTAGGGCAGAAAATGTAGAGCGTATAAATGGATTTAGGCTAAAAATCTTAAGGGTCATAGAAAAAAAAGCCCCTCTTCACATGAAAACATCTCATTAGTGTAGCCAATGTTAGGATATTTTTAGCATATGGTAACAGGCTGCTAATTTCCTCTTTGCACTTTAAAATACCAACATATCAGGGAAATTACAATAGCGGGGGAAACTAAAGATATAAATCAACAATATTAATGATGTTTTTCAATCATTGGGAGGAATTAGTCCTAACTGCAATGCAGGTGGCTCATACTGAAACATGATGGCCAGTGAGCTCATATGTGGGTTTCTTAAGAAAGCAACACAGCCATAAAAATTCATCATTACACTAGAGACTTAATTCCTGAGAAGTTCTTCCTCTTTAAGGGAATTATTTCCTGGGAATTGTTCAGTCCGTCATTGTTGGGTTGACTTTAGAGTCTATGACGCCCAGTAATTCAACTTGGCCATGAGGTCATGAGTCCAGTAGTAGGGCACTGCATCCCATCTTGTCACGTCATGAGTAAGTAGGGGCATAAAAAAGGAAGCAGTCCACCTGGGAGACAGAACTTACCCATGTTCTACCTCTAACAAAGCAGGAGCTACACGCTGATTCAAAATTTTTAGTAGTAAATATACAAGCTCACAGAAAACCAGGTAATAGGAACAAAAGTGACCTGTCTCTATAAAGTAATACTAAGCAGGATAAATGTCTTCTGTTTGACCTCTCTCTGGCTTACATCCTGAGAGAGAATTCTGACTGTATGTTGGTAGACAGTGAGAGAATCCAAATAAAATATGTGAGTTCCATCAACTACCAAACCTCAGATAGGAATTCATCTTCCTCACTCAAAGTTCAGAAATTAGAAAAAAAAAAAGTAAGGTGTAGCTTTTGAAGATCAAAGAAGGATTAATTATTGCTTCACATGGGCAGGGAAATATTCTTTTTTATTATTATTATTAAATAGAGAGAGAGAGAGCATGCACAAGCTGGAGGAACAGCAGGCAGAGGGAGAGGGAGAAGCAGATTTCCCACTGAGCAAGGAGACCAATGCAGGACTCGATCTCAGGACCCTGGGATCATGACCTGAGCTGAAGGTAGTCGCTTAACCAACTGAGCCACCCAGGCGCCCCGAGAAAAAGTATTCTTATTAGTACTGAGGAATCGGATAAAAATTTTGAAAGCCTTTCTATTTTCAAAAATACAGAAGAAAATAACTTTAAAAATTAAGAAAAAAATGAAGAGAATTCATTGAGGCACAAGGCTGCTATAAAAGATAAATCACAAGGACATGTAAGAAATGTAGAGGAAGGAATATGGCAGTAGCTAACTAAAACGCAGCTCAGGGGTGGCACAGAGCAGAAAACAGAACTAGCGTGATGGCACCAACTACAAAACAGAATCGGTGGGATCAAAGACCAACTAGGAAAAAGAGATGAAAATGATTAGACAAACTGAGTACAGAGATCCGAATCAGTTGCACAACTGTAAACAATAATCTGTAAAGTATTTATGCTTCAAAAGCAGTTGAACTTCAAGAAGGAATAGTGGGAGTCTGAGACATTCTTGCATGGGACAGCCCCAATCATTCTCCCTGCTTCTTCCAGGGTGGAAGGCATGGGGCTCCGCCAAGCAGGGGGCACACTCTGCTTCCAGGAAAGGTGGTTCAGACCCTTGGAGAGGTGGTGACACCCATACCCAATGCCACTGGGTTTTGGTTTTTGTTTTTTTTTTTAAGATTTTATTTGAGAGAGAGAGCATGAGCAGCAGAGAGAGGGAGAAGGAAAAGCAGACTCCCCACTGAGCAGGGAGCCCAATGCAGTGTTCCATGCAGGGCTCTAGGGGGGGTTCAATCCCAAGGCCCCAGGATCATGACTTGAACTAAAGGCAGACGCCTAACTGACTGAGCCATCCAGGCATCGCAGGTCTGGTGACACCCATGCCCAATGGCATTGTTGATGAAAGTGATGAAAGAGGTGATTGAATGAATTGCGGGTAGGGACAGCAGTAGCTCTACTGCCTGAGGTTGAGGTCCTGACTGGAGCAAGCACATTCCTGGTCCAAGATTGGCTAGGGCTAGGGACTAGGAGCAAAGATTAGCCACAAGGGAACACATAGGAACTGTCTGGGATCATGAAAATGTTCTGAAATCAAAAATCCCTGAACTGTACCCTTAGCATGCATAAATTTTATATGACATTTATTTACCAATAAATTCAATTTCTTTTCCTCTCTTAAGATTTTAAAATAATAGTTTTATACATAAAAGTATGGCCCCAACAATCCATTATTGCAACATTTAACTTCTGCAGTAAAAATTATGTTCTTATATCTCAGTGTATAAAGTATATGATCTTTTCTACCCTGAATTATGTGTGTATCTGAATTTGCCACTGCATATTCAGATATGCACAGCTAATCCACGTGATCTCCTTTTTTGTTACACAGGTTACATATGGTTGTACCCAAAGTGATCACTTGATCATGCACAAATCCAAGGACACCAGAAATGCCACTGAAATGGTGTTTTATTAATTGGACTTTCAAAGGCTGAAGCCAGAGTTGAAGCCAAGCAGCAGATCTTGGCTGAATAATGACACTGAAGCCACACTGTGGGGCTTTTCTACTTCATCTGAAAAATTTAAGTGTTCATATAATGTTTAGAATTAAGAATATGTACAAAAAGGAAAACTTTCTAAGATAAAAAAAAAGTCTCAGTTGATAGCTCTAATGAATCTCATCATGCATGCTCATGATGTATGCTCACCGTTATCTTGCAAAAATTAATAAATAGCTCAGTCTTCAGCTTGTCTTGGCAACAGTTTTATTTTCATGATAAAAATTGCATAAGTGATACGATCTTATCCGTGTGGGAAAAGAAAAGCAGACAAACAGATAACTTGCAGAAGAAAAATAATCACTGAACCTAAGCTTCGCCTGTGTGAACGTAAATGTCATAATAAAAAGAAATTTTTACACAATTTTAATAGGACAAGCTGAGCTCTCAAAATTATATGCCAAGCGAGGATGTAGCTCCTTGTCAAGGCAAAAGATTTATAATCAAGTGTGTTTATTTGATGCACAAAAGAATTGGTTTACAGTTACAGTGGATTTCTCTGAATTGCAAACTATATGCAGTTCAGATGAAGTGTGATTTGTAAACAATATTTTCCCCCCTCACAGACGCACACCTACTGCAAATCTAGAGCCTCAAGTTAATTGCCTTTGGAAACAGGCAAGTAACATACACAAGGGGAGAAGGCCAGGTGTTACCACGGGATGCCACTGTCATCTTTTTGGAGTGTTAACCCTCATCTTGGCACTTAGCATCTGCATCAGGGAAAATGCAGGGGTACTGAGGACCATGGCAAACATGGGGGGTCATGCCAGCCAATGGACACTTTGCAAGAATGGGAACCCATATTGCTGAGTCTTCTCATGTTTAAGAGAAATTTGATATCTGCGTTGTTAAATTTTAAAGAATCTTCAGTTTCTGCATCTGAAAATGAAGGGTTTTGTCCAGAATCTGGGGCTCTCATGCTATTTCATGCTACAGAAGTCTTTCTTCAAGTTAAATTCCCTGCAAAACAGAAGAATTTGAAGCAGAGAGAACCAGATTATACTTCGAATCCCCATGATTTTAGGACCCTAAATAAGAGTTGTCCAAATTAAGACCTGGGATCTAGCTGGTCAGCATATTTAATGCCAATTTAACTCATTTGGTTAGCTCAGTTGAATGGGCATTAAGTGACTGCTACAGATAGCTGTGCCCAAGTCATGATCTGTGCCTTTATGGATGTGGGCTCACACAGCTGATAGTCACACATACTTCCTCCCGGGCAAGGAAGGTAGAATACCACAGAGGCTGCTGAACATCTTGTTCCTGCTCAGGGACGAGGGGGAGGGGGAAGATGGCAGCCAGGGGGACATTGGGGCTTTGCCTTATAGGCTGGGCTGAATTTTTCCAAGCAGAGATAGTCCTGGTGGTGGGTAGCTGGAACAGTATGAAGAAACACATGGGGAAGACAGCTGGTATAAAAAGGAAACAGCACCCAGAAATGAAGCATTAACTTATTTACTGGAGAGCAATTGAGTTACACTAATCAGTTACTCTCTTAGAGTATCTGACACGGAGGAGGAGAAAAACCAGGGCTCGGACTGGCAGGACTGCAAATCCTAGCTTACGTGTATAAATCATTTATTCAATTATGCTCTTTAAATTAGAATCACAAGGATAATTTTACCTTAATAATCCAAATCTCCTTAAATTTTATAAATACTTAAAACACAAACATGTAGAGATTTTTATATAAGATATTAATAATATGGATTTGACTCTCATCAACACTTCTAGGATTGGGATCTGTGAACTCATAAAGAAGACAATTTAAACCACCTCAAACAATTTTGAGGCTACTTTTTCAAGCAATTTTGGGGGCTGTCTTCTCTGTTTGCTAAAAATTCCTAACAACCAGAATGATTGGCTGGAATGTAGGCTGAATTTTTGTTCAAAATCCAGGTGTCACAGAGCCCTCTTTATACCTTTAACAAGGACTATAAAACTTATAATAGGAGCTAATCAAACATTCCACATTGCTGGGGTGAAGTCACAACATGATATAGTTTTCATGTAAGATTTGAGCCTATAAACCCCATCCGGGGTTATTACACCACTAGAGAGAATTCTGGGTTAATTTCACTCAGTATATTACATTTTTAAGATATACTATATTTTTAATATATATTTATATATATATATATAATGTTAAATATGATCATTTATTTTCCCAGTTAGCTGAAGAGACCTTAGAACTTGAGGGAAACCAGATTCCTTTTCATATTCTTCCTACCTGGCAGGGCTCCAACATTTTATTCAATATTAAAAAGGCAGCTAATTGGATTCTCTATCTTTTGAGCCTGTCTCATCACAACTGCTAATGTGGGCCTAGAATATTTTGTTGTGCAATAAATAATAGATATGAAGAAGATTGTTAAGCATAATATTGAAAAGGAACTTCAAAATACCCACAGTTCAATAAGATTAAAAATAAGAAAGGGAGAAAAATAGGAATAAACAGAAAAAAGGGAAGAAAAATAAAATGAGACCAAAGTTAAGGTTAGTTTACAAAATGTAAGTCATAACATCCTATGTTCTATGAAGATGTCTAATTTCACAAATTTGAATCTAGGTTTCCTAGCGAAGAATTTCAAGGCAAAGCAGAAAGCAACGCCATACCTTCCATAAAGTAAACACAAATAAGCTACTCAGAACAATGACAAAGATCCCTAAGTCCAAGTTCTTTGAGAAATTTATTTCATGGGTACTCATAAGAGTTCAGTTGATAATACAGCTATAAAGAATGCTCAGCCCTAAAGTTTAATAATCCATGATATGTGAAGTAGACAAATGAAGTACTAAGAAAGCAAAAAATAGAGTTCTTGAAGGTGACACTCCTCAGGGAGCCATATGGTGGCTCATAAGTTAAATCCTCAAAGACATTCATATACAAATGCAAGGCAACTGTTTTTTTTTTTTTTTTAAAGATTTTATTTATTTATTTATTAGAGAGAGAGAGACTGAGAATGAGAGGGGAGAAAGTCAGAGGGAGAAGCAGACCTCCCGCAGAGCCGGGAGTCCGATATGGGACTCAATCCCGGGACTCCGGGATCATGACCCGAGCCGAAGGCAGTCGCTTAACCAACTGAGCCACCCAGGCGCCCAAGGCAACTGTTTTTTGAAAGATACCTCAAAGTAGGCCAAGTATCTGAGCAATCACCAGTAATTCAATTAATCTCTGTGGACCTTAGTAATGGTCAAACTGAAAAAGGGAAGATGACTGGCAGGAGGAACAGGCTAGATAATCCTTAAGGGTCCTTTCGGCTCTGAAAAAAAGTGTGTGATTCTTTTTATTGTTATTATTGAAGTGTAATTGACATACAATATTATATTTGTGTCAGGTGTAGGACATAGTGATTCAACAATTCTATACATTACTCAGGGCTCACCTTAAGTATATCCACCATCTGGGTCACTATGTAACATTATTGCAATATTATTGACTATATTCCCTATTCTATACTTCTCATCTTTGTGACTTATTTATAAGAGGAAATTTGTACCCCTTAGTCCCCTTCATCTATTTCACCCATCCCCCAACCCACCCTCCCTTTTGGCAATCACCAGTTCCCTGTATTTAAGAATCTGTTTATTCATTTGTTTTGTTTTTTAGATTCCATATAAAAGTGAGATGGATTTTGTCTTTCTCTGACTTATTTTACTTGTCATGATACCTTCTAGGTCCATTTATGTCACTGCAGATGGCAAGATTTCAATCTTTTTTACGGCTGATTAATGTGATTCTTCATGAAATTTTTTTACTGAGCCCCTACTATGTGCTATATCCCTGGATTAAAAAGAATTCTAAACACATGCACATACACGTGCACGCGCCCCTTTGAGTATTTCATAATTTTCCTTTTCTGAAGAGTAGATTTGCTGCTATTTGCCTGTTATTATAGCAGGAAAGAATCCAATATTTGCACACCAATTGATCCATGAATGTCAACAGAGAGCAGGCACCTTCTGTCCTCCTAAATTATTAATCTTTGAACCCAGATGAAGGTTAGAAACTCTCAGAGTATTTAAAATTCCTTTTGAATGCTTCCATCAGCCTGAGATTTTTTCTTTTTTTTTTTAAAGATTTATTTATTTATTTGACAGAGAGAGAGAGAGAGAGATCACAAGTAGGCAGAGGCAGGCAGAGAGGGGGAAGCAGGCTCCACCAGGACCCTGAGTTCATGACCTGAGCTGAAGGCAGAGGCTTTAACTCATTGAGCCACCCAGGCGCCCCAGACTGAAATTTTCAAACAAATACGTAAATGGGTGCATTTGCTAAATGAGGCACACGGCCCCTCACTGTTTTAAAGTCTTTGTATTCAAAATCCCAGGAATATTTCCCACCATTAAAAAACCCTTAAGTGAATGCACAACTAAAAATGTTGGGCTTTTGAAAACTGACGGACAAACAGTTCAGAAAAGATAGAGTCCCCAGCAATTGGAGGAAAATAAAAGGAGACCAACAACAACTAACTATCTTAAGAAAATTTTAAAAGGTCATAGTAAATCTTCAAGATATTTCAAAAAATCATTATGCTCCAAACCTTCCTGATGCCACAAATATTTAACTTTATGCATATATCATGTATGTATCGTGTGTGTGTGTATGTGTGTTAACCATATTTTTGGGAATATCTGCATATCTGGTTTAGGACATTTTGTAATCCCATTCTCTCCACCTCAAAAGAAGAAAACTATGTAACAAAATGAAAAGCACACTCGAGATCATTTTTACAGTTGCAGGAGCCTGACATTTTTCCATAAAGGGAGAGTGCTTTTGGTGCATTATCTTGGTGATCCCAATGCTACTCAAGGTGTTGCTGTTAATGACATGATTTTCCAAAGATATGAGCAACTCCTTGTAAATTTCCAAAGAAAAACGAACTCAGTAAGTGTGGTAGTTGCATTTCTGAGAAATTCAGTACATATTAAAACTGTGCAAAAATTACTCTGAGTGTCTATGTAAAATATTCTATGCTCAGATAATTATAAAGTGCTTTTTCACCTGCATGCATGTCCAATCAGACATTAAAATATCATGGGAGACAGGTGTTATGGGTTGAAATGTAATTCCCCAAACTTTACATTTTGAAGCCCCATCCCCAGTGCCTCAGAATGTGACCTTATTTGGAAATAGGTTCATTGCAGCTGTAATTAGTGAAGGTGCAGTCAAATTGGTGTAGGGTGGGCCTATAATCCCATATGACTGTTGGTGGAAATTTACAATGACAGCCCTCTGCAGCTAATACAACATAGATCTGTGAGCTGTCTCATAGGATGTCTTTTCATACTATTTTCACTTTTTACACCAAGCGAATGTAGTACCCATTCAACAGATTACATTTTTGTGCAATCTCATGCCAAAGAGATACTGTTTTATGGGGAAGGAGGGGAATGGGAGGGAGAAAGCCATCAGAACCCAATCCATACAACTCCCCCTAGGGGAGAAAGCATCCTGCATGGGGCCTGTACTGATACCTGAAGAGCAGTCCCACAGGGCCCGAGAAGTCACTTCAGCCCTTGGTCCATCACGGCCTGGCCAGCATGGCACCGGCGGTGTAGAGAGAGAGAGCGGGGCCGGCGGCCAGCTGCAGCCACTAGCCAATCATCCTCTAGGGCGCGGCAGTCTGTGATCTGGACCTGCCTCCCTGAGAGTTAAAAAAATAATAATAAAACCAAAGACCTTCAGGAGCTCCCCTTCGGCAGGAGGATAAGGGACATTCTAGGTGTTCTCTCTTGTATCATCAAGGTTACTGAGCAGCAGCACGTGCCAGGCGCTGCGGCACCCGCAGAGATGTAACCACACAGACAGGCACCTGCTCCGACTGCTGGGGGGTGGGCGGAGGCGGACCTCAATGGGAGGGTCGTGTGTGCAAGGCCACCGGCAACCCTGACCGGTGCTCGAGTACAAGATGCTGGAAGATTGTATGAGGGGTAAGCCTTCCCTGGGAAGAGACATTTGCACTCGTGTGGGAATCCACATGGAAGGCGTAAGGGAAGGAGCTTGGCACAGGGAAGGGAAGAAGGGCTGGTGTGACCTGTAGTTACACAGTGGGGCGTGTGGGGTGACCCAAGATGAGGGGGCAAGGAGTCACACTGTGAGTGACCCTGAGGCCCAGGAGAGGGTCGAACCCTTTTAAGGGTTTTAAGTGATTTTAAGCAAGGATCGATCTTGAGTTTTAAAAAAAGATCACTCTGGCCACCTTGTGGAGATGTGACAGGTCATTGTTAACACTCCCCGTTCTCTATAAGGCAAAATGATTTCCAACAACAATTTTTGTTTTCTGGAGTTGTTCAGGTTTAGTGCAATACCTTTAAATGTACTTTCATCTTAAAGACATTATCTAAAATCAGTAAATCACTTCGTGCATGAACAAAAAAGTGCACATGTTAAACTTTTGCTGCTGAAAATTTTAAGATTTTTTTTTTATTCATTTAACAGAGAGAGAACACAAGCAGGCAGAGAGGCAGGCAGACGCAAGACAGGAGCAGGCTCCCTACGGAGTGAGGAGCAGGCTCCCTGTGGAGCAAGGAGCCCGATGCAGGACTCGATCCCAAGACACCGGGATCATGACCTGAGCGAAAGGCAGCCACTCAACCAACTGAGCCACCCAGGCATCCCTGAAAATTTTAAACATATAAATTCTCTACGTGGTTACATGAAATAATGGAACTAAAGTAACTCTGGTTCTCTTTATCTTTATATTTCCTGTGCTATGATCATGTAATTTGGATCAGCTGTTTAAATGCTTGAACATGAAGTTCCAGAAGACACACAATCATGAACTTAACTTTCAAAAGACGTGGATTGACGAGGCCATGCGAGTAGGGAGCCCGCTGTGTCACTGAGCACTCAGGAATCCATTTCCACATAGAATACAAAGTTTAACAAAGGGTAAGTATTGCAAATGGATTCATTTAAAGCTCATATATTAATTATTAGAATTCCACAGCAACTGCAACAGTTGTATAGAACTTAGAAAATAGAAAATCAAATTTGTATAGAAAATCAGAAGATTTTCTTTTCTAGCAATGAGTACTTCATTGCTGAAACCATTTAGAATTGCCTGTGCATGGTGATAATAGGTTTAGTAGGTAACTTTTAGCAGGTTTTCTTATTGCTTTTAAACTCTTTACAGTCGATGTACCTTCTTCCTAAGGCACCCAGGGCACATCTCCGCCCTCTGCCCCCCAGCCCTCAGGACATCACTGGCGTGGAGAATGCATTGAAGGAGAGCAAGGGACTTGGAGGAGGCCACAAGCAGGGAAGCCGATGGTAGAGAAAACAGAGGCTTCCTAGGGCTTTGTGATTGACTGGACATTCAGGCAGGGACAGGAATGAGGCCCCGTTACCTCCTAGCATTCTGATGTGCACTCAGGGGGATGGACTCATAGGTATGTCGATGGAGACTGATGCCACAAGAATGGCCTGGGAAGGGAGGATTGTGCAATAGTGCTGAACCTTGATGAACTCTAACATGAAGAAGGGAGTATGTTGGCAAATATTTCCATTTTACAACTGGAAAACCAAGGCACTGAGAAATTACATTGCTTTTCCAAAAGCACGTTAGGAGAGATACCAGGGTTGACTTTTGGCTTCATCTTGCACACCCAGTCACTTGGTCAAACTGTGTTTTAAGAAAGAACCATCTCTGGGAGATGTTGAAAAGAAACACAAGGTCTATCACTCTGCCATTACAGCGAAGAACTGCCTAGGACGCAGCTGGAACTTAGACCTAAAGAGGATATGCTCCCTATGAAGGGAGCAATGCAGACTTTCTTTTCTCTGGAAATAGGTTTATTTTACGTGAAGTGTGGTTGCCGGAAGTCCAGGAAGACCACCAAAGACATAGAAGAGAGCCCACAGAGCCTGGCATCACCAAAACCAAGAGGGAGGGCATTTCATGGAGAAAGACCTCTTCTGATATCCCTGGCACCGAAGCATGGGGTCTTCACATGTGGTAGGGGCTCAATACTTGCAAGATAGCAGGAAATCAGACAGACTAGAAGTCGCACTAGGCTAGGGATCCATCCCCTGGATCTAGATCCAGCTCTAGGGAAACTGAATGTACAGCCTTACTCAAATAATTTAACTCATGTCAGATTGGACCACTTCCAGAATAATTAACATATTGCCTTCATTCATCAAATTGAATCACAAATTCAAAAAGCAAAGCTGGAAGGGGCCTTAGAGACCATCTTCCTTCTTTGAGCCCTTCAATCTAAGGAAGCCCAGGCTAAGAAAGAGCCTCCCCTTCATAAAGGTCCCTGTTCAATCTTACAGGTCCATTGTCTTTCTTCATGTGTGGAAGAAAATGAAGAAAGCCACTAGACTCTCAGAATACCTTTGTGGACATGTACACACATACACACACACACACTGAAAACTGTAATGAGGCCTAACACAGAAACACCACGTATTTTTTCCCATCAATCTCTCCAATCTCTCATATAGTATTGATAGGGCCAGCTGTAACAAAGAGACAATTAAAACCTCAGGCACAGGGCGCCTGGGTGGCTCGGTTGGTTGTGCAACTGCCTTTGGCTCAGGTCATGATCCCGGAGAGCCGAGATCGAGTCCCACATCGGGCTCCCAGCTTCAAGAGGAGTCCGCTTCTCACTCTGACCTTCTCCCTTCTCATGCTCTCTCTCACTCTCTCTTTCTCTAACAAATAAATAAATAAAATCTTTAAAAAAAAAAAAACAAACCCTCAGGCACAGAGGCCCTTAGTTGACAAGACTAAATCTTGCTAACCACATAAACCCCTTCTATGGCAGTTAGTGACATTGCACTCAGAATGAAGTGAGCACACCACTGGAGAATTTGGAAGACCAGTGTTTTCTACTCCGGCCTAATGAAATACTCTATGCTGCTTGATTCTGCCATAAAGAATACCTTCAGAAAACTGTTTTGCAGAGAGTAACATAAAATATATAGTTGAGTCTTGAATAACACAGGTATAAAGTACATGGGTCCACTTACACACAGAATTTTTTACAGTACCTGACTAAATGTGTTTTCTCTTACGATTTTTTTAAATAACATTTCTTCTCTAGCTTACTTTACTGATAGAATACTATGTATAAAACATATAGCGTACACAACATGGGTTAACCAAGTGTTTATCAGTAAGGATTTCGGTCAGTAGTAGGGTACTGAGAGTTTGGGGGGGTCAAGTTACACACAGATATTCTCCTGCATGAGGGGTCAGCACTCCTCACCCCCACATCGGTCAAGGGTCAATGGCAGTAGAAATTAGAAATAAGTTTCATCAATTGAAACTCAACTGCCATGACTTTAGTGAAGACATAAGTTAGCAGGTCTCCTCAATTCTCTCTTATTACTGCTTATAAGAAATCTGCTGTTCTCTGCACATTCAAGGGAACCCACTATTTACCGTAAATGTTCCAAAGCACTACAAAATCATTCCTGAGTTTACGAAGACCATCTCTAATGCTATCTAAACTGCAGAGAAGGTTTATGTCAATTTCATGTCACAAAGGGGTCTTGTTTCTCCATCACAGGGACCCTGAGCTGCCTTCTGTACTTTCCCTGGAATGACAGTGGCCTTCCTTCTGCAACCTAGAAATTCAGCTACCTGTCTAAGGCTCTCAAATTCCACCCTGTGCCATAGAATTCTCATACAGACCCATTGCATGATGCTGTTCAATGATATTTTATTTCTTTTGATTTTATCTTCTAGTCCTTGGCATCAGTGGGCTGTAAGGGAAATAAAAAGATAAAACTTCAAAAGCAACACCTAAAAAAAAAAAAAAAGCAGCACCTGACGATATAGTGAAGAGTCTGAGGCACATTCCCAGGCAGGTGTGGTAGACCCAGGTGTGTTGTGTACAGCCATGGAATACCATTTCACTGAGGCCAGGGCCTCGCCCTGACACCTGCTTAGTGCCCAGCAGTTGTCAAATAGCCTTTCCACAGCTCCTTAGGAAGGCTGCATGGAATAGTGGAGAATGCATAAGATACAGAGCCAAGGTGCCTGGATTAAAGTCCGAGCTCCGCTATTTATTCCTGTGTGACCTCTTAAGAGTTGCTTAACCTCTCTGGGCTCCAGCAACTATGGATCCTGGATGGCTCAGTTGGTAAAGAGTAGGCAATATAATAGCCCACATCCTGGTCTACTTTCTGCCACTTGCCAGCTCTGAGTCAATATGGCCTCAAATGCCTTAGTTATAAAACAAGGACCATAATATCTTCCCTGTTTGCACAGTGTTGCTGTTATGAGCAAAGGAGAGATCAGATGTAGAAAGCCCTGTGAACTACAGTCTTCAAAGATTGAGGAACACCCTCCTCGGGCCTCCTTACCTTACCTGTTTTCCCGTTAAGATCTCATTTAAAAGTTCAAACCTTTCTAGAACCCTTTCTCCCCAGCTCTGAAGGTACCGTCCACAGTCCTATGTTCAGTAGTGTGATTTCAGATGGGCTGGGAACTCCAGAACACTGGTCTCGGCTGCCTTGGAGTCACAATGAGAAAACTCACAGCTGGGCAGAAAGTGGATCCCCTCCCCCTTCCCTGCTCTCACTCCCTGATACACAGGATCGCCTTTGAAATGCTAAAAAAAAATCATCAGCTTTCAAAGCACAAAAAGTTGGAGCATGATTTCTGTAAGTTCTTGATCAAGGTTGGCCACAGGGACCCTGTGGCAAGTCCCTTGCTCTCAATCCGATTTTTTTTTAAGCTTGGCTTTTCCTTTCTCCACACCAGCAGACACCTTTCCTCCTGTTTGTTTGGTTTTTTTTAAAAAAAGGATATTTATATTCTTAGACTTAATAAAGTATTCTACATAGGTGAAATTACAAATACTATATTTTAGGTTCTCTACTATCTAAAGAAGTAATGGCAGAAAATGTTTTTATCCCTGTTTTAGAATTTAAAAAAATAAAAAGGCAAGACTCAGAAAGGCTGGGTGATGTGCTCCAAGGCCACCTAGATAGTATGTGGCCAAGCCTAGCCCCACACGCCAGCCTGCTGACTCAAGGTCAATTTTCTGGCCGTTACACCTGTGGGTCCATGAGAAACACAAGTGGTACAGGCAAGAAGGAACATTCTAGCCACCTATAATAAACAAAAAAAGCCTGAATCCAGAAATAAACCAGAAAGTTAAAAAAGGAAAAGGTCATTGACTCCAAGAATAACAGGCAGTATTTTGGGGCCATTCTGTTTCCCAAAGTCATGTTCTGAGGGCCAAATACACACTTCAGGGGCCTTAGGATTCCTGGTTGCCTCTGTCTCTTCTTCCCTCCCTGGTGCCTGAATTCCATACATTGTCTTCCAGTGAAAAATGCAACCAAGTGCCTCCATTTTCCTTTTAGAACTAGGATGGTGCGGGGGTAGAAATATTTCAATGTGCCAATGAGAATATTCTGGAAGATAAAATGCATATAATTTTCTCCACTTTTTGCATTCGCTTCAACATCCAGACAGACAGAGCCAGCTTGGTGCTCAGATTTGTCAGTCAGCTTCCAGTGAGATTACCTGCTTTCAGACATTTCAGGGCAGCAGTGTGGTGCAGCGAAAAGAACCCTAACTCTGTAGCCAGCAGACTTGAGTATCCATCCCAGATGGATATGTGGTCCTGGGGTGCATTTATCCTGTCTAGAAACATGGGAGTATCTTTTGGAAAGTTATAGTAAGTATCACAAACTTATGACTCACAGGTTTTACAGGGTCCTTGGCTCTCAAAACTGTGAAATGTACTTTATAAATTCCTTTAGAGGAGGCCTGCCTTCTCCTGTTTGGCAAACTCTATTCTCCCCTCCCGTCTTATACTGACCTGCATCAGGGTTTGTGTTCTGTGCCCAGGCCCATGGACCTCTTCTTCAGGAGTCCCTTGAGGGTGTAAAATCTCCTAGCCTAGAGCAAACACTGAGTGAATATTCGGAATATTTAAAATAACCCACCTCTCTTTTCCCAACCATTTCAAGAGGAAACCTAATCCTCCCTCTCCAATGTAGCACTGAGGACACTTAATGCTTTAAAGAAAGTCTGGACAGAAGAGACGGCTAACTCAGGGATTCCTGGGTGGCTCTGTTGGTTAAGCATCCAACTCTTGATTTCAGCTCAGCTCATGATCTCAGGGTTGTGAGATCGAGCTCCATATCCAGCTCGGTGCTGGGTGTGGAGCTCCCTCCACCTCAATCGATCGATCAACCAATCAATCAAATAAGAATTGGCTAATTCCTGGTATCAGGTGGTGAGAGGAAAAACATTGGAAGCTCCTGCAGCAACCAGTCACGTGGTGCACCAGCCAGTGTTGCTCTGGATGCTTCCGTGACCTACAAAATGTATGAAGACAGAGGCTGTCAGTCAGTGACGTCAGGGGCAGCACAGGAATTACAGGTCAGGTGGACATAAAAAACACACAGGAAATAGAGTGAGCACAAGCCTACGAGTAGTCTTAGTAGTTTAGTCAACTTGGTTACAGAGGTCTTGTCTTTTTTGGCACGGTATTAATCTATAACTACCTATTTATTTTATTGTTCGAGAACAATTTTTGAGTTTTTATTTTTGTAAAAAATCCTTTCAGCAGCAATGAGCTGAAAAAGACATGAAAGTGAACGTGTAAAGAAAACTTAGCAGATGAGCTTACCTGCTCGAAAAAAAATTGATAATCAAAGTGAAATTTATACAAAATGTTGACACTTGCCAGGCTGTGGCGACATCAGTGACCACATGAAAACCAGATACCCATCTACCGAAAAAGCCTCAGCACTTAATTTGAAATCGGCTCAACAGTGATTGCAAGAAAGCTGTGTCCAGAGAGGATTCAGCAGATGCAACTGTGAAAGGTATGTTTAAATTTTGGTCTGGGAAACATGAATTTTCGCATCAATTAAATGACCCTCTTCAAAATTAATTTAGTTTATTTTTGATTCCAGGTTTTCTTGTACACATAGGAAAACTGAAGTGACATTAGTTAATGATGCCAGTTTTATCTCAATATGATCAGATACTAGAAATAGGCAATCATTTAAGGTAACTTTTAAAAAAGATTTTATTTAGGGGTGCCTGGGTGGCTCAGCTGTTAAGCATCTGCCTTCGGCTCAGGTCATGATCCCAGGATGCTGGGATCGGGCCCCACATCGGGCTTCGCTGCTCAGAGGAAAGCCTGTTTCTCCTTTCTCCCACTCCCTCTGCTTGTGTTCCCTCTCTCGCCATCTTTCTCTCTCTGTGTTAAATAAATAAAAATATTTAAAAAAAAAAGATTTTATTTATATATTTGAGAGAGAGAGAGGGAGAGAGAGAAAGCATGACAAACAGGGGAGGGGCAGAGGGAGAAGCAGACTGCCTACCCAGCAGGGAGCACGATGTAGGGCTGGATCCCAGGACCTTGGGATCATGACCTGAGCCAAAGGCAGATGCTTAACCGACTGAGTCACCCAGGTGCCTCGAAGGTAATTTTAATAAGGGTTAGAATTTTTTTTTTTAACCAAATTAACGGAATCAAAGCTTTTGTAAAAGCAGTCTGCCTAGAGTGAAACATCTTATGTTTCGTGAATGTGGTTGTAAAGGAATTTAAAAAGTCAACACTGAAGATAAAATTATTCTTGCAATGATAATATAAATGCAAATTTTGGTAAGGCATAGTGTGGTGGTAAAAAACAAAGTGTTTTACTAAACTAAGAATCTCATGAGGTATAAATGTACTAGGTAGTGATTGTATACACATTAGAAATAATCCGTGACAGCTTCTAATCAAAATAGACTCTCCAGTTGTCAAAACTTGCAAATACTATATATACATGATATTATATTTTATTATTTTTTAATATTTTTATATTTTAAATTTTATTCTATTTTTTCAGTGTTCCAAGATTTATTTTTCATATGCTATTTTAAAATATTTATAAAACTAACAAATATTAAATGGAAATCATTGTATTTACAAATATATCTAATATTTGTAAGTTTTATATATACATATATGAAACAAAACAGTGTGTGAACAGATGTTAAAATTTATATGCAAGGCAAAAATATGCTTTCTCTCTTCAATGCATACCCTCAAGCAAATGTAGAAAAGTAGGAGCTTTTAAAAAGTGCTTTGTAAGTTACCCTTAATGTGCTACACTTACATAGAACATTTTATAAGTCCTCTAAATTTTTGGTACCTCTTGTTCTGCATCACTTGAAAATTTTTATTCAATGAACGGAGTATCAAAAATTTCAGCTTTTGCAATTTGCTTTTAAAAGTTTCCGTGATAGGGGCACCTGGGTGGCTCAGTGGGTTAAAGCCTCTGCCTTCTGCTCAGGTCATGATCTCAGGGTCCTGGGATCAAGCCCCACATCGGGCTTTCTGCTCAGCGGGGAGCCTGCTTCCCCTTCTCTCCCTGCCTGCCTCTCTGCCTGCCTCTCTGCCTACTTGTGATCTCTCTCTCTCTCTGTCAAATAAATAAATAAAATCTTTAAAAAAAAAGTTTCTGTGATAAAAACTAATACTTAAAGGCAGAAATTTCCTGAACTATATACTATAAAAACAAGGAAGTGAGGAATTTAAAAAATTTAATAGTCAGAATTCACATAGGAAATAATATTTAGCTTTGAAATCCTCTAACTGTGCTTTTGGATATCCTGATGCTTTTTGGATATCCAAAATAGCAAGGCTATTTTGATGGAGCTCCTATTTTTAATTGGATGATTTTATATTCTACATTGAAATGAAATAGAATTGAGAAAAATACACAAATTTTCACCATTTATATTTGGAAAAACATCCAAAATAATCATAAACAACTTATTTGATGAATTTTATCTTATAAAAATATTTGCTGAATAAACACAAAACTTACAAAAATATTATGGCTGCTATATTTACAAATTTCAATACAGAAAAATTAGAATTCAGACTATCATTCACTTTAGAGGATTTACCATGAGCTCACTAGGTATCCAGACAACTATAAAGAGCATCAATTTAAAATATGATGGCCCACAGATGAAAATCAATAGAAAGTATCAGTAATTTCAAAATTGTCATCGTAGAATGCAACCACTTTCTCAAACAAAAACTAAGGAAGTTTGTTGTCAGAAGATTTGCCTTGACAGATAAGTTAAAAAGAAGTTATTTGGAGAGAAGGAAAATTATATAGATCAGAAATTCAGATCTACATAAAGAAGAGCATCAGAGAAAGAATAAATGAAAATAAAATAAAACTTTTCTTTTTGTTATTTTTCATTGTTCTAGCTATTACAGTTTATTCAAAACATTAAGAGCAACAATGTGCTTGATTATGTAGGCATATGTATATGAAATGAATGGCAGCAATGATAAATGGGACAAGAAGAAAGAATGAGAATTACTTTGTTACTATAACCTACTATAATGTACTCACACTACCTGTGAAGCAGTAGAGTGTTATCTGAATGTGGACTTGGATTAGTTGTAAACGTATATTGCAAACCCTAGGCCAACCACAAAAAAAAAAAAAAGTTAAAAAAAAAAAGTATAACGTATATGCTAAGAAAGGAGAAAAATGAAATCATATAAAACACTCAACAAAAACCACAAAAGGCAGAAAAGAGAGCAGAAGACAAAAATAGAAACAAAGAACTAAGACAACAAATAGAAAACAGTAACGAATGTGGTAAATATTAGTCCAACTATATCACTTGCAACAGTACAACCGTATCAGTTAAAAGACAGAGATTGTCATAATGAATTAAAATACAAGACCCAACTATATGCTGCCTAAAAGAAACCCACTCTAAGTATAAAGATACATATAGATTAAAAGTAAATGAATGGAGAAAGATATACTATGATAACACTAATCAAAGGAAAGCAGTAGTTATACTAATTTTTGACAGACAGACTTTAGAGGAAGGAACATTATCAGGGATAAAGAGCGGAATTACATAATTATGAAAGGGTCAATTCTCCCAGAAGACCTACTGATCCTTAACACATACATTCCTAACAACAGAGCACCAAGCTTATGAGGCAAAAACCGATACAATGGCAAGGAGAAATAAAGGAATCCACTATTCTAATTCTTCAACAACCCTCTCTCAGAACTGGATAGATCCAGCAGCCAGAAAATCACTACAGACACAGCTGAACTCAACACCACCGCCACTCAACTGTACATAATGGACACCAATAGACTCTGTCATCCAACAGCAGCAGAATACACATTCAATACACATTCAAGCTCACATGGAATATTAACCAACACAGACCACACTCTGGTCCATAAAACACATCTTAACAAGGAAATTTAAAAGACCAGAAATCATACAATGTCCGTTCTCATACCATAAGGAAACTCAACTAGAAATTAATAACAGAAAAATAGCTGGAAAATCCCTAAATGCTTGGAAATTTAACAATATACTTCTGATAACACACTCAGAATATCCAGTATGATATTAAAGGAGGAGAACAAGGTTGGATGACTGATACTACCCAACGTCAAGTCTCACTGTAAATCTACAGTAATTAAGATATTGTGTTATTGGTGAAAGAATAAACAAATGGATCATTGGAACAGAATAGAGAGCCCAGCAATATACTTCCATAAATAGAGTCACCTGATCTTTTTATAAAAGGACAAAGGTGATACAAAGAAGCGAAGAAGTTTGTTCATAAAATGGTGCTGGAACAATTGGACAGCCACATAAAAACAAAAATGAATGTCGATAGAGACTTTGCACGATTCACAAAAATTAACATAGAATATATCACAAACTGAAATGTAACAGGCCAAAGCATAAAGCTTCTAGAAAATAAAATAGGAGAAAACCTAGATGACCTTGGGTGTGGTTTTGCCTTTATAGATACAACACCAAAGACAGGATCTATGAAATACACAACTGAAAAGTTGTCTTTCATCAAAATTTAAAATTTCGGCTATGCAAAAGACATACCAAAAGAATTAGAAGACAAGGGGCACTGGGTGGCTCAGTGGGTTAAAGCTTCTGCCTTCGGCTCAGGTCATGATCCTGGGGTCCTGAGATCGAGCCCCGCATCGGGCTCTCTGATCAGCAGCGAGCCTGCTTCCCCCTCTATCTCTGCCTGCCTCTCTGCCTACTTGTGATCTCTCTGTCAAATAAATAAAATAAAATCTTAAAAAAAAAGGAATTAGAAGATAAGCCACAGACTGGGAGAAAATATTTGCAAAAGATACATCTGGTAGAGGTCTGTTATCCAAAATATACAAAGAATTCTTAAAACTCAACAATAAGAAAACAAACATCACCGTTAAAAAATGGGTCAAAGACCTTCACAGGCACCTCACACCAAAGAAGATATACAGGTAACAAATAAGCATATGAAAAAAATGCTCTACATTGTAAGTCATTAGGGAAATGAAAATTAAAATGATGAGATACCACTGCACACCCATCTGAATGGCCAAAATATGGAGCACTGACAGCACCAAAGGCTGGCCAGGCTGTGGAACAACAGGGACTCTCACTTGCTGCTGGTGGAAATGTGCAATCACTTTGGAAGACAGCTTGGCATTTTCTTACAAAAGGAAATATGCCCTTACCATCCAATCCAGCAATTGAGTTCCTTGGTATCTACCCAAAGGAGTTAAAAACTTATGTCCATACAAAAGCCTACGCACAGATGCTTATAGCACTTCACCTCTGTTCATAATTGCCCAAACTCAGAAGCAACCACAATGCCCTGCAGTAGATGAATGGACCAACTGTAGTACATCCAGCGAACGGAATATTATTGAGCGTTAAACATTAATGAGCTATCTAGCCATGAAAACACATGGAGGAAACTTTAAACCCATATAACTAAGTCACTGAAGCCAATCTGAAAAGATTACTCACTTGGATGATCAACTCCTCCTTCATCTGCCCCAAGCTATTCTCAAGCCAGAGTGAAATTTTTGCTTTAAATAGTAGAATTTAAATATTACCGTTTTACAATACTTAAGGGATTAATAGATGTAAGCACTGAATATCAACAGGTACTAACATCACACACAAAAAAACAACAACGAGACAGTTTACTTCCTGATGGAAGAACACAACGCCATTTAAAAGGTATCTGACAAAAATAAAAACTGAATCTTAGTAGACCTCTAAGTCTAAGTAATAACGTATAGGAAATACTGGGGCAGAGAGACATGTTGGAGTGTTCCAAAAGATACCATCAGCAAATCCAGAATGTGCACATCTCCACAACTTCAGCAAGAGCAATCTGGATTTTTCCACAAATAAACTAGAGTTAAAAAAAATAAGGGGAGAGGGAAGAACTTACAGATTAAAATAGACTAAAAGATGCATCAACCAGTTGAATGTGTGTCCCCTATTTGGATCCTGCTTTTTTTTAAAAAAAGACTAAAATATGACATTTATGGGAGAAATAGAAGGATAAATATTGGTTGGGTATGTGATGATATTAACATGTTATTATTAATTGTGTGGGGCATAATGGTATTGCAATTATATTTTTTAAATGTCTGCCCAACGAACTACAATGCCTTCTCCTCTTCTTCAGAATTAAAAGCTACTAGTTCTTACAATAGCTGTATGATAAAACCTATACAAACCGGCCCTTTTCCTTGTTACTTTATCTCTTATTACTCTTCCTCTTAGCTAATAGGTACTTAAGAGTGAGAGAAGGTTCCATGGGTGGTGGAAGCCGCAGTACTTAACAGTATTAACCAGGACAAACTAAAAGTCATCTAAAACTGAATAGTCCTAATCGCCTACCAACATTTCTTTTTTTAAAAAATATTTTATTTATTTATTTGACAGAAAGAGAGAGAGAGAGATCACAAGTAGGCAGAGTGGCAGGCAGAGAGAGAGTGAAAAGTGAGCTCCCCACCGAGCAGAGAGCCCAATGACCCTAAGATCATGACCTGAGCCGAAGGCAGAGGCTTTAACCCACTGAGCCACCCAGACGCCCCTCCTACCAACATTTCTAAGCTACTCTTCAACTTGCAATACAGAAGCATTTATAAACCCTTTCCCTAAAATAAAATCATAATTCAGATTTAAGTTGCATTTGAAATAAAGAAAGAGTAAATAGGACATCAAGAGGAAGATATGCCCACGTACATATTAAAGGGAGGATAAACTACAGAAGCTCCAGATTATAAAGAAACTAAGCTGGTCCCTAGAAGGATGCATGGTCATCACTCCCCCTCCCCATGGGGACACACTGCTCCCCCGCCCCATAAAGTGCACAGCCCTCCATTAAGCCACTGGTAACAACACAAGACTGCTCTCCGTGCAGGTCAGGTGGGTGCAGCCCCGCCCTCCCAAGTCAGCTCCAGGAAACTGCATATTCCTCCACTCCAGCCCTAAAGCTGCCTGTTCAACTCTTGGAATGGCCAACATAATTGTGAAACAAAGCAACTTGGCTCTTGTCCACAGAGCAAATACAAGAGTGACCACACCTCCCCCAAGGTGGCCAGGTACAGACACCGCTGGCGACGGCAGCCTTCGAGACCTGGTAGGAACTCTTAATTACACATGACACATACAGTTGCACATAGAGACGGGAAGTCACAAGGAAAGCGCTGTTGCACCCGTAAGCCTTCTCTAAACAACCAACCAGAAAGACAAGTCCTGGAACTGGCCGTGGACGCCCATTGACGCAGAACCCCGGGAGCCACGGTATAAAGTAACAAGCAACCCTGTGGCCACGTTAGCAGTAGGACACTGTGGGGAATGTGGTGTAGCCATTCACACTACGCATGTGTGTGTGGGTGTGTATGCACTGTGAGAGTCTTCTCGAATCCCACAGCTCTTGTTCTGGGATCCTTCTTTAGTGGTGTTATGTTTCCAGGCAGGTTTGCATGAGCCTGAGGTCACAAACTCTTCAGCTCCTCCTCTCCCCTGCCTAACCCACCCCCACTCCAGCCGGATCACCTGATGGATGAAGGATTCCTCTAGTGACTGCAAAGCAAGCACTGCTCCCAGAGCAGCTCTGAGCCCAAAGTCATCAATTTCATGATGCCACTCACCTTGGGCTCCAGTGTTGGGAACTTAAAACAACTAACACCATCAGGCAGAACCCTGGTGTTGGATCTCGGCACAACTACACAGAGAGAGCAGGTTCTCTTCAACTCTTCCTGCAGTTGAGGGTGAGGTCCAAGATCCCAGCATCCAAAGAAGAGAAGCCCTCTGCCAAGTTCAACTTCTCAAACAGAAGTTCAAGAGCAACAGGGCCTGGAGCCAGACTTTCTGGGTTCGAATCCCAGCTTTGCCACTTCCCAGCTGTATGGTCTGGGGAAGTTCATCCCCATGCTTCTCTTTCCTAATCGGCAAATGGGGTCAAAGTAGCATATTCTTCACAAGGTTCTAATAAGGATTTAATTAGTTAACATACCCGAGGGTCTTAGAACAGTGCCTGGCACAAAGTGAGACTTATTTATGATTCCCTAAATAAGGCAATTAAGGTAAATAAGTAAGGAATAAGCAGATAACCTTGGAAAATATCTCATGTAATGGAAATAATACTGGAATTGGCTGCAGGGGTTGCGGCTGGCATTTTCTTGCTCTACCACAAACTAATATCTTGGGTAAATCCCTTAGAGTCTTTAGAGCTTATTTTCTGGCAATACCAATCTCTTCCCAGGATTGCTATGGAAACCTATGAGATGTTCAAGGCAGTAACACTTTGTAAATACATATTCTACAAATGTTGGGGATACGCCTCTTGCATTTCCTTTCTCTTGCAACAGCTCTATTAACACATAATTCACATACCATACAACTCACCCATTTAAAGTGTGCAATTCAGAGACTTTTTGTATTTTCACAGTTTTGCAACCATCACTATAATCAATTGTAGAATATTTTTAACATCCCCCACAAGAAATCCGATCTGCTTCAGCAGTCACCCCCCATCACTCACTCTCCCTCCCCCCCACAGCTCGGTAACTACTAATCTACTTTCTATCTACATAAATTTGCCTACTATGGACATTTCATATAAACTGAATAATATAAGTATGGTGTTTTGTGATAGGGTCCTTTGACTTGACATCATGTTTTCAAGGTTCATCCAAGTAGTATTAGTACTTTATTCCTTTAGATGGCTGAATAATACTCTATTGCACAAGATATGTCACATTTTATTATCTACTCCTCAGTTGATGAACATTTGGGTTGTTTCTATTTTTGGCTAATTATGAGTAATGCTGCTTTGAATATTCAGGTACAGATTTTCATGTGAACCTATATTTTCAGTTCTCCTGGGCATGTATCGAGAAGTGAAATTGCTGGGTTATATAACTAATTTGATACTTAACTTTTTGGGGAATGGCCAAATTTTTTCCAAAGAGTCTGCTCCAGCAATCCTCCCAGTTTCTCTACATCCCTGTCAATACTTGTTATTATGTCTTTTTTTATAGCCATCTTAAGTGGGTATGACAAAATGGTATCTCACCATGGTTTTGACTTGCATTTCCCTGATGGCTAATGATGTTGAGCATCCTTTAATGTGCTTATTGGCCATTTGTGTATCTTTGGGGAAGTGTCTATTCAGATCCTTTGCTCATTTTTAATTGGGTTATTTGTCTTCATATTATTGAATGGTTGGCATTCTTTATATATTCTAGACACAAGTCCTTTACTCCAATATTCCTTACTCCCACCATCTCCTGTGCTATAATTGGCAAACATTTACGTTTCTGTATGTGATAGATCCACAGTACAATTAAATACATATTGCTTTGTATGGTTGCTTTTTAAATTCATTAATACAAGAAAGAAGAAGAAATGTGCATTCATCCTGTCTTTTATAATTACATAATAACCTTTACCAGGGTTCTTTGTTTTGGTCTGTATGGATTTAAATTACTATCTAAATAGTCCAAAGAAGTTCCTTTAGTATTTCTTGTAGAACCATACATTCTAGTAGGGTGCATTGGCTGGCAACAAATTCTTTATCTTTGTTTATCTGGGAATATCTGTATATCACTGTCATTTTTGAAAGATGGTTTCGCTAAATATAAGATTTGTGGTTGACTGGTTTTCTTGTTCGTATGTTTACTTTTCCAATTTTGACTAGGACATCTGCCTGCCTTCTGGCCTCCACTGTTTCTGGTGAAAAGTTTCAGGTGAGATGTTACTCCTATTGCAACTCCTTTGTATGTCATATGTCATTTTTCTCTTGCCACTTTCAAGATTTTCTCTTTATCTTTGGCTTTCAATATTTTTACTAAAAATGTTCTCGTGTGGATCACTTTGCATTTATCTATGTAGAGCTTGTTGAGCTTCTTGGATGTACATTGTTTTCTCATCAATTTTCTTTCTCTCTTCTCCTTTGGGGACTTTCTTTTTTTTTAATTTTATTTATTATTATTTATTTGACAGAGAGAGAGATCACAAGTAGGCAGAGAGGGAGGTGGGGGGCGGGGGAGGAATCAGACTCCCGGCTGAGCAGAGAGGCCGATGCAGGGCTCAATCTCAGGACCCTGAGATCATAACCAGAGCTGAAGGCAGAGGCTTTAACCCACTGAGCCACCCAAGCGCCTACCCTTTGGGGACTTTCATTATGTGTGTGATGATGTGCTTACTGGTTTTCTTCATTCTCTCCTTTTTCTCTCTGTTGGGTTGCATGATTTCTATCTTTAAGCTTGTTAATTCATTTTTCTGCTGATTCAGATCTACTGTTGAGCCCCTGTAGTGACAATTTCCAGAAACTTTAAATGGTTATTTTTAAATAATCTTCACAAGGTGTGGTTGTTTCATTGGGGAGTAAGTCTTCAGGGCTCCCCATGCTGTCATTCCAGAAGTGGAAGTCCCTCTTGTGTTCTTTATTGTTCACCTACTCAAAGACATTAAATTTGAAAACACTTCTCTCTCCATTAGCCCACTTTACTGTTAAAAACCACCATATCAGGGTGCCTAGGTGGCTCAATCAGTTAGGCATCTTGGTTTCAGCTCAGGTCCTGATCTCAGTGTTGTGGGTAGTCTTCTTGGGATTCTCTCTCTCTCTCTCCCTCTGCCCCTCCCCTGTATACTCTCTCTTTTTTTCTCTCTCTCTAAAAGAAATAAATCTTTTACAAAACACCATATCTTACACTGAGGTACCACCCAAGCCCTTGCTAGTTGACAAATCTTGTAAGTTGTTCTTGCCTCGTTCTTCGGCACCATTATTCACTCCCTCCTGGAGATTTTCTTCTCCCCTGGTTTCACTATGCAGGTTACCCCAAACCATAAAATGGCTGGGTTTGCTGAAACAGGTCTTTTCCTTTCCATCCCTTCCTTTTCCTAGAAGGAAAAAAGCATTCTACTTTCAAATGCTGGTGCAACGGGTGGAGGGTGTTTACACTGTCTCTCTTCCCTTGGTACCTAGATGCCCTGGCAGCCTCATCCATGCCCATGGCTTCGACTCTCACTCATGTCTTCTAACTACCAGCTCATGTCTCCAGCCAAAACCTTCCCTTGAGCCCCAGCACCCAACTGCCTACTGGACATTTCTGTTGTGACCCACAGACACCTTAAATTTAATAAACACAGCTAAGATTGGACTCTCCCTTTTCTCCAAAGCTCATTTCTCTTTTCTCTTACATTGCATATTCTGGTTAATTATATCCAACTGTCTAGTCACCTAAACCAGGAAGCTGGGAGCTTTCCTTGGGTCCTCCTCTCTTCTCACATTATATTGTCCTGAGAGCTGGGATTTTTCCACAAAGTCTCTGCCTTAACTCAAGCTTTGTTTGTCAACCAGCCTAGCATAATCTTTTATCCTTCCCTGCTGCCAGTCCATTCTCTACATGGCAACCAAGGTGATCTTCCTAAATCACAAACCTGATTATGTGATTCCTTGCCAAAACATTTTTATTACCACTGCTATTGTCTACAACCATGTTCCCTAATTGCAGTGATTTGAGTATGGCCTTCACGATTTTTGCCGTAACTATCATCATCATCATACATTTATTTGCATGGCATATTTATCATTATTTGCTTATCTAGATTTATTTCAAGAGGAAATTTGATCTTTGTATTTGAAAAATCAGTATCATTGGTACTAGGAAGGGAACTAGAAAATAAATCCGTAGCTATTAAAACAAAAAAATACTTAAGTACCATCTAAACCCTCTTGCTTCACATCACCAGCACACTTAATCACTGAGAAACCCAGTCCTCGAGCGAAACCATTGTCACAATACAGAAAGAAAAGGCTTTCAAACTTTGGATAAGGGCAAGGCAAAAGAGGGCTTATCTCGGGGGATGAATATTATTGTGTTTTTTTGTTTCTTCAGTATCTACGGCACCAAGCCAGGCCAATAAGAAAGGGTAACCAATTAGATCAATTTGCATCAAAGCAAGGACCGTGTCTCTTTCATTTACCACCTGTCATTCACAGCCTGTCAAACACTAGAGTACCTAGAGTGTGGTCAGGGCAGGTGCCTACTGAATATTTCCTGAATAAATGTACCTAAAAAACACACTGTAATTGCAAAGAGATTTCTCAGACGAGTTCATAGTTTATCAAAAAAAAACAAGTAACTGGGTATTTTGCTAAATAAACAAGGAAGACACAGTGTGAATAATATGTTGCCATTTGCATCACACATGCAGACACACACACATGCACACACATGCGCATGCATGCAGACACACTCGAATGACCGCAATGACTACCTGCTAAAAGACAGGGTTGGCTCCAACCAGAAAAACTGAAAAATAGAGAATGAAATTTTTTTTCACTATATTCCACTTGATAGCACTTGAATTTTATGCCATAGGTACATGTATTACTTTAGGAAAATGTTTTTAAGGCAAGTGCAAAATATAGGAGTCCAAACCAAGAGGAAATTTTTTTAAGTCGTACCACACTTACCTGTATATTAGGATGGTTAAAAATTATATTAACCTGCATCTTGCAATCAAACAAAAAATGAAAAGCAAGCATGATTAAAGAAAAAACTTCAACCTATGAGAAGGAAGCAGACAGTGAAGAATAAATAACTAGCCACTTTCAATGCAACCAGGTGTCTAGGTCTGAAAAATCTATAATTTTATAGAAGTCAGTAGCTTTGCCAGTTGGGAATAAGGAAAGCAGGAATGGACCAATGGATAAATGTTACTCTTATTTCCAAAACATGGCAAAATGGCAACTTTTTGAAATATTTGATCAATAAATATGACACAAATCACAGTAAAACTTCTAGAACACATTGATAAATGCATCCAATGCAACCATTAGATCTAAGGAAAAGAAGAGAACTAGTATTTATTGTGTTGCTGCGTCAGGCACGATGGTGGGTGTTTTACCCAATCCTCTTCTTGGTTTAAAATAATCGCTGGAGGGATGGTTACCAGGAAATGTTGCTCTGATTGGCCAGATCTGGGTCATGTGTTCTCCTTGGAAATCACGACGAACCCAATCGAGGGAAGACTGCTTCTCCAGAGGGAAACTGGGATGCCATTACCAAAATGGAAATAGAGGCTAGAAATTCAAGAGAAACATTCACCTACAAGAAAACGTAGCCTTTAGCTGCACTAATAGAAGCAAAGCACAGATCTCAGGATGTGAAAATGCATGTGTAGTTCTCTCAGTCAGAATTTATCTACTTAGCTTTATGACACGTTTTAACTGAGACTCTGGTAAGAAGACCATACATCTTGGCCTTCCCTGGACAGTCCCTGTTTACGTTCTTTTGTCTCCCTGTAAACATTAGGCATCCCTTTTATTCTCAAATGTGCCCCAGTAATGGAGAAGTAAATTATAAGACGATGCTAGATCTTGGCAAATAAGAGAACATCAGGAGGTAATGTATGTTCAAAATGGTGAAAGCCTGAACTTAAAAAGAAAAAAAGAAAAGAAAAGAAAAGAAAAAAGAAAGTGCTGGAGAAACCAGGGATGTTTATCCAAGAGAAAGCTATTATGAGGTATGAGAGTTGTCTTCAAATATTTGAAGAACATCCACTTAAAGAGAAAGGCTAGGATAGAATTGTTTTGCATGATTCCAGAAGACATCATGGGCAGAGCTTCGGGGAGTAGGTTTTATCTTTACATAAGAAAGAAATTTCTAAGCACTGGCTGGATCGAAGAACCCAAATGGGAGACAGCTTCAGATTCCTGAGAAGGGTTTACGCCCAAGCGTCAGAGCATATGATGATGTGATTGCCATCAGACCACAGATCTTCAAGAACAAACACGGTCACACCTAAAAGAGAATTTCAGATAAAGCAGCGGATGAAGAAGTAATGGAATTTTGTGAAATTACAAGATTTGGAGGAGGCAGTGATGGTACCTGGAGCTAAGTATGCTCCCCAGCTGAACCCTGTGATCCAGCCCGTGACATTGGTGTCATGGAAGGGTCCGCAGAGTGTTTCCTTAAAGAGTTACTACTTCAGGTCTGACAGCAGCGTGGTCATCAGTGGTTATTTTTGTGTGCAAGATAATTTCCTGACCACAGTAACTTCCTGTTCAGAAGAGAGATGTGACCACGAGAAATAGAATAGGATATGCCTCCAAACCATTTCAGATTAAAAATTATTTGCTGCCCAAACACCATTATTTGCTACCCAAACACCATCCATTAAAAAGCTCTTTAATCCAAGTCTTGTGAGAAGACTGACGACTGACGTTCACACATCCTTCTCACTATGACTAAAATAAAACAAGGCAACATTCCTGTCAATTCTTCTTCATCACTATGATATTATAAAACAATTACCAGGACGCCTGGGTGGGTCAGTTGTTTGAGCTGCTGCCTTCGGCTCGGGTCATGGTCCCGGGGTCCTGGGATCGAGTCCCACATCAGGCTCCTTGCTCGGCGGGGAGCCTGCTTCTCCCTCTGCCTCTGCCTGCCACTCTGCCTATTTGTGCTCTCTCTCTCTCTCTGACAAATAAATAAATAAAATTAAAAACACACACACACAAAAAAACAATTACCAAAGGTTCGTGGTTGACTAGAAATTAAAATTCAACTTTAAAATCCTTTTCACTTGCTTAGACACATGCACGTTTGTGGTGTCTTGGTCTGGGGAATTTGTGCGTAGGCAAAGGAAGGACTCATATGTCCAACAAGGTAGCCAGAAACCATGTGAGGCTATTTAAATAAATTAATTAAAATTTAAAAAATTAGAAGTATATTTCCTTAGTCACATTTCAGTGTTTTTGTTTATAGCCATATGTGGCTAGTAGCTACCATACAGCATAAATACAGAGCATTTCCATGATTACAGAAAGTTTTATTAAGCAGCACTGTGCTATATAGTCTATACTGAGTTTCCATATGGGTGTTTTTCTCCCCTTTATAAATGGAATCATTCAATATATACTCTTTATGGGTCTCAGTTTTTCTGCTTAACATTGTGAGTTCCATCTGTGGTTTGGTTTATAGCAGGACTTCTTTCATTTCCATTTTAGTAATGAATTGTGTCCATAGACAATTTATTTATCCATTCTACTCTTGATGGACATTTAGATTATATCCAGTTTTGACTCTCATAAATAAAGCTGCTATGAAAATTCTTTTGATGCACATATGTTTGTGATTTTTTTGAATAGATACCTACTAGTGGAATTGCTCAACCCACTTTTTACCAAAAGAGCAAATGAAACAGAATGGAACTGAGTGGAATGGAATGGAATGAAGCAGAATGTAATACAATAAAATAGAAATAAGAATACATCACATGGGGCGCCTGGGTGGCTCAGTTGGTTGAACAACTGCCTTCGGCTCAGGTCATGATCCCGGAGTTCCGGGATCGAGTCCCACATCGGACTCCCGGCTCTGCGGGAAAGTCTGCTTCTCCCTCTGACCTTCTCCCCTCTCATTCTCAGTCTCTCGCTCTCTAATAAATAAATTAAAAAAAAAAAAAAAGAATACATCACATGTAGTAAGGTTAAGTTTTTTTTTTTAAAGATTTTATTTGAGAGAGAGAGCGTGCGCATGCACAAGCAGGCAGAGGGGCAGAGGGAGAAGGAGAAGGAGACTCCCCACTGAGCAGGGAGCCTGACTTGGGGCTCAGTCCCAGGACTCTGGGATCATGATCTGAGCTGAAGGCAGATGCTTAACTGACTAAGCCACCCAGGCACACCAAGTATTGTTTTTCACAAAACTTTCATTCAGTCATATGTGTATGCTGAGAAATGATATAAAATGTATTTCTGTGAGGGGCACCTGGGTGGCTCAATCTTTAAGCATCTGCCTCCAGTTCAGGTCCTTATCCCAGGGTCCTGCAATCAAGTCTTGCATTGGGTTCCCTGCTCAGTGGGAAGCCTGCTTCTCCCTCTCCCACTCCCCCTGCTTGTGTTCCCTCTCTCACTGCCTCTCTCTCTGTCAAATAAATAAATAAAATTTTTTCAAAAATGTATTTCTGTGAATCACAATCAATACAATTTGTAAGCACTAGATGGATATCTTTAAAGTCTGTATTTCTAGACCAAAGTGGCCATAAACAAAATTTTGCAGGGTGGTGGGAGTTTTTCCTTTGGGGAGAAGGGTAGGGATAGTTAAAATGAGGGGAAAGGGAAGTCTGTGCTTAGTGTACCTGTGAACGCAGTGGCCCAAGGTGAGCACTTCCTAGATGGGAGATGGGGAAGGGCTCCCTCTCCAAAAATGAACTAGACACATGTGGACCAGTATACCAAATCTTTCACTGCATAATTCTAGAAAGCCTTTAAATTGAATAGCCCTGGGAGAAGTAACACATCGACACATAATACTTCCATGACAGGTGAGAGAGACATTCCTGGGGATATTTTGAGAAGGCAGAAGAGGTAGAAGAAGGTAGAAGGATAATATCTGGCAAACCTGCTTTATTTCACAGTTTTGCTGGGACATTACAGAATGGGACCCATGGACCCCGGGGCTTCCATTGCTGGGCTGATGTTAACCAACAGATATCTGGCTTCACTCCCTAGCACCTGGGCTTAAGCACCTAGGCAGAATTCTGAGATCAGGGAATTCAAACACCCAGGCATCTTTATCCTAGTCCTTTGTTACTCGACCTAACCTGGGTCCACCCAGCGGCATATATGTGGTCACAACATTCTCATCATTGACAGCTAGAACTGCCAATGTACTCATTACACTGGTGGGCTTTATGTTCATCCTGGTCCCGCTACCTGGAAAGCTTGTCTCCTTCCTCTTGGGCTGCTAGACTCCGAGATGTTGCTCTGGCCAGCTCAGCAAACCTGCTTCATAGAATTTCAAGCTCAATCCACTGCTCCTTTTCCTGTGCCCAGTACTGCTGTTGTGCTAGTGAAATTGTACCTTAAAATCTTTCTCCGTCAATGCCTGTTTGCCCAGCTAGTTTTCCTCGTGGGTAGTAAGTGGTGTTATCTTTGTATCTCTTAGCACCATGCAATACTGGGCCCATAAAAGGCACTTCATAAATAACTGATTAATATATATGGATTTGAGACAATGTCTGTGAAATTGGCTGATGGCTGCATTCATCCCATATAAGATACAATTTATTTATAAAACACAGGACCTAAAAGGATCAAGAAAGGAACACGAAACATCACTGCCTAAAAAAGAAAAAAGAAAAAAACAAACACTATAGAAGCGTTTCTCCTACTAAGAATTTATTCACGTGAAAAGTCTTTTCTCTGAGCAAACTGGCTTGTTTTTCTTTTCTGGAGCAATGAGAATTTTGTGATTTCTCACCTCTTTCCGGGCCCGTGAAAATTGAGAGTCGACTATGCAGTGACTTTACAATTATGAAAGGATTTAAAACGAGCACCCAATTATATGTATTTATTCCCCCTTGCCTTTATTTTTTGATGCGACCCTTATTTTTGTTTTGCCCTGGTATCATTCTATAAAAGGAAATCTATATTTTTTTATGTATCTACATTTTTCCTAAACACCTCAAAAATCTTTTAGGAAAAATTAGACTGTACATAGGTAAATAATAACATAAGACAAATATTTTTAAGTATCTACAGCACTACTTTCTTACCTAATTTGGTGAACAAAAATTAAAATGCCATGGTAACACTGTGCAAACTTTTTTTCTCAATACTTATCCACTCCTGGAAACAAGAAAGCACAACCAGTTCAGATCATTCCCCAGAGTAAGTGTCCACTCTCACTTACAGTGAGTTGGACTCTGTTTCAGATGAAGGAGTCTGGCATGGCTCAAAGATGGCTGCTCATTGTCCCTGGCCACCCAACAACCGTGCAACCACTAAAACATTCGGCCTCATTTGCAGGATCCCTGCCCAGGAGTCCTGCTTACTATAAACAATACCCCTGATGTCGAAAACACTAATGCACGGCGTCTGAGATACAGGAGTCTGCTGCTTCTAGCCATTCAGTCTTGTTAACACTGCCAGTTAAGATTAACCTCAAATTTTACTGTGAGAATGTCACAGAAGCCAAAAATCTCTGGCCAGTAGCAGGTGAAAAGCAGACTAACCAACAGACGTTGGCACCTCCTCAGATGTATTTGTTTATAGCCTTAAAGCTCCCGTTGACTAGATCATGGGAAGCGGGAGTTTCCTACACCAACTGTCACTGGACAACCAAAGATTTATGCTGTACATCAAAGCGAATCTGTGATTCAATTTTTAAAATTCCAATTTAAATGTAATTCCTTTGCATCATCTCCAATAAGGCTATTTAATTCGGAACCAATTGTCAAATAAAGAATTACATCATCAGGATTAGGGTAAACACTTAGGCAAACACACTCATATTCTGGTTTCAATTAATCAATTACATTATCATTAGCAGAATGGTCAGATGGACCAAATGGAACAGAATATAAACATCTGGGGAAAAAAACAAAAACATCTAAGTATTTGGGCAGTTTACCTTTTGAGAAAAAAAAAAAAAAAAGATTAGCTTCCGAAACTTGCCAAGTGCCAGAAGGGTGAAATATTTAAATATAGGAGAGGAATTCATAAAAATAGCAGAAGAAAATTTAAATAAATATTTAAGCAACTTCTAAAGTTTAAATGTGTTTTTTTAAAAAGAACACAAAGTTAGAAACCATAAAAAGATTTCATTATATTAAAATTTCACACTGGCACATCAAAACAAGACTACAGAAAATCAAAAGTCAGGTGACAAACCGGGAACCATTTCGTAGAATACACACTAGGACACCGAAACATTTCTACTTCAGCATCCAAAGCAAGGTGAGCCAATTACCTGGATTCTAAATGTTGCTACAGGGAGTTTGTGAAAACCAACTCTGCAGCCCTTACTACTTCGAAAGTAGCCCTTACTACTGTGAAAACTACTCTGCAGCCCCCACTCTTCTACTTCGACAGGATGAAAGGGTTTAAGCTGGAGAGGCTAGAAGGTGGAGTTGAGAGAATTTCTTTGCAAAGCGCTGTAGATGTGCTCTGGACACCAGCCGTGAGTGGGGTCGCACTTGGTCCTCCTCTGAAGCCTTGACACAGATCATCTAAGACTTCCCAAGGAACTTAGCAGCTACTCCCTGAAGGGCGCAGTGCGGGATGGACGGGTATCTGACTCAACTCTGAATTTAAAGAAAAAAAATACCCACAGGTGGGAGGCTGGCTGAAACAAATATGTGAGCAGACCTGAGAAATATGTTTGGGAAATCACAGCAGGTCAAGGTATGCAATCTGGGGAACAGGTGTAGAATCCACAGTGTGAACATCAGCGCGGCTCGTGGAGGCAACATCAGAGTGTAGCATCTGCTTTGGGTCATTCAAACCAAATCTACTGAAGACAACTGAAGAAATCTATGTAAAAGTCATTTTTATTTTTATTTTTTAAAGCTTTTATTTACTTATTTGACAGAGAGAGAGAGAGCACAAGTAAGCAGAGAGGCAGGCAGAGGGAGAGAGAGGAAGGCTAGGCTCTCTGCTCAGCAGAGAGCCTGATACGGGGCTTGATCCCAGGACCCTGGAATCATGACCTGAGCTGAAGGCAGCTGCTTAACCAACTGAGCCACCCAGGCGCCCCTAAAGGTTATTTTTAAAGTCATCTTGAAAGTACTGAAAAGCTAAATGGTAAGGAACGGCCTAGCTGAAAGCCTGGAAAAGCTGTAACCCAAATGGTCAGTCTAGAACCCCTTTTTCCCTGGGGTGTGTGCCTCTCTAACAAAGGCAGCGGAGAGGCCAGACAGTGGCTTTCACAGGGCTCTTAGGGAGAGAGGGAATCAAAAGGAAGATTCCAGTCCATGCAAGGACAAGGACCCAAGGCAACCACCCATTGAGGTTTGACCTGAACCCTAGGATTAAGAATGAATGAAGACTAAACTAGTCCTGGGACCAGGACTCTCTCGCAGGGGGTCAAGAAAACCTCAAGCACTAAAATTGGATAAAGTTGATAACCATATTAGTAGTGCCCCCAGGGGCCAAGTGGAGGAATGTAAAATCATCTTAGGCCTCAAACTTTCCCATAAATAATTTTTCAAATACAATGTTCCATATATAATCAAAGAAAACAAAGCACAAATAAGAAACAACAGAAAGGGACCCAGAAGGCTATAAATTACCAGATACGGGCTTTAAAACAAGTATGGTCACTATATTCCAGAAAATAAAATTTTGGCATGAATCTGCAAACTTTTAAGAGTGACAAGTTTAATAAAGAAATGGGGGGGGATGCCTGGGTGGCTCAATGGGTTAGGCCTCTGCCTTCAGCCCAGGTCATGATCTCTGCTCAGCGGGGAGCCTGCTTCCCCCTCTCTCTCTGCCTGCATCTCTGCCTACTTGTGATGTCTCTCTCTTTCAAATAAATTAAATTAAATTAAATTAAATTAAATTTAAAAAGAAATGGAAATTCTCGAACTGAAAGATAAGAAAAAAATCTAAGAACAAACAGGGTAACACAGTATGATGTGCTTGAGTTCAATATTCAAATGAAGGATTGGTTTAATATTCCAAAATCAATCAATACAATTCATCATGTTAACAGGAGAAAAAGTGTATAATTTTACTAAATGAATTAAAAACATGTGATCAAATGCAATATCAACTCATACAAAAACTCTCAGAAAACTAGGAGTAGAAAATATCCACAATCTGATAAATGTCATCTATTTAAAACCAACAAGCAACATCAATCTTAATGATGAAATATTAAACTATTTCCCCCAAGACTGGGAAAAAAGGCAGAAATTACTACTCTGTCATTTTTGTTCAACATCGTCCAGCAGGTCCTAGCCATTGTATGGGGACCACAAGATAAAAGGCAAAAATATTGGAAAGAAAGATGTAGAATTGTCTCTATATTCAGGTAATGTTATTATTTATATCCTCATAAATCTAGAAACAAATATTAAATATAAGAAATGAACTGAGCAACCTAAGGGGATACCATGCATATATGTATAATTTTTAAAAGATTTTATTTATTTGAGAGAGAGAACAAGCAGAAGAAGAGGGTGGAGGGCAGAGGGAGAGGAGAAGCAGACCCCCCCACTGAGCAGGAACCCCCCCCCAAAGCCAGGCTCCCCATGGGGTTCAATCCGAGGACCATGGGATCATGACCTGAGAGCCAAAAGCAGATGCTTAACTGACTGAGCCACACAGGTACCCCACAATGTTGATATATAAAAACAATTGTAGGAGCGCCTGGGTGGTTTAGTCAGTTAAGTGTCTGCCTTCAGCTCCGGTCATGATCCCAGGGTCCTGGGATTGAGCCCCACATTGGGCTCTCTGCTCAAAGTAGAGCCTGCTTCTCCCTCTCCCTCTGCTTGCCACTCTGCCTACTTATGCTCTCTGTCAAATAAATAAATAAAATCTTTAAAAATAAATAAAAATGAAAACAATTGTATATTTTGTACTAACGGTGAACAAAGGAAAATAAAATTTGCAAAAATAAGTCCATTTACAGTAGCACCAAAAAGCAGAAAATACTTAGGAATAAACTTAATAAATAATATGCAAACCTCTACAATAAAATGCCTAAGACATAACTAATAAATATTATTTTTCTAGGTGGAATAAATGGAGATAGAGACCATGTTTATGGATCAGAAGACAATATAATATTAGTATAAGAATAAATATAGATCAGTGGGACAGAATAGAGAAGATGAAAAAGACCCACATTTATATAGGCAGTTGAAGTTTTATAAAGATATTGAGGCTATTCAGTAGGTCAAAGATAACCTTGCCAACACATGGTACTAGAAGAATTGGATATCCATATGGTAAAAGAAAAAACATCACTCAAATAGCAATTCAAAAATGATAAAACAATAAACCTAAATCTAAAAGCTAAAACTATAAAAATTCAATAAAGAAACATAGAATATTTCTGTGACCTAGTGGTAGGCAACAATTTCTCAGATAGGATATAAAAAGCATATACTCTAGAAAAAATTGTTAAAGTGGACTTTATCAATATGAATGAAATTTGCCGCTTGAAAGACACCATTAAGAAAATGAAAAGTCACAGACTGGAAGAAAGTACTTGCAAATATATATATCTGCTAAAGGACTTATATCCCAAATACATAAAGATCTTTACAATTTAATAAGAAAAACAACTTTTTTTTAAAAAAAGCATGCTATTTGAACACTTTACAAAAGAAAATATACAAATGGCCAATAAGCACAAAAAAAGGAGTATCAGTACCATTAGTCAGTAGGGAAATGCAAATTAAATACACAAGGAGCTATCACTACACACACATCAGAGTGACCAAAAATAAGACCGATGATACCGAATGTTGGTGAGGATGTACAACGACTCTAAGTCTTATACACTGATGGTGGGAACCTAAAATTGTACAACTGATTTGGAAATTGGCATTTTGAAAAAAAAAAAAAACGTTAACATTTTCACATGCAGCATATGACCCAACCCTTCTTTACTCGGCATCTACCCAAGATAAATAAAAACACATGTCCATACAAAGACTTGTACGTGAATGTTCACTACAGAATTCCTTATCATCACCAAAACTCAACATGTCCAAGTGAATAAACAAAATGTGCCACATTCGTACTACCCAGCAATGAAAAGGAGTTGATTACTGATATATGCAACAACAGGGATGAATCTCAAAATCCTTGTGCTGAGTTCAAGAAGCCAGACACAAACAGAATACATATATGTATGATTCTATTTATATAGAATGCTAATTAATACATTGTAACATAAAGTTTCCTGAGGCCAGGCACTCCTCCCCCCAGATGGGATAGATTGCAAGGGTGCACAAGGAAAATGTGAAATGTTCTATATCTTGATTGTGGTGTTAATTTCTTAAGTGCAACTGTCAAAACATCAAACTGTATACTTTCAATGGGTACAGTTTTATATCATGAATTGTACCTCAATAACGTTAAAAGAGAAAAAAATAGTAAAGGGATCACTTAGATACACTTAAACTATACACAAATTTGTGTTTGCATGGAAAAGCATTCTTATAAACTCTGTACATGGCCAACCAGTTACAATTTCACGGAGCAATAAGCAATATATTGCAAATCCTTGAACATTTAGCAGAACATTATCTAGCAGTGTTTCTAGAGAGGATTCCTCATTATTTTTTCCATTCTTCCAGTGTGAAAGAATATATTCTAGACACAGATTAAGCAAGGCATTGGAAGATTTTAGGTATGAATACAGTTTACTTTAAATGGACATGATTTTTTTTTAAAAGTGAATTTAATCAGCAGGGTTTTTCTTCCTACTGTTAGATAGCTTGACTTCTATTAAATCATTGTTATTATCCAATTTGTTACAGCACTCCAAAGCATTCATTATCTATGGTTGAATTATAATCATTTAAAAAAAGCAGTCAGGGCATTTGTACTACATAATAAAGTCAGTGAAATGTTAAACTTAAGGAGAAAACATTCTCATTTTGTTTCAAAAGCAAACTGCTGAGGAAATTAAAACTGTTCATCTTAAAAGAAATGCAAACTCTCAATGCTTAACATGGACCGTTAGTAATTAGAGAGTGGGGATTTTATCCTGGAGGGAACAGCCCTCTGGGAGGGATTCGGGGCCACTTTCAATAATTAGCTTTCCTTCCAGAGCAGCATTTCTCAGAATCACCTGGTGGGCTTACGACAGCTCAGATTGCTGGACCCCCCCACTCCCCGCCAAGAACCTCCCACTCAGGTCTGTGGTGGGTATTTCCATTTCCAAGTCCCCAGGTAAGGGGGACCACACCATAAGGGAGAACAAGGGTCATCCCAGAGGAAGAGGAGGGAACCTGAATGGACAGATGATGAGTAAATCTTGGACACAAGTAAGTGGGGGATGGAATGATATCCTCATCGGTTCAAGCTATTCACTCACTAATCACTACAATTGAGTTTGGGGAGCGACCAGGGACATTCTGAGTCATGGGCAGCATCTGAGCTGTGCCTTGTGGGGCTAGGAGAAATAGGAGAAAAAATAGATGTTGGGTGAAGGTGGTATCAGGGGCAAAGGACCAGGAGCAGCCTTGGAAAGTATAGAAAGTCCTCCAGGAAGAGGGAAGGCTCTGATCAAATGGAAAGTAGGGAGAGATGGGACAAGAGGGTGGCGCTAGCTGCTGGGACATGTTCTCTTCCACAGGCAAGCAAGGCACACTGCCATTTGGAGGCAGAGGTCCTATGTTTGGCGTCATGCAGCTTGATATGATTTTATAGGGGCTTTTCCAACACTGGCCCTTTGCCCATGCTGGTGGGCCCTTAATAACGAGGTTCCCCTTCCCCTACCCTTTATTCCACCACTCAAATCCTACTCTCACTTCGAAGACCACCTCAAGCTCTATTTCACCCCATGTTCCTTCCTAAAGACAAAATTCCACATTGAATTATCCCACCCCTGCTCTCCACTTGGCTAGACCTTGCCCTTTTCTTCCATTTCTATGTACTCCTCATCTTTTCAGACAATCAGAAAATCGCTCAGGATAAGGACCAGCATCCCGCAATGCGTAGTATGATGCCAGCTGCATCATAACATTAAAAATAAAACAAAACAGGGGCGCCTGGGTGGCTCAGTGGGTTAAAGCCTCTGCCTTCAGCTCAGGTCATGATCTCAGGTCCTGGGATCAAGCCCTGCCTGTTTCCCCCTCTTTCTGCCAGCCTCCCTGCCTACTTGTGATCTCTCTCTGTCAAATAAATAAATAAAATCTTAAACACACACACACACACATACACACACCACAAAACCTCACTGCTTGATTGGCAGGTTGCTAATATAATAATCAACATTAATTGTTTTTATTGCTTCTTTTCCTCACGACAGCCGTACTCAAAAGATAGTTCCTAGACCAGCAGCATCAACACCTGGGAATGTGTTAGAAAAACACAGACTTGGAGGAGGAGCAAGATGGCAGAGGAGTAGGAGGCTGAGATAGCGTTGGATCTCAGAAGTTCAGCCGGATAGTTATCAAACCATTCTAAACACCTGCAAACTCAACAGGAGAGAGAAGAGAAGAATGGCAATTCTAGGAACAGAAAATTGACCACTTTCTGGAAGGTAGGATGAGTGGAAAAGTGAATCCAAAGCCACAGGAAGAGAGACCGCTGGGGGAGGGGCCGGCTCCCAGCAGCCGCAGAGCCGCGGAGCACAAACTGGGAATATTAGAGTCTGTTTCGCTGAGGGACATCCCTCCAGAGGCTAAGTGGGGAGTTTAGCCCTCGCAGGAACAGTGTGTTCTCAGGACCTGTAGGGGTCATAGAGGGACCGGGGGTGTCTGAGGGTGGCAGAGCCCCAGGTATCAGACCCGGGAAGCCAACAGCAAAGATGGAGCCGCGTAGTGGCTATCAGCTCCGGCTTACCTTAGTGATCTGAGGCACAGGTGAGCCACTGCTCTTCGAGCAGGGACCCCACAGGGACAGCTCCAGAGAGACCCCTTCCTTCCTCCTCCGGGAGGAGCGGGGCGGGAGGCGCGGCAGCAATCTGCTGGGTTTGGAGATTCCAGACGGGGCTGTGCGCAAGAGACAGAAATGCGCTGTCGCAGGCCAGGTGAGCTAGGAGCGCGGCTGGAGACCAGGGAGACAGGAGTGACTGCTTTTCTCCGAGGGCGCACTGAGGAGCGGGGCCCTGAGCGCTCGGCTCCTCCGAGCCAGAGACTGGGAGGCCGCCATTTTCATTCCCGGCCTCCAGGGCACTACGGAAAGCATTCAGGGAACAAAGGTGCCGGAGAGCGAACACACAAAAATAGACTCAGTTAGATGAAAGACCTCAATGTGAGACAGGAATCCATCAAAATCCTTGAGGAGAACACAGGCAGCAACCTCTTTGACCTCAGCCACAGCAACTTCTTCCTAGAAACATCACCAAAGGCAAGGGAAGCAAGGGCAAAAATGAACTATTGGGACTTCATCAAGATCAAAAGCTTTTGCACAGCAAAGGAAATAGTTAACAAAACCAAAAGACAACTGACAGAATGGGAGAAGATATTCTCAAATGACATATCAGATACTATGAAATGACATATCATATCATATGATGTGCTATGATATCATATGATCATGTCATATTATGACATATCATATCATAGTATCAGACATACTAGAAGGGCTAGTATCCAAAATCTATAAAGAACTTATCCAACTCAACATCCAAAGAACAAATAATTCGATCGAGAAATGGGCAGAAGATATGAACAGACATTTCAGCAAAGAGGACATCCAAATGGCCAATAGACACATGAAAAAGTGCTCGACATCACTCGGCATCAGAGAAATACAAATCAAAACCACAGTGAGATACCACCTCACACCAGTCAGAATGGCTAAAATTAGCAAGTCAGGAAACAACAGATGTTGGTGAGGATGCAAAGAAAGGAGAACCCTCCTGCACTGTTGGTGGGAATGCAAGCTGGTACAGCCACTCTGGAAAATAGTATGGAAGTTCCTCAAAAAGTTGAAAATAGAGCTACCCTACGACCCAGCAATCGCACTACTGGGTATTTACCCTCAAGATACAAATGTAGTGATCCGAAGGGGCATGTACAACCGAATGTTTATAGCAGCAATGTCCACAATAGCCAAACTATGGTAAGAACCTAGATGTCCATCAACAGATGAATGGATAAAGAAGATGTGGTATATATACACAATGGAATACTATGCAGTCATCAAGAGAAACGAAATCTTGCCATTTGCAACAACGTGGATGGAACTAGAGGGTATTATGCTAAGCAAAATAAGTCAGTCAGAGAAAGACAATTATCATATGATCTCTCTGATATGAAAGAGGCATGAGGCACCATTGAGAGGCATGGTGGAGGGTCGTGGGGGAGGTGGGGAGGGAAATGAAACAAGATGGGATGGGGAAGGAGTCAAACCATAAGGACTCCTAAACTCACGAAACAAACTGAGGGTGGCTGAGAGGAAGGCGGGGTAGGGATAGGGTGACTGGGTTATGGACATTGGGGAGGGCATGTGCTATGGTAAGTGCTGTGAAATGTGTAAACCTGATGATTCACAGACATGTACCCTGGGGAAAATAATACACTATATGCTAATTAAAAAAAAAAAGAAAAGAAAAGCACCGACTCAGCCTTGCCCAGAGCCACCCAGTTACTGACTGTGGGGGCAGCCACTTGTAGTTTAACAAGACTTTCAGGTGATTCAGAGGCCTACTCAAGTTTAAGAACCACTGCTTTTTATAAAGCTTGAATCCCAAAATAAGTCCAGCCAGCTTATAAAGGCTTGGAGACAATACCACATATCATTTAAAACCTATTTTAAATTATAAAATTCCATCTTATAATTCTGTTTTATGTAATTAAATAAGATATATACTCTATATATAATATGTTATTAGATAATATATAAGATGCATAATTAGATTTTAGACAATAAAATTACATTTTAAATTATAAAGATAATTTAAGCAGGAACAAAACATAATGTGAAGAGAAAACAAGGATAGGAAAACTTACCAGAGCCAGCCCTGTTCTTCCTCAACAAAATAAGTACCCCCACACCCATCCTTCATATGTGTGAGCCCCGAGCCTGCTGTGCGCTGGGGGGCAGCCACACCCACCCCAAACCCGGGCGGGGGGAGGGGTATCTTATTTAATCCTGAATTCTTCCTCTCTCAACTTAGTGAACGTGAAGCTACAGTGGAAATTGGACAGGCTGCCTTCACAGCCTTTTGCAGAACAAAGGTCTCCAGAAAGAATCATTCTCTCACCCCACAGATGAGCTATCCTTTTTGCTACCACCCTCCCTCTCAACCTTTGTCCCAGTGTTGAAAGGCAGGACCCCTAAAACCGTAATCTTAAAACGACCTTTCCTTAACATTAGCCACAAATAAATAATTTGCTTTTTGCTTTTATTATTCGCTTCTACTGGAGGGAAATTTAAATTTGAGGACTTGGTATTCACACCTGAGATTGCAATGACAAGTATATACAATGCGAAACGTAAAAAAGTCCTGTCAAGGGCTCCTAGTTGATGTCTAACATTTTACTCCGGCCACGTCATTTATAGTTCTCTGGGAGAGTAGGCAACTAGAAAACAATTTCATTTGTTTTGTTTTCATGGGGTTTTTTGTTTTAAAAATAAATAATAAAAAAAAAATTATTTGTCAAGAAAGCATAAGTCTTACAAAAAGTACCACATAAGCCCCTAAATCCCAGGCCCTAGAGCAAAAATATCCATAGTTTTTTCCCTCCACAGAAATCATCCTGGAAAAAGAGGAATCGAATGTTTTAGGTAGGAGGCAACAAACTTCTCTAAAAGTTTTAAAGAAACTAAATAGTCAATACGTTGGGCTTCGCGGGGTCATAAGGTCTTTGAGGCATCTACTCACCCCTGCCACCACAGCCAGGGAGGGGTCCTAGGCGGTATGTGAGCGAGTGGACGTGGCTGCGTTCCCAGAGAATTTTATTAACAAAACCGGGTGGCCAGAGTTTATGACTCTGTGGTTTGGGGAATCCTAGGACTGTCCTGAGGCCTAGCAGGAAAGTGTACCACAAACACAATTGAGCAACTTAACCAAAAAAGCCAAGTGACCCAAGTTAGGAAATTCCTTCTTCACTCATCCTCTTGGGTCTTGTTAGAAACTCATCCCTGCCTTTGAAACAACAGAGCGAGACTGCGGAGATCCGTTCTCAAGTTATCAGTGAGCACCGGCTGTCGTGATGGGATGGAGCCGGGATAAGAGGGTTAGGGAAGCCGCCATGTTCTCCCTGTTCCTCACACCAGAACCCTGAGTCCCCGCGAACGCCCAAGCCCCCACCTCCACACAGTGACCCTCAGATGGCAGAACAAAAGGAAGAACCTGGCTTCTTGATGAGGTCACAGGACAATTAAATCCATCCTAGATCTACCTGTAGATTTCGTGTCACATGAGAAAAAATAAAACTGCTTTCTGAAAGTCTAAGCCACCATTACTGCGGGTCTCTGTAATCAGTCACCAAATGGGATTCCTGCCTACTGCAAAGCCTCTTTGCTTTCTTCTTTTTTTTTTTAAAGATTTTATTTATTTGAGATAGAGACAGTGAGAGAGAGCATGAGAGGGGAGAAGGTCAGAGGGAGAAGCAGACTCCCTGTGGAGCCGGGAGCCCGATGTGGGATTCGATCCCAGGACTCTGGGATCATGACCTGAGCTGAAGGCAGTCGCTTAACCAACTGAGCCACCCAGGCGCCCCTCTTTGCTTTCTTCTTGCTACTCAATCTATCCAGAATGTCCTTCTTTTTTCTTTTAGCACAGAATGTCCTTCTTTCCTCCACCTTCTATTAAATAACTATGTTTAAAAAATACACCAATTTGTTTTATGCCAATCATAAAAATGAACGGCAAGTTACCCACTAATTCTAATGGATCAATGGGCATCTATCTACACACACAAATACAAAAGAAAAACACCGGTTCATCGATGAGCTTGCCTTTCATTTATGGGAAACAGCAGGTCTTTGAGGATTCAGGTTTATAACTCCCAGCTTTTCATTTTACTTATGGTTATGGATTTCACAATATTTTTTTTATTCTGTGAATGCTGCATTTTTTATCTTGGGCTTAATGACAGCAACGTTGTGTATTAGGGGGAAAAAAGATGCCTAAATAAGAAAACAGGAACACCTGGAAAAGGCCTGGTTAACTAAGTCCTTTGTTAAGACATGTAATTACCAACTCTCCAAATTGAAAGGCATTGGCTTTCACTCGAATTGCCACAACGGTGCTGCAGCAATGATGGTTGGGAAAGGCCTGAAATCCTCACCAGCCTTTAGGCAAAACCATTATTCACAGCCTCATCAGCCGCTTCCATACACCATGTCCCATTCCCATCTAATCACCAAATGACCTTCCTACTAGAGCAAGGTTTTTCCGCATTTGGGGTTTTCGAAATTAACAAGGAAACTGGCACTCATTCGTGCAGTGCGTGGGCTGGCTACCTTGTTTTCCATCTCCGCATCTCGGAGCACAGTCTTACAAAAGAATTTTTCAACAGATCCTAGAGGAAGAAAAGAATTTTAGCCCATGAGAAATTTAGCATATGAAACCAAACAGTGACATAGCTCTCTAGTCAATGAGCAGAGTTCCCTAAACCTCCAGGAGGCTGTAAGTAATCACACTCAACTCATAGAAAGGAAAGCCCGACCTGGGAAGTTGTGATGAATCCGTGGGTTTTGAATTTCCAGTCACCAGTAAAACCAATCTGCTAACAAAGGCTCCAGGAAAGACGAAGACCTTTCCCTGGACAGAGGGCACCTTAGTTTGAACATATTTTCCCCTTAGAGAGGGATGAACTGCCAGGCACCAACTAAGTCCCCCGCAGAAACAACCCCTTTCACTTCACAGCATCCTCTTTATTACTTGTTGACAGGCTAAGACTAAAAGACTATCAGGTGATGAAAACGGCACGGCCACCCGCTGGATTCACTCATCTCATCTGAACAATTTTCAGCCATCATTTTTTTAACACTTGGAATCTATAGAAAAGAATCTGTGGGGGGTGAGGACTTCAGATCCTCACACATTATCCAACGGAGCTTCCATTTGCAAGCCCAATACTAAGAGGACTTAAGCTTGATCATTCTTCCTCTTTGACAAATTAATGACTTCAAAGTATCAAACCTTTATCCGCCTCTTCCCACCACCCCGACTCCAATAAAAAAAAAAGTTTTCTTTGGCAATGACTTGGATTAAAACATTTTTTAGAGACGGGAACGTTAGGGAAAGTTGGATGGATGGCATATGGGAAGTCTGTACTTTGCAACTTTTCTGAAAATATAAAATTATTCCCAAACAAAAAGGTTTTAAAGAGGAATGGGTTAAGGGGCACCTGGGTGGCTCAGCGGGTTGAGTGTCTGACCCTTCATCTCAGCTCAGGTCTTGATCCTGGGGTCCTGAGTTCAAGTCCTGCACTGGGCTCCATGCTCATCATGGAGCCTACTTAAAATAAATAAATAAATAATAAAATAAAAGGGAAGAGGTTAAATAATGACAACAGTGGTGAACACTGCTGACTACATCCAGACCAAGTAAAGCCAATTGTTCCAGGTTAACTGAAGCAACGAAGAGTGCAATTTTATCACCACGAAAGAGTAAATAGTGACATCATGCAGAAATGCAAACTGTTTCATTACTTTTTTTTTTAAGATTTTATTTGCCAGAGAGAGAAGGCACGAGCAGGGGCAGAGGTAGAGGGAGAAGCAGGCTCCCCACTGAACAAGAAGCCTGATGAGGCGCTTGATCCCAGGACCCTGGGATCATGACCTGAGCCAAAGGCAGATGCTCAACCAACTGAGCCACCCAGGCGTCCCTCATTACTATTTCTTATGTAAATGTCTTTACTGTTGAGAACCCATGAGAAACTGCATTCGGTAATGTGCCCAGAATCCCACTAAGAGATGGGTTATAATGTCCAGCAGTTAAATGAACATATCTACCCTTATGCAAAGCCTTTTTGAGGTTTAGAGTGCAGAATATGGAATGTATTTTCTGTGCAGAGATACTGGTATTCTTTCCTGCTGGGACCCAAATGCAGCAGAAATAGTGGACAGCATTGCAAAGTGAGATAAAGAGGAACTGCCAAAACCCATGTGCGAGCCCATCAGACGGCGCTCCCACCTCCCTGGGGGCAGCCCCGATGTGCCTTAACCAGGACCACACTCCACCGCCAGACCTACAGAAGGGCAATGTGGAAGCCCAGCCTGGTGCTGTAAGCTGAGAGAGAAAGGAGAGTGGGATCGTTTATTCCCCCGTCTACAGTATAACTACCTACAGGTACATAAGGTCAGAGAAAATTCAAGGACTGTGGACACTCACCCTATAGAATATCTTCCCCTCACCCTCACTATGATAAATGGACTTCTCCACACAAAATTAGCATGCCAATAATTCTAAGCATTTTGATGAGCCCTAGAGAGAAAATTCTAAGCATTTCAATGAGCCCTAGAGAGAAAACACAGTGTTTGGTACATAGGAAGTATCCGATAAATGCTAATTTCCTCCCCCTAACTGGTCTCATACATATGGAATCATATATTAAAATCGAAATCTATATTTCTTTATGGTAGTGAATGTGATAAATGAGACAAGAAGAATCCTACATATCTAAAATCAAAAATAAAGATAGAGAATGTAAATTAGGCAAGAGGTGGCTGAAGAGCATCCCGGGGTTCGAAGGGATAGTGCGTGTGTATAAACAGGTGAAACAATTATACTGAAGCCTGATGACATAAAAGGCATTTTATATTGGCCTCTTCGGTCACATCTGATGAATTCCCTCCAAGCATCAAAGAGATCAGGTTACGAGGTTCTAGGGCTTGGGTGGGCTGCAGATAAAAGTGCTTACTAACTCTTCATTGCTTTTTAGAATAGTTTTAGATGTACAGAAAAGCCACAAAGGCAATACAGAGAGTTCCTATAACCCCCCTTACTTTTTCTTGCCTATTAATGTCTTATATTACCACGGAATATTTGTCACTAGTAAGAAACCAACACTAGCAAATTGTTATTAAATAAACTCCACACTTGATTCTGAGTTTAACAGTTTCTCCCCTAATGTCCTTTTTCTGTCGCAGGATCCCATCCAAGACACCACATTACATTCAGTCATCATGTCTCCTTAGCCTCCTCTCACCTGCAATGGTTTCTCAGACTTTCCTTGTTCATGACCTTGACAATTTGAAGGAGTATTGGTCAGGTATTTTGTGGAATGTTCATTGATTTGGGTTTATCTGATATTTTCCTCACAGTTAACTTGAGGTTCGGGGTTTTAAGGAACGAGACTATAGAGGTGTGGTGCTTTTTTTTTTTTTTAAGATTTATTTATTTATTTGAGCTGGGGGGGGAGGGCAGAGGGAGAGAATCTTCAAGCAAACTCCTGCTAAGCATGGAGCCCAGCTCTGGGTTTGATCTCACGACCCATAAGATCATGACCTGAGCTGAAACCAAGAGTCAGATGTTTAACAGACTGAGCCACCAGGTGCCCCAGCGAAGTGCCCTTCTTATACACCACGGGCCACCTGCTATCAACACGACTTATCACTGATAATACTGATATTGACCACCTGGTCAAGGTAGAGCTTGCCAGTTTCGCTACTGCAAGATTACATTTTTCCCCCTTTCCATACTCTGAAGTCACTAAGTATAGCCCAGACTTGAATTGGGGGAGGGTATCTTAAGCATATTATATAAATTATTAACACCTAAATTATTTGGAATTCTTCTGTATGGAAGATGTAATCTCTTCTCTGCCACTGATTTATTTATTCATTCGTTTCCATCAGCATGGACTCATGGATATTTTACACTTTCAGTTCTAACTGTAGGTTATTGATTTGCACATTCAAATTGCTCCAGCTTTGGTCAGCTCTGGCGGGATGGCTCCTGCATTCCTTTAATGTGCCCACCCTTCTGTTTCTTGAACAATTCCCTACCCTCTGGTACTGCAGGATGTTCCTGACCCGCCTTGTATATCCCCTTCTGTGTCCCAGCCCTACAAACAGTCATTTCTCCAAGGAGACCGGCTTCCTTCTGTCGGAGAATGGCGTCAGACAGGAAGAGCCGTGCACTGGGGTTCCCCATGCGTCGGGCGCTTGGAGCTCAGACTGCAACCGTCTAGGACAGGCCTGGCCTCCCCTGGAGGCTTGCTCTGGGGCGTGGACTTGGTCCACCAGCATCTTCTTACTGAATTATGGTTGTCACACGTCAGGGGCTTCACACTTCTGAGTGGTCTGCGTGGTGGGACTTGGGTTTGAGGGATTTTTCTGCCATGGACATGAGTAAGAGCCAAGGTGTATGGCCCTGCCTGAAGACGGAACCATTCATTCCACCACTCAGAGGCAGACTGAATTATTTGGTGGTTTTGAAAGAGGGAACTAGTTTCCTCAGCCCCGTCAGGGCTCTCTCTTTCTAACGTGTCTGGCAGAAGAGCAGGGGCAGCAGTCACTGATGCCTTCGGGAGGGTCTGGGGTGGGCACAGCTGGTCTCACTTAGGGTTGGAGGATGAGAAGGCACATCCGGGTCATACTGCCAGGTCGTGTCAATCAACCAGTCCTTCATGCATTTGTTTGTTCCTTATGTACCAAGTACGTATTTACCTCCTACACGAAATGTTCTAGGCACTGGTGATACAGCAGGGGAAAAACAGGCACACCAAAACCAGACTTCCTTCCCTCATGGAGCTAACATACTTGCAGGGGAATAAAGATCACAAGCAGAAAACAATATGTAAAGATCAGAGGGCTAGCAGTGCTAGAAATACGCAGGGCAGGCTAGCTAGAGCGAGCCAGCAAGGAGGGAAGGGGGTCCAGGAGAGGACAACCCTCTGAGTGACGGGGAGCTCATTAGTGGGCTTTGAACAGAGGCAGAGTTCCTCTCTCTTTTTTTTAGGGACCACTCTGAGCGTCATGTTTAAAGTTGCCCATTGATAGGAGTCTTGGGCAGTAAGAAGGTAAAGGGCAAAGCAGGAAGGCTATTAGGGTGGCTCCCACTGTCACAGAGGCCAGAGATGATGGTGGCCTGGGCCGGGGTGGGGGCAGAAGGAGTGGCACCCGGAAGAGAGAAGGACGCATGGATTCCCAGGTGTGTGGTCCACACCACTGGCTCGCAGAATTGGACTTGACCGAGACGGGGACGGCTGCAGGGTCAGGTTGGGCTGGAGAGGACCAGGAGTTTGATCAGGGACATGACCCATTAGTAATGGTGAGGAAAATAGGAACGTCAGTGCCATAAAGCGCCATATGGCTCCACCCCCCTCAGAACTACCTTATAAACAGCAGCTGGATCGATGGGAACACCTTTCCCACTCACGTGACTCTGCACCTGGATCGGAGTGGAAGGCTCGGCCTGCACAAGGAGAATGATCTAGGTCACACATAGAAAGTGGAGCTATGGCTTCTGTGGGTCCAGGTGAGCCCACACGCCCTTCACGTCCCGGTCAGCCTCAGGCAACTCGTGTGGGAGACAGGGCAGAAAAGAGCGGACCTTGGCCTGCTGCTGGCCTCTCACGAACACGGAGACGCTGCACCTGCTGTATCTCCCATTTTGTACCTTCCTGTAAAGACCCCTAAACGTGACGAGGGATTAAAGCCTATCTGCGTCTTCAGTCTGAGACCAGCTTATACCCATAACCGCAGTTGCACTGCTGCATAATAAAGACGGTTTTTAAATCTCTGTCTGGCTCTTGTCCTCCTGTAATTGGGAAGGGAAGGAAGCAGCGTTAATTACTGCCTCCCTGGATCTCTGACATCCCAGTAGGAGTTTCCTCGAGGTGGGGACATGTGCTAATCAGTCTTTATTGTAACTCAGAGGCCAAAAATCGAACCGCAGACCTGGAAATCGAACCCTGTTACATCCATTAAATCTTCGCCAACTCCTGGAATGATGAAAATTCTCAAGAGCTGCTCCTCCAATGAAGAACGGATTGTTCCCTAGACTGGAAGGGGTGAGCTGGTGTTCTGGGACGGCTGTCACTGAAAACTGAGCAAAATGGCCCCAGTCGGGGGACCCAGTGCCCCCTGGTCACAGGAGTCATTCTACCTCTTCCCGAAGCATCTCCTGATACTGCGTAAATGCAGCCCCTGGGAGCCACAGAGAGACCAACCTGGAGAGGGGTCTTTGCCGAGGTTCTGATGGGCACACGAAACAGCTGGGGTGAGCCTGTCCCTTGTTCCCTCGAGTGGTGGCAAGAGGAAGAAAAGCGACAGCAGAGTATCCAAGTGATGCTGCTGGTGTTCAATTGTGATTCGCTAATAAGGAACTTCTGAAGGAAAGTTTTGAAAACTAGTTTTGAGACGACAGAGTTAACGAGCGCTTCTCTGAACACGAAGCTAACATGCAAACAGTTTGCGAGTCATGCATCCAGCTTCCCTTTCTTCACCCCTGCCTAGCAGCGCCATTGGGTTTTCAATTTTAATTGGGTCTGGCACATGCAATTTCTCTCTTTATTCCCATCTGGCAGATTTGGCCACTTGGCATATTCACCACTTGGCCATCTACCAACAGCATAAGCACTGGGACGAGTCTGGGTGGAGAGTCTCTCCTCTGCTTCAGCCAAGCTGGGTCTGGAAATGCTTTGAGATCTGCAGCAACAAAAGCCCAGGGAGACAATTCAGTCGCTTGATGAGGGCACTGCTTTGCTCTTGTATATGAGAGAGAATTGCAGTTTGCAAGTTCAAGTGTATGCCTCCTCAGAGGTCATCGCAGCCACGCCCACCTCACAAAATGTCTCTCTGGTCTAAGAACAAAGGAACTAAATGACCTCTCGGACCTATTTATTTATTTATAATGAAGTGATCACAGTTCATCATTCCTTTCCTATGTAATGTCAGGACTCCCCAAATACCGTATTCTTTGCTAAGTCCCTCAGACATATAATTTAGAAATAAGGAGCCTCCTGAAATCCGTGAGTAAGTGACACTTAGCTCAAAGCAAACAGGCAACCTAACACACGGTTTAGGAAAAGACCACGCAACAGACTTCACCCCTTCCTCTAAAAAATGCAACAGTTTCTGCAGTTCTGGCCTTCTAAAAAATGCCAACAATTTCTGCCCCTTTCATTGTGCACAGGGAAAGCTCTTTCCCTATGCAAATTTGGAAGGTTTTAACTTCCCACTCCCTGCACATTTTTACAGGGAATGGACCTCTGTGCCAGGCGCCCCGCTAACAGACCCCAGACAGCAGCCTTGTTTCATGAACCCACTGGGCTGGTTAATGTGGCATCACACGGAGATAACGAGGCCAATTACTGGACCTCAGGTTCCGCCCAGCTCTTACTACCCACCATTCACCTCAGTCCGATGTCTCAGGCAGAGTAACCCTGCTCGCTGGGCCTGGGAGCTAAAGCCGTGCCCCCCTCAGTGCGCCCCTCCCTGAGCCCACTGTCATTACGGGTATTTGGGGCGCTGTAGCCTCCTGCGCGGGCAGGGACGGAGAAAGCAAAGCCCCAAAGGATGAGAAAAGGTAGAAAGAGTAGCTCTCTATTTCCCTACAATTTAAAAACCTACAGATAAGCAGGGAAAAGGGATAAACAGAGAGAATACACTTTGCCATAGAAATAAACACCTTAAGTATTTAGACGATGAAAGAAGCAAAGAGGACTGCCACACAAAGGGGTCAGCACACAAAGAACTCATGTAAAAGTTACAAATGTCAAACACCTCATCTGAGCCCTGAGATGCTTTCATCTCAAATTACTCTGCTTGCTGACTGCCCAACTATTTCCAAAACCTCTGCAAGAGGAAAAAGATCTAACCCTCTTCCCAAGTTGGGCAGGATTTTAAGTCAGGAAACAAAGTTAGGTTACACTTTTGCAAGTTGGGGGCTGGAAAGTTATCTTCCCCACCCCCGCCCCATACATTTTGGGTCCCGGATGGACCAAACCAAACCAAACAAAACAATAGCACTTGACCTGTGAAAACACATTAGGACAAAGTCAATTTTATTTTCTTGTTAAAGATCTGCTATAAAGAGTTCCTCACTGGGACGTCTGGGTGGCTCAGTCTGTTGAGTGTCTGCCTTCGACTCAGGTCATGATCCCAGGAACCTGGGATCCAGCCCTGCATCGGGATCCTTGCTCAGCAGAGAGCCTGCTTCTCCCTGCCTCTGCTGCTCCCCTTTCTTGTGCCTCCCTCCCCCTCCCTCCCTCTCTCTCTCTCTCTGACAAATAAATAAATAAAATATTTTTAAAGAGAGAGAGAGTTACACACTTTCAGCAAAAGCACGCGTGCACGCAGCTACCACCCGGGGCTGCCTATCTGTAGCAGGAACTGCTCACCGAAGTGAGCAGCCTGCGTGTTGAAACAGCGTCATCCACTAGAGGCCAGAATGAGACTGTCGTGTTCAGTGCTGCTGAGGCCCAGTTGAGATTCGGGGCAGAGGACAGACTCAGGGAGAAATGAACCCCAAGACGTCAGTGAGTGACACCGGCAGTCGTTGGTGACAGGTCGGCATCTCTGAAGCCTCTTACAAAGAGTTTCCTTCCACATCTAAGTCAGGGAGCAAAGGAGGCGTTGACAGGACAACACGTGTCAGCAAAAGCTGACACGGTATTAAGGACTCAGAAGGTAGCAGGAAGGAGGATGGGTCTTTCCTGAACCAAAGGTCAGAAGGAAGGATGAGCGCAGGTAGGACCCTGGAGTTGGCAAGAGAAAGGCCAAGATACAGCCACGTGGCTGGTCCGGGTGGCAGTAAAGGAGAAGGGAGAAATGGGCAGGGGAAAGGCCTGTCTAGTTCTCAGATCCGGACATGAGCTGGGAACCAGCCCCAGCCTAGAACTTCACGGGGAACTGATCAACTACACACATCACACATGTGACGTGGAACACAGTAGAGTCCCCAAGGCTGAGCCATAGCTGTCTGTTGGTATGGAAAGACCCCTAAGATGCACTTAGCAAGAAAACAGCAGGCAGTATGCTCTTTAATGATGGCATTTGTGTACACGTGTTAAGGATACACACACACACACACACACACACACACACACACACGTACCCACATGGATACATGAAAGTCTTCCCAAAAAATTCATGCACACCCAACCGAAAAGACGACTCCCAATCAGGGCCTTTGCGCTTGTGGTTGCCCCTATTCAGATCCTTCCCCAGAGCCTCCTCTCAGGTCTTCAGTCAATCCCCATCTCAGTAGGACACCCCTGGCCGACATATTTAAAATTCCAATCCCTCCAGCACTCTCTATCCCCCTTTGCTGCTTTATTTTCCTCCCAAATACCTATTGCCGGTGGCCACATTTCATGGTTTACTTATTTTTGTGTGTTATTTTTGTCTCACTCCCTAGATTGTCATCTTTTTTTTTTTAAAGATTTTATTTATTTATTTATTAGGAAAGAGAGAGAGTGAGAGAGAGCATGAGAAGGGAGAAGGTCAGAGTGAGAAGCAGACTCCCCATGGAGCTGGGACCCCGAGGTGGGGCTCGATCCCGGGACTCCGGGATCATGACCTGAGCCGAAGGCAGTCGCTCAACCAACTGCGCCACCCAGGGGCCCCCCTAGATTGTCATCTTCATGAGGGGTGTTTTGTCTGTTTTGTTCACTGCGATGTCCCCAGGGCCCGAGGCAGTGTCTGCGCATAACAGGGACTCAATGTTTGTTACATGAATTAGTTAAGACGAGATGTTCCCTTTATTGATGTTCCCTGAAGTACAAAGAGCTGGAAGTTACTTAAGGGCTACCAAAGCAACGAGACAGGGACGAAGCTGCCTGGGACACAATCTCTAGCTGACTTCATGCTAGAAGTGGGTCCAAGGAATCTGCGACTTTGTCCTTCAAGGCTTTCGCTCTCTGGAATATGTTTGAGGCGAACTTCTAACAGGGGAATGTAGCTACTCATAGGCTTTTGATGGACGGATGGCCCTCCTTTTCCTAGAACAGTCATTTACTTCGATCACTGACATAGGTTTGGGACAATCCTGGAGAAGTTGGGGAAGAAAGACACGTGCCTGCTAAGTTAGACCAGCTGACTGTACCCCGACTTTGGTGGGATGGCAACTGCCCTCATGTCTCTGTCTGGAATGAGGTTCTTTTCCACATAGCCTACTTCCTTCAGCCTCGAACTGCACCAAAAAGATGCAGCAGAATGCTAAGAAATGGCCCATTCAAGATTCACAGCAGGGAGGAACATATCTTCCTAGCATCATATCTTGCTGAAATAATTTTGAATCATCATAGCTTGGGTATTCTCTTTGCAGAGGTCTTGCTAAGGGAGACACCTCCAAATACTAATCGGATTCTGGGGTGGGGGGGCAATTCCTTAAGCAATCTAGCCCCATTTCACCATTTAAAAAAAATAGAATTCTGAGAAATGTTTTTGGAATAAAATGTGTGTTGTCATGTGGGCCAATATATAGCAGTCAGGCTAACTATAAATATTAATGGGACATTTTTTCTACTTCCTCATTCCTAACTACAAATTAGTTACCTCCTGAAGATCTAGCTCTACTTAGTATGTAGATAGGGAAAATTACTTGGTGCAATTTCATGCTTGGTTTGTGTTCCCTTCAATTCTGTTTATCAAGTGATTTGCATTCTATTTTAAATACTCTAACTCCTAAATGCATGAATAAATATGGTAATATCTCTCTTCCCATATTATCAGACCTCGGACTATTCTGGGCATCCAAAAGCCAGCCCAGGACAGAGATGAAGGAAGCTAAAATCACTCTGCAGCATAGAACCATGCACTTTGCTCCTTAGGCTTTCATTCAAAGCCTTATTAACTCTTATTTAACGCACAAGCTTAACAAGTACGTTTAATTAATTTCTAGATCTAAAGCAGATTGGAAGGAAAATAAAGCTAGGAAAAAGAATAGTAAGACTGTTCAAATAATTCAGGGATGAGAAAGATGATAATAATAAAAGGGCAAACAGAACCATAGGTAGTGAATACTCGTAATGAAGATTAATGGTCAAGACAGTATTTAACTATGACCAGCATATACTGAAATGACAGAGAGGTTTTTAATGTATTTTTTAAAAAGTTTAAACAGAAATTGCTTTAAAAAGAAGGAGTGTCTAAAAGAGAAAGATACTGTTATCTGGATTATTTCTTCAAAGGACCCAACTCTTAATTCTTAAGGCTAGCAAAACGAAAATGATTATATATAGAGACCATATAATATTCAGGTGTATATATTACATATATAATATATAGATATATTAGAGATAATAGATCACAGCAATCTACTAAAAATGAAGATAGCTTTCCACAAACTTTACATTTATTTACTCATTTATTCAACAAATAAATATCAAGCTCTTTTTTTTTCAAGCTCTTTTTTTAATTATTGTTTTTTTAAGTAGGCTGCACATGGAGCCCAACTTGGAGCTTGCACTCATGACCCTGAGTTCAAGACCTGAGCCCAGTTCAGGAGTCAGACGCTTAACTGACTAAGCCACCCAGGCGCCCCTTGAGCTCTTAGGAAGTACTAAGCACAGTGCTAGATCCAACTGAGCTGGACAGACTTGACCTTGCCCTTGTAGACTCTCCTTACATTCTATTTCATTCTGTTTTAGGTAAGTTCCTAGAAAGACGAAAACAGGGTGCCTTGAGAGCAAAGAAACTAATAGACCTGATCTAGTCTGAGGGTGGTGGGGTGGGGAGTGGCCCTGGGGCTTTAAGCTCAGCTCTGGAGTGGTCATCGCTTACGTAGCTGAGTTGCTCCTGGTGGAGAGGCAAGTGGGAAGGCTTGGGGGTGGAAGAGCACTGTGGTCAAGGGACTGAATGCACTGAGCATGCACTGCGCCTGCAGCGAAGAGGGCACGAGTCAGGGGTGGAGCCATCCTGAGCCCAGAGGATGCGTTAGTGAAGATCACTAAGGACAATGGAAGTCCATGGCACAGTGACCTTTTAAGATGTTTGAAGAAAATCACTTTGATGGCTGTAGGAGGAATAGATCAGAGTGAGAGTCAGAGTATTTACAGGGAACAAGGTAGGAGGTTACTATAGTCCTCCAGAAGAGGGGAGGGTAAAAGTATGAGCGTGAAGAAGAATAACTAGACTCAACAATATTCAGGAGGCAGAAACTCACGGGATTTGGGATGGACCAAAATGGAAGGTAAGGAAGAGGGCGGAGTCAGGACGCCCCTCGGGGTTCTGACGTGGGCAGTTGGGTGTTCAGGGGTGCCAACCACTAATGGAAGGCACTACAGAGGAGCGGGGTATTATGGGATGGGGAACAGGGACCCATGGATGTAGTTTTAGACTTGCCTACTATGGAGCTCCTGCAAAATATTCAGATGGCCGTGTCGGTCAAGAGGATGTATGCCCATGTCTGGTGTCCAGAGACCAGGCCTGAGTGTAAGATATAATCTTCAAGCCCTGTGCTTCTCTTGGTTATGGGGCATATGAGCTGAGGGAAACCATAGATTTTACTGGCAAAGTAGCTCCTAGGAAAGAACCGAAACTTCCCAAGGGAAAAATTCTGGGTGCTTTTGATACATTTAATTTCAGGAATTAAACCACTTGCACTTGCCAAAGACATTGGATGAAGCAAGAAAAATGGATTCCACGTCAGGAAGCTCCAACAAAGCACACAACATAGTCTAATAGTGCACAGTGGCTATAATTTAACATAAGGGTATGTCAACATGGCACAATGTACTGCTGCCTTCATAGCAAACTAGAGTCAACCAGAAGTTCACAGTCATATTCTAGGGGTGGCTTTCAGGACAACTGGAAACCAGAAGAAATTACTGCAGCCTCCTTCATACAGGAATTTAAAGCTGGCATGCCCATACACAGGAACCAGTTAAGAGATGTGGTGTTAATGGCCTACAGGACGACAGAAAATCAGTCTACAGAGAAGGTAGAGTGGAGGAATTCAAGGCAAGAGTTCTTGGATGGGGCTGGACACGCTCTGTCACATACTAACCACAGGACCCAAGACGAGATCCTCACCTCCCTAATCTCAGTGACCTCTTCTGTAAAATGGACTGCTAAAAGGAATAAATGAAACACTGCATGAAACATGCTTAGCACATACAGAGTAAGTACTTTATAAACATTCACTGTTTTGAGGAGGAGGAGGACTATTAAGATAGTCATGGGACTATTTCATAAAAGGGGTATAAACACATACCAAAAAGATTAAACATTTCCAGAAGTTGGGATTTATCAAATAGACATACTAGTATTATTACTTTTACTAGTCATATCTTACATGTACACAGCACTTTATAATGTTCAAAGTACTTCCATATGCTTTACTCAATTAACTTTTACAATAATCCTTCCAATAGGCAGGATAAAGATCATATCCCTTTTACAGGTGATGAAAATGAGTCTCAAAGAGTTTTAGTGACTGGACTAAAGCCACTCAGTCAACAAGTGGCCAGGCCATAATTCCTACTCAAGACTTTGACTTCAACTTCTGTATTCCAGCACTGGTTAAAGGTCACAAAACAAGTGAGGAACTCTTTGCAGAAGTCTGCATTAGGAGACACCTCTACACAGTTTTGCCCATAGCCTAACGTAATAGGAAAGATGGATGAGGGTTCTTGCCATCTTGGAAGCAAAGCCAAGAAATGGAAAGAGGCTGAATGCTGATGTCATTGGGTTGAATTGCTAGATGAAATCACAACAAATCTTCAAATAAGCAAACATTTTTTGTTACCTCACTAGTCTGAGCACTGTCTTCATCACTTGCAAGCAAAATAACCTGAATATATCCAATGCATTAGAAAACGCATTGCTCCTTCAAAAAAAAAAAAAAAAATCCAAGCATCTTACCTCTTTGACTACCCTCATGCTATTTCCACCAACTGGTGTTCCTTTCCCCCCTTTTTTTTTGAGAGGGAGAGAAATGGGGGGGGAGGGAGCATGTGGGGCCAGAGGGAGAGGGAGAGAGAATCTTAAGCAGACTCCAGATGCAGATTTCGATCTCACAACTCTGAGATCATGACCTGAACCAAAATCAAGAGTCAGACACTCAATTGACTGAGCCACCCAGGCACCCCTGGTATTCCTTTTCTTACCTGTTAAAACTCCTATCCGTCCTTCAAAGCCTCGCTTACCATCAACTAAAGGAAGGCTTTTCTGATTCTACCAGCATAATTACTTCTCTTTTTGCTCTCCAAGCATTTTATTTGCACTCCTCTTAGAGAACTTCATATTCTAGAGTAACTATCTCTTCTTCCCTTCTGTGTCCATTTTAGCACCCCATATCTTGCCACGGTAGACCGCCAATACATAATTGATTTTACCACATTGTATAAGCTGGAATGTGAACTAATTTCCCAGAAGATTGTCCATATTGATACTCAGCTATTTAAAATGTTAATATTATATGAGAAAAGAGAAGTCAAACCTTGGCTTCACATCTCTACATTTATGAGCTGAACATGAGGTATTAGACCATTTCCTCATATCTCCCATAGTTGGCCATTCTGGAGGTCATTTTGAGGGAAGTAGAATATAACCTCCTTAAAAGTACAAAATAGAAAGTTACGAATCCATTGCGTTTCATGTTAAGCACATAAATTGGATTTTACAGGTGTCCTCTATAATCTGCACTGCTGGAAGTCATGCCACTCAGCTTCCCAGATCTTAGATGAATATTATAAGCATACTTTAATATGTATCTTCTCCCATTTCAGCTGTATCTCAAAATAGCTTTCGAGTGTTCTATTTTATCACTGTTTATAACCAATCATGTAACCTTGTTCCAAAAAAAACCAGAAAAAGAATGAATTCTAATAAGAATTTTTTTTTTGCATAAAGATCTAGCAAAGTGTTGTGAATTCCTAATCTGAGCTTATTCTATGAAATGAAAATGCATTAATTATTTTCTGTCTACAAGCCCTCAAATTGGAGAGGCAAATTCTATTTTCTAATACTCGGTTATTAAAATGTATTTTACATCAAAGGCATAAAATGCTTCTTTCCACACAAACTACTCGACAGCAAAATGAATAGAATCTTCCTGCTCATAAAAAATGCAGGCACCTGGGAGAGAGATCTCTTCAGCCAAAAGAACGCTGTCACTTTGCTCTTTCCAAATAACGATTTTCTGAGATTATTTTTTAATTAGCTAATGGTTTTGGTCTGCCAAAATAAAGTTAATATTTGCTTAATATCTCAACAGTTTATACTTTGATAGTTATCCCTGGTATGGACTGAACGCTTGCATCCGCTCAAGATTCCTATGTTGAGACCCACCTGCCATGTGATGGTATCGAGAAGTGAGCTTTTGGGAGGTCATTAGGGTTACATGAGGTCATGGGGGGTCATGATAGGATTTGTGCCCTTAAAGGAGAGCTTGTGAGAGAGCTTGCTTCTCCTTTCTGCTTCTGCGGTGTTGAGGACATAGCACGGAGATAGGAGCAGGCACTCTTTAGACACTGGATTTGCTGACACCTTGGTCTTGGACTTCCCAGCCTCCAGAACTGTGAGAGATAAATGTTTGCTGCTTAAACCCGCCAGTCGATGGAAGTTCTGTTATAGCAGCCCAGAGGGACCAAGACAATCCCCATTTTATATTTATGGAAAATGAAGCTAAGAGGTAATACATTAATACACATTAATACATCAAGCACATGATGAAGCCAGAAGCTTGTGTCTTATCCCCAGAGGCCACATAGGATGCGAGACATGGGTCAACAAATTTGCTGCTCATGAAACCCTTTCCCCAGCTTTGATTTCACACCATAGATGCCTTGAGGTTTCCAGAAGCTGGTCTCTTCTGGAGTTGCCTGTTTGGCACAGCCTTGTCCTTGGGGATGGGTGCCCGCCTCACCTTCCACAACTGCATGCTCTCACCCCCATCTCTCCACTCCTTGGTCTTTCTGTCCAGGCTGGCCCTTCTGGACCTGCCCTTCCCTTCTGGAGATGTGATTACTGACTCTGATTCATACATTCTAGGCCCCTGGAAAGACAAAGAGCAGTTCCTCTTTTCTGAACAGACACCCTGATCTTCTTCAACATGCGTAAGTAATAAGTAATAGAAATATGTTTCCAGCACATTGGCCCCTTGCTCTGATGTACACAGTTGCTCGTCACTCCAAGCGAGGCTATCACCACCATCTTGGAATGGGAAGGATTCTTTCAATCCAGTTATAGAAATATCTCCGGAAATAGGGTGAGGTTGAAGGCAGTGTCTTTTCCGTTTGTTCATGAGTTCCTTGTCTGGTGACCACTCAGGGCACCTGTACTGATCCGCCATCCATCTTAGGGGGTGGCATTTGGTCAAACCAAGAGCTGCCATGGGCACCATGTGCATCTGTGGTGGGCTCACGGAAGACATTGGCTCCTGAACATCCATGAAACGCAGCATTCTCCAAGGGACCCTCTGACACATGCATTGGAAGGCTGGCAACTTGAGGGTCCAAATAACTTTTAGGATGTGTTAGATCAAATTTCTCCTGACTTATCATAGAAGGGCTGCTTTTGGTAGAACTCTGTATGCCTCTGTTCTGACCACCTCTTAGAACTCTCCCCATAAGAGTCCCCTCTACTTTCTCCATGATGGCACATTTCCATTCATTTTTGTGTTTAATATCAGTTTGGGGAGATCCCAAAGTGGACCCCATGTTATCTGATTTCTTCCTCCTTCCATTGGAGCTGTGGTTGGAGGTCATACTTGGACCCTGAGGCAGTTTCTGGATGGGCTCTTCACCTCTGGAACTGTCAGCCTTGAATTGCACTGTGACACCCTTGGTGGTCCTCAGAAGGGACTCTTCTGGTCCTCTGCACTCCTTCCTGACTTTAGCCTGCAGGGGTGCCCCTCGAGGGGTGGGGGTACCACTTAGCACCATGGTTCTCAACAGTAGTATGCTGTCACTCATGGGAGACAAGGCAATTTCTGAGAACCCTCTACACTTCCTGCCTAGAACATACCTTCTAGATGTCCCTTTACTTTCTCCAGGTTCATCCAAACATTCCTCTGAGCTATCAGTCAGTGGAGTCCAGAAGCTACTATTTCTGGGTGGGTCTGTCTGGTTTCCTCTAAAACCTTACTTCCTTCAGAAGTGTGGCTGAGTTGTGGCCTCTCAGGAAATGTCTCATCCTCACTGGTGTCTGAATACGACTATTTCCCAATCAATAGGGGTTTCTCCTTAGCTCTCCACCATTCCCCCATGTAGAATGTCATCCCAGCTAACCATAGGAGCTCAGGAGGCTGGGTGCCATTGGAGAGGCATACCAACAGACTTCTGAAGAGATAATATCTCAGCTGACACCTGAAGTTTGTACTAAGTTAGCCCAGCCAAGAGAAACAAGGGAAGAATGTTCCAAGCAGACAGAACAGCATGTGGGGAGGCTTCCAGATAATAGATAATTTAGCCAGAAGTCTCTTGGCCCAAGCAGAAGGCTACAGAACCCCAGAAGTAGGGTGAATCACAGTTACTACAGGTAGTTGAAGAATCTTTATGTGAGCTTATGTGACAATGTCCTGGATAATAAACAAATGACCCTGGAATTCATAAAATACATAGTTATATAAAAACAACTTCTGAGCCCAGAGAAGTATTTTGACATTGTGAATTTTCTTCATCATTATCCTAAAAGTATAATGACTGTCAGATTGTTTTTGGAGGAAAAAATTTCAGATTGGAACCAGGACCTTATAATCAAAAAGTCATGTTCCATTGACCTAAACTTCACCTCTACCCTCCCCTTCTCCAACCCCACTAAGTGTCTGCAGGCTGATTTGACTCTCTGCCCAATAGGAAATCAATCTCATAAAGAAATGCATTCCCAGGTGTTTCTAAATGACAAATTACGGTGTCATACAAATAATGCTGATACTAAATAGTACTGAATGGACACATTCTCTTAAACGTGCATTTATGCACTTTGACAAATAATTCCTGAAGATATCATGTCTGTCCTGAAAGTAATAGATAGTTGCATCATGGAATTTTCTAAGGGAAAGGGACCCATCCATCTCGGGAGGCAAGGAAACCTCCCTACTTTTTTTCACAGCGGCTACACAAATTTATATTCTCACCAGCAGTGCACAAAAGGTTCTCTTTTCTTCATACCTTCTATCTTTCATTTTTTAATAACAGTCATCTGAACCGGGTGTGAGAGGTCATCTCCTTGTGGTTTTGATTTGCATTTCCCTGATGATGAATGGTGTTGAGCATCTTTTCATATATTGGCCATTATATGTCTTCTTTGAAGAGATGTCTATTCAGATCCTCTGTCCATTTTCAAGCAGGTTATTTTTATTTTATTTTTTGCTATTGACTTGTATGAGTTCCTTACATATTTTGGATTTTAAGTTCAATCAGATACATGGTCTGCAAATATTTTCTCTCACTCCATAGGTTGCCTTTTCATTTTTGTTTGTTTGTTTGCTTCCTCTCAAAAAAATAAAACTAAAAGTGCTGTAGCTGTAGGTTCCAGTAATCCCACTTCTGGGTCTAAATCCAAAAGAAATGAAATCAGTATCTTGAAAAAATATCTGTGCTCTCATGTTCATTGCAGTATTGTTCACAATAGCCAGGATATGGAAACAGCCTAGGTGTTGGTGGATAAATGGATAAGAAAACATATATATCTGTCTTATTCAGCCATAAAAAGAAGGTAATCCTGCCATTTGCAACACGGATGAACCTAGAGGACATGATGTTGAGTGAAATAAGCCAGACACAGAAAGATAAATAACATATGATATCACTTAGGCATGGGATCTAAAAAAGTCAAATTCACAGAAACAGAGAGGAGTGGTGGTTGCCAAGGGCTGAGAGGTAGAAAAATGGAGAGATGTTGGTCAAGGGGTAGAAACTTCCAGTTATAAGATGAATAAGTTCTAGAGATCTAATGTATAGTAACGTGACTATAGCAAATAATATTGAATTATATACTTGCTATTCGCTAAGAAAGTAGATCTTAAGTATTCTTAACACACACACACACACACACACACACACACACACAATAGTAACTATGTAAAGAGAAAAAAGGGGATCATAAATAACAAAGAAATATTTTCCCACTCAGTGCCTTATACTCTGCATTTCATCCAGCTCCAGGGTTTGGGGGAAGATCAGGGAGCAAGGTAGCAGGCTTGGGTGAGGCCAAGGGCTTGGCAGGACAGGAAACCCTTCCTACATTTCAACTAGAGCAGTTCCATTGCCTCTAAAATAGTAAGACTGCCTTTGTTTAAAGGGTTCCGCTGCTCAGAAATCCACATTCTACAGCATTCTTATTTTACAGACGAGGAGACTGAAGAATGAAATAACTAAGTAACATGGTCAAGGCCAGCTGGATTGAGACTGCAGGGTGCAGGATCCACCACACACAAGGGCGCATGGGGGGCACCACGAGGAGCCCTCCCCACAGGCCCTCCCCCGCCCCTGGCCAGTGCCGCTGACCATGATCCCTTCGGCCCGCTACGCCACTTCCTGTCTGTCCTATTGCTTGGAAACGAATTATGTACTACTTCTTTAAGCATGCTTGTAGGGGTCACTTGAATTATTAGTACTTGAATTATTTTACTTTTTACCAAAACATTTCTTTTGAAACAACTGAAACTTACAGAACAGCTGCTAGCACAGTGAAAACAAGGTGACCAATCACCCCCGTTTTCCTGGGACAGAGATGTTTCCCAAACACAGGACTGACAATGCCAAAACTGGGACTGTCCCAAGCACACCAGAGTAATTGTTACTGTAAGTTCAAAGACACCCTCCTACCCACCCCCATAGTAAGCTGCCACCCCGATACTCCACCACCTCTGAATACTTTAGTGTAGATTTTCTACAAGAACATTTTCCTTCATAACTTACAACCACCAAAAGCAGAAAAGTAACATTGATACATTATGATTCTCTTATTCCCAGACCCCATTCATGTGTAGCAACTGTCCCAACAATGTCCTTTTTAAGAAAGAGATTCACTTCTGATTCTCACTTTGCATTTAGTTCTCATGTTTCTCTGGTCTCCTTCAATCTGGAATAGTTCTTCAGTCTCTCCTTGGCTTCAATGATATTTTAAGATAGCCACAGCCAGTCTCTCTCATTAGCTAGGGTCAAGTTCCTTTGGGACACACATTGAATGCCAAGATAGTGTATAGCACCAAGAACATGTTTTTCCTTGTGGAAGTTGCCCCATAATAACTGGCCAACCAACAGGAGTCAGAAGGCAAAGGTAGCCATGATTCTACTGGGGTATTGAACTAGCTGTTCTCAGCAACAACTAAAACTCCCAAAAAACCTGGTCGTCCCATGCTAGCAGAGCCGAAGAATGGAAAGTCTCTCTCTCTCCCTCCCCCCCTCCTCCCTTTCTTCCTCAGTCCCTTGCCCCTCTCCATTCTCTTTAGAAGTCAAGAACATACTCATTCTAGGCTGGCCCCGCAAGCCCCAACAACGCTGGACTAACCCATCAAGGAGTGAGCTACTGGGACTATGGAAATAAGTCTGTGTATTGCCTTGCATTGACCTTATTTTTGTCGTGATGCAGACGGAGCATCATTAGGGCCACAGTGTGGTAAAGAGGACTTGGCTTTTGCTTAGGCCAATGATGCCCGATGCTTGTTAGAGATGGACACCCAGATCTGGAGCGAGTAGGACCACAGCTATGCCCACAGGCAGTAGTGGCCGAGTTTCAAGGAAACCTGTAGATTCTGGAAGCCCAGTGATCTTTCCACAGTTTTTTGACCGTAAACAATGATAGCATGAAGACAACTGTCAGGAAATCATATGCCAATTATATCAGAAATCCCAAAAACAGTAACTTAAAAGGAAAAAAAAAACCCTTAGGTGTGTATGCTATCTATCTATATCATGATCAATCCAAGGTATCTGTGGACCACCATGTAATCACAATTACAATAATTGCTAACACAGGGCACTTAATGCTTTGAAAATAGAGGCACAAAGCAGCTAAGTAAATTGCCCAAGGTCACACTGCTCATAAGTGGAGGGTCAGAGTTCTTGCTCTTAACTCTTGGATAATTACTTAACTATTTAGTTGGCTCTGCACTGACATAACCAATGAATAGCCCAAATTGACAGGTGATTAATTCAAATACAAACAGGCTGGCCTGCCCATGGAAAAGAAAACATCTGAGGCTAAATAGAAAAAAACAAATGTTTTAAAATCACCGCTGGCAATGACTTCAGAGAATGGTGCAGAACTCACAGTGGCAGTCTGCACAGATAACAGATGTCTGCTTAAAAGGTCTGTTTCTCATTCTTTGGTAAATGTCAAGCTTTCTTTCCAGACCTCAGTGCTTCATTGTTTCAATACTGTTTCTTGCAATCCACTGAAATCTTCCAAGAACTGAGCCCTACTGACCAGCCCCTCCATGGACTGCAGTCTGCACGGGCCATCTACAGGCTTAAGAGAATGCTGCTTTTCTCCAGGGCAGCCAAGAGGATTGCTTAACTGACTGCCATCCCCAAAGCCCCAGGAGGCAGAGCAGAAGGAAGTTGAGGCAAAGGCAGGGAGGAAACGGTTAGCACAAAAAAGTAGCAACATTAAGAGAACCGGCAGAGGGGAATAAAGGAGATGGGAACCAAATGGGAGAGAAGAAAACAAAAATGCTAACTGTATTAAATAAACAGCTAGGAAAAGTAGGAGAGTGTATCAGTTACAGACTAGAAACGGAGCTTGGTTTTCACCTCAAGTCAAACCACATGCACCCTGATAAATGATTAGAACACACAAGAGAATCTTCTAGGAAGATAAAGCTGGAAACACAAGATGAACTTTAAAGGCACCATATACTCCACAGCAAACTGTCTCCCCACAAATCCATCAGAACCCACTGCTCCATTTCTGGTGCTTACACAATATCTTCTTAGTTTAAAATAAAACAAAATAACCTGCAATTCCATCTCAGGCCAGCGTATGATGGAAGGATCCGATAGAGAAAATGAGAAAACGCTTCTATTCCCAGCCCCTATTTTCATGTGGAAGTTGAAAGATTCCCTAAGTCAGGACCGGAGAGAAACAACAGTAAAGGAGGGGATCTCCCCTGGCCATAGCACTTTGCTCTTACTCACATGTTTTCTCTCTCTCAGCGTTCATGTGCTGATTGACTAAAGAAAAACACAACCGCAATCAAATTTTCACTTTTCAGTTTTCACTTAGAAAAAAAATTCTAAAAAAAAAAAAAAAAATTCTACCTTCCGCTTAGCATCATTCTAGATGCTCCAGCAGGCAATGTGGTATGTGGGAAAATTGCAGATTTGGGATTCTGGCAAACAATCCAGAGTTTAAATCCTAGCTCCATAAGTGATCAGTGTCTCTTAGTCCTAGTTTCTTCATTCTACTTAAAGTAGAATTCTACTACATTCTACTTAAGTAGACATTAAAAAAAAAAGAGGCAGGGGGGCACCTGGGTGGCTCAGTGGGTTGAAGCCTCTACCTTCTGCTCAGGTCATGATCTCTGGATCATGTAGATGGAGCCCTACATGGGCTCTCTGCTCACCAGGGAGCCTGCTTCTCCCCCCTCCCCCTGCCTCTCTGTCAAATAAATAAATAAAATCTTAGAAAAAAAAAAAAAGAGGCAGAGAAACAGTTACCTTCCTATCTCATGGTACAGAAATAAATGGGGATATTTACTCCAGGCTCCTGATCCAGAAAAGGTAATTATAAAGCTCAGTTATGTTTCCTGTTCCTCTTAGTTTATACAGCAAATGCAAAAACCCTGAAGCACTCATTGTCTTTGTTGTTTATTCATTTGCTAAACTTTCCTGGGAGACTTCTATAGGACAAAATGTATGTGGTTGTCTCTGTCCCCATAGAACTACAATGAAGGGGGGGATGGGGGCAACAGTGAAACAGCTCACTGTTCAATGTGTGGATGAATTTTCTTAAATTAATGAGGGGGTAGGGCTTGAATAAAGCTCCATTAGGGCCAAAGAAAATGAACTTAAATTTAGAATACTGAGTGTGAGCTCATAAGCCAGACTCCAAGTGGGTTTAATTCTGGACTCCACCACTGGGCAAGTTTCTGAAATTCTCTGTGTCTTCCTTTTGTTGCGGGGTTCTTCTTTCATGGAGTCGAAGAATGAGTCTCAGGGAAAAAATGGTGAAGTGAAGTGGAAGCTTATTAAGTGAAGGTAAGAACAGAAAGGAAAGGAGCTCTCCAGAGTGAGAGGAGTCCCAAATGCCTTGCCTTTAAGGGTTTCTATGGTCAGTCTTTTATAGAAAATTGGCCAGGGAACTTGGTAAATATCTTGTCTATAACATGAAGGACAAACAAGGTTAATTTGTTATGTTCCCTTCTCTCTGGTTAATATCTTGTCCATAACATGTTAGGCTGGCAGGCCCAGGGACACCAAGAGCAGACAAGATGGCGGCTCGGGACTTTCCACCATGGGGCTTCCTGTCTCAGAGACTTTCCAGATCACCCCACAATGATGATGAGGAACAATCTGACTGTTCGACCTTGCATTCCTTTTTCTGTATAATGAGCTGAAAATTGATTGGTGTATTTTGTATCCCTCATATACATAAACTGCAGCCAATCAGATACCCAGCAAACCCTCCATACCCTAAGGCCTCTAATCAAAAACCCCTCAGCCCTACCCCTGGGCGCCACTTCCTTGGCCCTGTCCTAACCTGGACCAAGGAACTTCGCCTGAGAGCTCGTTGGAACCACTTGCTGTGTCTGGGTCTCTCCATTATCCTTCCTTTTTTCTATCCCTGAGAACTTACATAACATTTCTCCAAATCTGGGATTTCTATGAGTCAGGTTACTCACCCCCTGCTTGACCCCAGTCACCTATCCCCTACCTAATCTCTCCCTACCTAGCCCCACCTGTCCCTTATTCTCATTTTTGCTAAACCGGAAATAATTCCCCAGTGGGTTACTGAGAAAAGTCAAAATCAACACCCCTCCCTAGAGTTCCCCACTTCTCCTCTGTGGCATTCACTCTATAAATCTACTGGCTTCCTGAGATGCCTAGATTTCCATGAAGCCTCCAGGCATCTCAGACTGCCCCAAAGAAGCATTTCAGAAGTGGTCCAAAGGTTATTATTATCAATAACCAAAAATAAGAGCTGACACCCAACCCTCCAGCCCCTAGCCCCAGGGTAGGTCCGGACTAGCTGAAATGCACGTGCCAGCTAGCTACCTTGGCAGATTTTAAGGTTTTGCTCAGGCCTAAGGGTTGACAACAGAAAACGCAGCACTTACTGAGGCTATGGACCTCTTCTAAGGGAAACTGACTGGAATGGGCTGGGGCTCACTGATTAGAATTACCAGGCTCAACCCAGATGTATCTGATCACACAGTTTTCATTCCCACTTCATTTTCCTCCTCCATCTGGTTCAGCTGAGGCAGCCGCCCTCGAAAAGAACGGCAGGATTAAAAGGCACAGGAACTGCAAGGTCTGGAAATCTCGGTGTGGCCGCTCACTGGCACAAATGCATAGGCCACACGCCTGAGTGCCCTCGTGCATCACAGGAAGACCGCGCAAAGATAAATCAAATCGCTAAGGCAAGTAGAAATCCCAGATTCTTGAAGCCAGGGGGGCTCAGTCTGTCCCAAGCATTTGAACTGAAGGTGAAAAGTTACATAAAACTACTAGGAAAGTAGGTATTCCTCTTCTCCCCCACCCCCCCCAAACAAAAACAAAAAAAAACTCTTAAAGCTTATTTTAAATAAGAAAGGGCACAAAAATCCTCGAATCAATAATAATAGTAGTAGTAATAATAGTAAGATACTTCTTAGCTTGGCTGTCCTGGACCCGAATCTCCTCCGTAGGGTGGTGGGCGCTGGGACAGACAGGTGGAACCCGTGGGCTCCTTGCAAAGCAGCGCCCCGCGCCGCATGGGTCGCCATGGAAACCGCGGCGGGCGGAGGGGCTGATTCCGGGCAGGTGGGAGGGTCTGGCAGTGGCTGCCGGGAGCCGCCGAGGTAATAAAGCTACTGACTTCTGGATTCCTTTGACCCTCAAGAGCTGGGCTTTTCCCCGGGACCCAGGAACAGAAAGTTGCTTCCCAGCTCAGAATCACACCGGTTAGAAACCCGGACCCCAGGCATCCCGTCCCGGCCTGCTAAATCAAGATCTCCGCAGCGAGGACCTGGAATCTGGATTTAACCAGGTGCTACAAAGGGTAGGGAGGTTAGGGGAACACTGGGTTCGCCTGTGCTTTTTTCTCAACGCCCCCGCCACACACACACACCCCACCTCGTAGGGGTAAAAGAATCTGCACCCAATTTCCTCACCACGGCTCTCAAGCTTGGGGGTGTCCTTGGAGCTGGAAATGCAGAGCCCATTTAGTTCCTTAAGTGTAAACTAATTGGAAGCGTCGCTGCTCTTTGTGGGTTTCCCACTTGGGGGCAGCCTCGTCCTTTGCTCCCGTTCGTTCCGCCAAACAGAGGCCCACGTGTTTTTTCCAGTTTATTTCTGCTGCAGTCTCGTTAATATAAGCTGTTCTAGAAAGCGGAGTTTGGATGCAGAGGGAAATGTCTCCTTAGGAGGAATGGGGCAGTAACAGAGCTCAATAGAGTGGGATAATCTATGGGTCTTTAGTACCCTATGCATTTACCATGACTTATTATGATAACCTGTTTCTAGATCTGACTTCTATGTTATATGCATGGCAAATGAAGGCAGATTGTTCTCTTAGAACGTACTCCCTCCAATTCAAACTTCCAAATCAGAACTATTGCCAAGCGAGTGCGGGCAGGGGGCTGCTGAGATGATGAAGGCCAACTGGGAAGGTCCCTTGGGATAACAAAAGCTGTTTTACACAAGAAAGGGGCTTTCCTAAGCTAACACGTATTTTCTCAAGATAAACCTACAACAACGCAGCATTTCTTATTTCCCGTGGCAGCTTTTTTCTAAGAGTGACATGCAGAGCAAACTATCGTTGCAGAACCCCCTTGGGGAAACACTCAGCTGGGGAAATAGTGTGACGTCCCTACAAAGTTTGTGTGAGGTGGGATGGTACAGAGCTGTTGGACGCTTCTGGTTTTTCAGCGTGGCCATGGCAAAATGGATTAGGGCTGCCATTCCAGGAGAGGGATGGAAGCTGTCATTTGAAAGAGAAGGGATAAAGAATTAAATTGCTGGGGGGCATGCCAATAGGTATGTGTCAGGTGCCTGATATTTTTTATTCCTTGCAACCACTCTCTGAGGTATCGGTCTATCCCCATCTTAGAGATGAACTGACACACGTTACTCCAAAACCGTATCCAGCCTTAAGTAGGCAGGAAGTGATAGGGCTGATATTCAGAGTCAGAACTTCTTTAGGCCATGGTAGAACCCAGCCTAGCACCACGGGAACCTGCACTTGGCTCAGGGAGAACAACAGGTTTTATTTCCATGGTCAGCTGAGTAACTAATGGTGAAAAGTAGGAGCAGAGAACAGTCACCTCTCAAATAGTGAGCCCTCAGTGTCAGCTTTTGATGGTGGGTGGGAGGTAATTTTTCTTCAAGATCTATATGGTTAGGAAAAATGAGAAAATTCACTGGAACAACATAAAGCAGTGACTTCATGACAATT
>CM052813.1:20875522-20946937 GCA_028533885.1 Nasua narica
TTTTTGACACATTTTACAGCTTATCATTTTGTGTACCCCTTCAGCAATTATTTTAGGTCTAGAAGATTTTTACTACTTTTGTCTTTTATTTTATTGATTGATTGATTTTACGTTTGTCTTTTAGCCTTTGTATTAGCTATATAGGTGGTTTACCTCCTTTACTACATGTTTACCTTTTCCAGCTTTTTAAATATTTTTATTATAGTAATAGCCTTCCCTCTCCCCCTCCCTCCCCCCCCCCCCCCATTTAAAGAAGTTTCTTTAACATTTCTTGTAAGGCTGGTTTGGTGTTGATTGACTTTTTAAGCTTTTGCTTGTCTGGGAAACTCCTCCTCTCTCCTTGAGTTCTGAGTGATAACCTTCCTAGTGGAGCATCTTTGGTTGTAAGGTCTTTCCTTTTAGCACTTTGAATAGATTTTACCACTCCCTTCTGGCCTGTAAAGATTCTGCTGAAAAATCAGTTGGTAGTCTTACGGGTGTTTCCTTTTATGAAACTAGTTATTTTTCTCTTGCTGCGCTTTTTTTCTCTCCTTGTCTTTTAAACTGTTGACACTTTGCTTATAATGTGTCTTGGTATGGGACTCTTGGTTCATCTTATTGGAGACTCCCTGTGATTCCTGGACTTGGATGTCTGTTTCCTTCACCAGGTTAGGAAAGATTTCAGCCATTATTCCTTCAAATAGGTTTTCTGTCCCTTTATCTCTTTCTTTTCTTTCTGAGACCCCTATAATGTGAATGTTAGTTGATGCCGTCCCAGAGGCCTTTTAACTATCCTCATTTGTTCATTCTTCTTTTTGACTAATTCCCACTACCCCATCTTTCAGACTGCTGATTTGTTCTGTGCATCATCTAATCTGCTGTTAATTCCCTCTAATGTATTTTTCATCTCTGTTATCGTATTCTTCAGCTCTAAAGATTCTTTTATAATTTCTTTCTCTTTGTTGATGTTCTCATGTGTTCACCCATCCTTCTCCTGAGTTTGGTGAGTATTTTTTTTACAACTCTTATTACTTTGAGCTCATTATTGGCAGGTTACTTATTTCTGTTTCATTTGATTTTTTCCCCCTGAGGTTTGTCTTGCTCTTTAGTTTGGAATATATTCTTCAGTTTCCACATTTTTCATAAGTCTCTTTCTAGGTATTGGATAGATCAGTTATGTCTCCTTGTCTTGCAGGAGTGGTTTTATGCAGAAGGTGTCTTATGGATCCCTGTACCTCAAACCCCCTCCTAACTAGAGCCAGGTGCTGGACGGATGATGTGTGTATGAGCTGCATGGGCAGGTTGTGGAGTTGCTGGTGTGCAGGACTGTCTCCCTGTGTGCCTGTGTGCCAGGTTTGGCCCCCGCTGCTAAGGATGTGCTGGTGAGTAGTGCTTGTTCCCTGTTAGTTCATTTGTGAGGCCTGCCTGCGACAGCTTTGGGCATGCTGATGGGTGGGGCAAACCTGGGTGCAGCTTGTTGCAAAGTGTAGCTACAACTGTTATAGGTGGTCTGGTGTGCCAGGTTGCATGCCCCTCCCCCCCTAGTGGGGGCATTTGGGAGAGACTTCCACCCTAGCCATGAGCACTTTCTGGGAGTGGCCAAGCAGGGAGTCATTTGGGAGGGTCTCTGTCTTGTTGAGGGTACCCACTGAGGGCATCTGCCAGGTGTGGCACTTGTGAGGGGACCCAGCCAGGTGGACAGGTTGGGTGAGGTGAATCCACAGGGGAAAGCTGGGGCAGGGTGAGAAGTAATAGCATGGTAGATGGAGTGTCAGAAATGTTGGCCAATAGTGCTAAGCTCGCTAGGTGGGAAAGGGAAGGGAAGGGGACAAAAGTGAAAAAAAAAAAAATGGTGCCCACTAGTGTTTCCACCCCAGGAGACCATTCCAACAGATCCCTGTTCCTGTAGCATATGCCCTAAAATTAGTGGGTCTCCTTTACATGTAATCTAGGGTCTTGTCAAACTGCTGCCTTTGTGCTGGGATTCAGAGCAAATGAGATTGTGCACGCACCTTTTAAGAATGGAGTCTCAATTTCTGACTGCCTTCTGGCTCACCCATACATAATCTCCTTTGGTTTTTAAAGCCAGACGTTATGAGGTTCATCCTCCTGGTGCAGGCCTCTCCAGCTATTGGCCTAACATGGGGTTCCATACCCTTGTTCATCGGGGAGGGCCTCTGTGGTTGTGATATCCCTCCTCCACATGGGGTGCTACTCCCAAGGGTGGGAGTCCTGACTAAATCATGTTTCTACCCCTCCTGCCCATCTGGATGTGGCTTTCTCTTTATATTCTTAGTTGCTTATAATCTCTTCTGCTATCCTTGAATTCATTCTCAGAGTTTTTGTACATAGTTGTAGATTTTGATATATCTGTGGGAAGAGGGGAACCCAGGATATTCCTAATCTGCCATCTTGATCTTGCCCCCCCCACTTTCTAATTAGTGTTTTAGTCCACTTACACTTAATACAACTACTGTCTGCTTTTTCCTGTTTTTTTCTATGTCTTTTATAATTTTTGTTTTTCTCTTCCTCCTTTATTGCCATATTTTATCCTGAATATATCTTATAGTGTACCATATTAGTTGCCTTATAATGTCTTTTCCTATATACCTTTTGAGTGGTTGCCCAGGATGTGACAGTGAACATCTTAGTTATAATAATCTGGGTCACATTAATAGAAAGATATGAATAAAAAGTATATTCATACTTAGGATATGAATATATACTTATATTCATACCTATTTGTGATTATCAGTTTTCTCATGTGCATTGGAGTAACCATCTAGTGTATTTTCATTACAATATGAGAGACTCCCTTTAATATTTTTCTTTCAGGTCCATTTTGTTGGTAACAAATTCTCTGTTTTGGAATGCCTTAATTTCTTCATTTTTGAAGGTAGTTTTGCTAAATATAGAATTCCTGGTTAATAGTCTTTTTCTTGCAGTACTTTGAATATGTTATCCCACTGCATTTTGGCTTCCATGTGTTCTAATGAGAAATCAGCTATTAGTCTTTTTAAGAACCTCTGAGCCTCATGAGTCACTTCCTCTCGTTGCTTTTAAGATTCTTTTTGTCTTTGTCTTTCATTATTTTGATTATGATATATCTAAATATGGATTTCTCTGAATTTATCCTACTTAGACTTGGTGGTACTTTTTGGATGATTAATGTTTTTCATCAAATTTAGAATGTTTTCAACCATTTTATGTAGTCTTCCTGCCTTTTTTCCCCTTCTTTCCTTCTGGGACTCCCATTATGTTTATGTTGATATGCCTAATGGTGTCTCACAGATCCTTAGACTGTGTTCATAATTCTTCATTTTTTTTATTTCTCTTCCTCAGACTGGATAATCTCAATCAGCCTATCGTCAAGTTTGCTATATTTCTTGCTGCTAGTTCAGATCTGTTGTTGAGCCCTTCTAGTGAATTTGTCATTTTAGTTACTGTAATTTTGAATCCCAAGTTTCTATTTTTTTTTCAATTTCTAACTCCACTGGTATTATTTGATGAAACAAACATTCCCATACTCATAGTTTCTTAGATGTGATTTAGACATTTAAAATAACTGCTTTGAAATCATTATCTGGAAAGTCCAATATCTGGCTTCCCTCAGAGTAAGCTTTTATTAATTCTTTTTCCCCCTTGTTTATGGGCCATATTTCTTTCTCTGCTCTTAAAATGTCTTGTTGAACATTGTACGTTTCAAGCAAGTGGAATCTACGGAATTCAGAATTTCTCCTCTCTCAGGGTTTATTGTTGCTTTTTGTTACTTATTTAGTGACTTTTTCTGAACTAATTATGCTAAGTTTGTATTCTTTGTCTTGTGTAGCTACTGAAATCTTTGCTTGCTTAGGTTAGTGTTCTGCTAATGACTGGGCAAAGATTTCTGTAAATGTTGGGAAACAATAAGTTTACCAGTTTTTGCCAATGGGTAAAATGTGTATGCATGCGTGTATTGGGGCATGTCATAAACATCCAGCCAGGCAGTTGAAAACTCTGCATTAATGTTTACTTCTTGCTTTCTAAGAGCCTAAAGTGGTCTTTTTAGGTGTTTTTGAAACACGGCCACACCTCTGTATATACATGTGGCTTTCTAGATCACTAGCAGCTTGTCAGAACTTTTTGAAAGCGTTTTGGACATTTCATTCCCCACATTTTCCGTTTAAGATTTTTAATAAGCCTATTTCTTGCCACAGTGGTTATCCAGTGTTTTAGACAACCTTGAAATTAAACAGTTGAGTCTAAGTGTGTTAGACAAGTGTTCTAGGAAAAGAGGCTTTTCTCACTCAGGGAAAACTCAGAGTGAGGGCAAATCAAAACAGCATTTCAAGTGGAGTCTTCTAGAGAAGTACTAGAGATGGGTCACATAATGACAGTTCTTAGAGAATAAGGCTTGAAAGGTGGTCTACCCATATTCTGCCCTCCTATGGCTTCTAGGCTGCTGTTTTTTCATCATAATTTAAAGCTGTTTCAAGGCCACCATAGAACTGGAAAAAGACGGATGGGAGTAGGGGGAGTTAAAATGCCATATACCTTCTTATTCTCATCTAAATTAAATTGTTCTGCTGAGTAAATGTTCCCCCAAATGCTGCAAATCTTTGGTTACTTTCCAGAGTTCTGGAAGAGTTGATTCTGACAGTTTCTACTGATTTTTTTGTTGGTTTTTATGGAGGAAAGAATTTTAAGAGGTCATTATTCCACATTGTCACCTGACCATTTAGAAGTTTCTTTTTAGTTTTTCTTTGAAGACTGAACAGCAAGTGGACAAGAGTGGAAGCAGGGAGACCAATTAGGTTATTTCAATAGTGATTGGACTCTAAACATATTTGAAGGTAGCAGGTTTTCTGATGAATTGGATATGTCATATGAGAGGTAGACTCTGAGCAGAATCTGAGCAGCTAGAAGGATGGACTGCCAAATAGGGAAGACTTGAGAAGAGCAGTATTTTCCTTAAGTTCTTGGCATGTACTGTTAATTATGAAACTTGACAACTGGGCCCAACATTGCATTTTTAGGAAATATTTTGAATTGCCTTTTGAAGATGAGGAGCTCCCCTGTCTCAGGGGAAGTAGAACCAAGATCTCCTTAAACTCCAGTCTGTCCAAATCTGCCCTCCTGGGGTGACGGACAGCTCAGATGGGATGAGAAGTTGTGGGTGGAATGTAATGGATGGAATCCCAAGTAGCTGCTCAGGGGAGTCATTCAAAAGAGGTCATTAGAACAAAAGTAGGGCTAGGGCTGTAGTCCTTGATGGGGAATCAGAAGCCCCAACCAACCAACCAACCAACCCATAGACACCCAGGGGAATAAGAGGGCTGGAGCCAGGTTGTGAGTGAGTGAGAAACAGGATATAGTTTCTTGATGATTGCTTCTTTCATGATTTTACCCCAGATATCTGGGATTGTAGATGTGTTGCCCCAGTGGTACAGGGTCAGGAAAAGTACCAGCTACTTGATGTCTTTTTTCCCGTAACACTTAACACAGGGTAGTGTCCATACTACTTTCCTTATATATTTTCCTGACCAGACAGTGGGCTTTTGAAGGGAAACACTGTGCCTTAGTCTTGTCTCTGTGCCCAGGGCCTGATAGAATACCCAGAACATAGTAGGACTAACAAATGTTTGTCAAATAATCGAATGGTGACTATCCTGTGTTGTGGAACAGAGGCTAAGGAGAGCATGGAAAACAGGCAGAAATCTGAGGGCCTGGGTGAGGGCTCAGGAGGTCAGGGAAATAGGAACCTTTTGCTGAGGTCTCTTCATTGACTGCAGTTGCATTACAAGGAGTCAGAACAACCAGAGCTTCATAGCTCTACTCTTGCTACCACTTTCCACAAAACATACCAAATTTTGGGATTTTCTCAAAGTGCTACTTTTGAAAACCAACAGAAGTCATTTTTTTTTGTTTTTTTTGGTTTTTTTTTTCCCCTTCCCCTTTCCTTCTTTTTCTCCTCCTGAGTTCTTTAGGCCGTAGATACTAATGAAGCATTTTGGTACGTATGAGTGGGGAAATACCTCAACTTTCTGAGAAAAATGGAGAGTCAGAATCTTCTGGCTTGGGCCTGGGAGAGAAACATGGAGTGAAGAGCAGGATGGAACCAGGGCAGTGACAGGAGGTGGTGGGGGGTATGTGGGAACCTGCAGTAGCTGGATAGGCCCTCTGGTTACAGACCGAGGGAGAGGTGGACTGTGTGTGTAGGGGGAGGCACAGAGCAGTCTTGGACCATCCATTTTTTTAGATCCATGCTCTGAGTCACAGCTATAGACTTTAACTTGCTTCTGGCCCCAGAACTGAGGAACAGACAACAGGTGGAATAAGGGGAGTGGAACCATCTGAAGGAGGGGAGGAAGGGCCAAGCTAGGGGAACAACACAGGGCAAGGACACTCCCAAAGACCCCGATTCCGTTCCACCATTCTGCCGGGAGTGTGGCCAGGATTGTTCCTGGAAGGCTAATGCTGGTCCCAGAGATTCAATCAATAATGGATCCTAGGAGAGACATTGTATGTAAGTCTCTCTGCTTCCACCAAGGGGTCTGAAAAAAGATATCCTAAGTAGAGGAAGCAGCCTTGGGTCTAAGGGACGATAGAGGAGAGAATTTAAGGGGGGTTAAAAACTATATAGTCAAATTTAGCTTCTGTATCTTGGTTGTGTGAGTTGGTTCCCATAAGTTGGAGAAGTTACCTAGAAAATCTCAGAATGTGTAGCTATTGCCACCTCTAAGTACTTCTAAGCACTTTTAGGAGGGTCCAGCTGGCCCCAAAACGTCCTTTCTTTTTCCTTGGGGTAATTTCTTTGAGCTGTGCTAACTCTCCCTGAAGCAGAATGTTCTTTGCTTCCTCTGTCCACCCCTGCCCTTCCCCATGGCAGCACTGGGCTCTCGAGATATCCTTTCCCTGACTGCATGCCTTCTCTCCGTTCTATTCTTGAATACCACCTAGTTGGCTCCAAGCATCCAGTTCTTCTGAAACACAGCTTTGCATGCAGTCCTGTCCCTGACCAGCTGCTGGCCATCCCAGAGGCCCTTTGGCATAGTGCATAGCTTTGGCCCAACGTTAAATGTCAGTCATCTTTTCAACCGCATTCATTTTTGGCTTCTCTAAACAGCAAGGCTCTTCGATCTCTGGGCTCCAGCCCACAGGTCCTGCCAGAGGATTAAGTTTCCAGAAGTTTGGCCTGTAATATCCAGATCAAATTTAAATTGGGTGCAAACTGCTCCCTTTCCTGGAGCCCTCATGGGCTGCCCCGGCTCCTCCCCACAAAGTAGATCTCTAGCCTTGGGTAAATATTTTTGCAGGCAGGCTAATTCTAGCTCAAAGGAAAGAGTCTCCGATCTTCCAGGGGAGAATTCCACAAATAGTACCATCATCTGCTCCGAAGATCAGAGGAAGGCACGCGTTCTATACTCTTCTCAGACATCCCCTTCCATGTAAGCAGGACTGGGCTTCCTTTGATCTCTGCCTCTTTGCTTGATTATGGTTTCCCTTTCTTTGCAATTCGGCTTCTAGCAAGTGAATTTCCCAGTTTTTCCTGACCATACGTCTTTTGAAGAAGAATTATCTCCTGTCTATCAAAAGCTGACACTTGACGCTTTCTTCTGCTATTTGATGGCTGACTGCTCTCTACTTGCACTTTTCACCATTACTCAGGTGACCATAAAAATTCACCTGTTGTTCTCCCCACCCCTTTGCTGGCTGCTCTGGGTCTGACATCCACTAAGAATGATCTGGCTCCAAACAGCCCCCTAACTTCGTGCCTATACGAGCTTGGATGTGATATTTGAGTAATTCGTGGGTATCGGTTTCTTTTGTTGATAACACAAGACAAAATACCAGAAAGGACAGAATTGGGTGGAAACAGAAATCCAGAGATCTCTAGAGCACCCCGCTCTAGTATGCAGCAGAATAACGATCAACGCATGTATGTGAGGAAGCTACTTGATAACCAAGAAAGAATTACCCAAAATAATGAGAAGAAATGGTGTCTGGCACTCACATAGAGTAGGGAATAGTGCCTGTTCCCATCAGCAGCAGTGAAAAACTCATAATTCTCGGGGCTTTCATTAGAATACACAGAAGATTCTTGCCTCAGAAGTGGGGAATTATTAGCCCTATGATAAGTTCTGCTCCCCTCTTTCCTAACAGATCTCAAAAACAAGACCCACAGGCTCAAACTATTTCTAAAAAAACTGGATGTATCTCAGAACAAGCAAAAGAACATTTATACGAATACACAAGTATCCAGCACCCAACAAAGTAAAATCCACGGTGTTATCCAATTAAAGGTTACCATGCATATAAAGAAGCAGGGAAACATGACACATGATGAGAAGAAAATAAAACCCAGAACTGGCAAAGGTGTTGTAATTAAAAGCTAGGAACCTGGGGCGTCTGGGTGGCTCAGTCAGTTAAGCATCTACTCTCAGCTCAGGTCATGATCCCAGGGTCCTGGGATGGAGCCCTACATCCTCTCGCTCTCCCTCTGCCACTCCCCTTGCTTGTGCTCTCTCTCTCTCTGTGTCAAATAAATAAAATCTTAAAAAAAAAGACTAAGAACATTAAGCGTGTTCTATATGTTCAAAGATTAAGAGATAAGAAAGATAAGAAAGATAAATTTTTAAGGGTGCCTGGGTGGCTCAGTCAGTTAAGTATCTGACTCTTAATTTTCACTTAGATCATGATCTCAGGGTCATGAGATTGAGCCCTGAATCAGGCTCTGCACTCAGCAAGGAGCCTGCTAGATATTCTGTCTCTCCCTCTGCTCCTCCCTCCTGCTTGCATGCTCTTTCTCTAACAGAAATAAGTACATCTTTAAAATAAATAATAAAATTTCTAGAGATGAAAACTACATTGTGTGAGATTAAAAAAAATAGATATAATCTTGATAAGACTAATAGCACAACATATGCTATACAGAACACAAATTAGGGGCGCCTGGGTAGCTCAATGGGTTAAGCCTCTGCCTTTGGCTCAGGTCATGATCTCAGGGTCCTGGGATGGAGCCCCGCATTGGGCTCTCTGCTCAGCAGGGAGCCTGCTTCCCCCTCTCCCTCTGCCTGCTTCTCTGCCTACTCTCTCTCTCTCTCTCTCTGTTAAATAAATAAATAAATAAAATATTTAAAAAGAACACAAATTAGTGAATTTGAAGACCGAACAGTAGAAACTCTCCAAAAGGAAAACCAAAGAGAAAAAAAAAATTTAAATAAATGAAAAGAGCATGAGTGGCCCCACTATACTTGCAACTGAAGTCCCCAAGGAGAGAAAAGAAGACAGGAAAAGTGGACCACAGAGGTAGATATAAAACCCCAAACTATAAAGTATCTAGAAGAAAACATAGGAGCAGATCTCTCTGTCCTTCAGTTAGGTGAAGACCTCTTTGATATAACACCAAAAGTGTGAGCCATAAAAGAAAAAAAATCAATTAGAATGTGCTTCATCAAAACTTAAAACCTAGACTTTTCAAAAGGTACTGTTAAGAGAACAAAAAGACAAGCCACAGACTGGGAGAAAATATTTGCAAAGTGTATATGATAGTTAATTCTACCTAGGCTATATGAAGAACTCTCAATTCCATAGTAAGAAAACAAACAACCTAGTAAAAACTAGAAAAAATTGAATGCACAGTTCACCAAAAAAGATGTGTGAATGGCAAGCAAACACGCAAAAATATCCTCAATGTTGTTAATCATTAGGAAAATGAAAAACAAAGAGACGCCTACATGACTCTGTTGGTTGGGCGTACGACTTTTGATTTTGGTTCAGGTCATGATCTCGGGGTTGTGGGATCAAGTCCTTAGCTGGGGTTCCCGCTGAGCATGGAGCCTGTTTGGAATTCTCTCTCTCTCTCTGCTCTCCACACCCCTGCTTATGTGCATATGTTCTCTCTCTCTCTCTCTAAACAACAACAAAAAAAGTCATTTAAGAAAATGAAAAATAAAATCACTGAGATACCACTGCCCACTATTAGAATGACTAAAATTGGAAGGACTGACTATACCAGCTGGAATCTAGGATATTGAGGAACTGGAACTTTTTTTTTTAAGATTTTATTTATTTATTTGACAGAGTTGACATGTAGGCAGAGAGGCAGGCAGAGGAGAGGGGAAGCAGGCTCCCCCCTGAGCAGAGAGCCCGATGTGGGGCTCGATCCCAGGACCCTGAGATCACGACCTGAGCTGAAGGCAGAGGCTTTAACCCATTGAGCCACCCAGGCACCAGAGGAACTGGAACTTTTCTATGTTGCTATTTCTTTTTTCTCTCTTCCTCCTCCTCCCTCTCTTTTTTTTCCCCTTCTTCCTCCCTCCCCCCTTCGTTTTTTTTTTTTATGGGCTGAGTTTATTTCATTTCTGATTATAAATAAATGAAGTGTATATACACATTCGTCCAAGAAATTTTGCACAGTGTGGATTTCACAATAGGTATCATGCACAAGATTAAAATAACACCCCAAAGTGGAATTTTTAAAAAAGGACCCATCCAGGAACTGAAGTCATGGGACCAACCACCACCCTAGAATATGGAGAGAGAGGCGAATCTAGAGTCACAGCTAGAATCTGTGTGTCTGGAACAAAAGCAACCAGAGCCATAAACGGGTAGAAACAGTGATTTTGACAACTTGCCAGAGGCTCAGCATGGACAAGATGAGTGTGAGGAACTCCAGGTTTTGCTCAGGGGTAGCTCTCATGCTTTTGTGGGCTTTACCTCCGGGAATGCCATCAGGCCCTTATGATGAGGAACCTAGAAAGTTCTCTAGCCATGATGAGGAACCTAGAAAGCTCTCTAGGGATGAGAGCGGAAGAGTCACCATTGTGAAATACCTCAGAAGCATTCTTTATAGTGAAGGCTTACTCTAGTGGGAAAGAAAGACTTTTCCCAGGTGGTGAAAAGCATTCCTCCCACTTCCGCCCCCTCTAGCCTTCCTGTCTCATCTAAGGAAGAAAAGAGCTAAGGAAGGTGAAGGCCCAGAGACAAAAAAAAAACCCCGAGATTTAGCCATAATATTATAGAATGCTTTTCCTCCACTATACCGAACCACCGCACAAACAGGACCCCGGTATCGTAATAGTGAACTATAGCGGTAAGAGAGGTGCTTAATGAAACCCACTAAACGGGGGGTGGGGGTGGGGATGAAAACAAGGACACTGGAGGAAGTGGAATCTTCCGGCATTTACAGCTACAGCAAACATCAAACCCAGCCCATTGTCAGGCACTTAGAAACTCCTGAGTTAGAAACTCAAGCTAAAGATCCACCTGCGGCACTTCTCGTTATCTGATATGTCGTGTCTGACTTTCAACAAAAATTTAAAGCCTGATAAAAATGCAATAAAAAAAAAAAACATACTCTGAGGAGCCTAAAGTATAGCCTAAAGTAGGCATTCGAATGAGACTAAGATTATACACACGTGTTAAAATAAGTGGACAGGGGGGCGCCTGGGTGGCTCAGTTGGTTGGGCGACTGCCTTCGGCTGGGGTCATGATCCCGGAGTCCCGGGATCGAGTCCCATATCGGACTCCCGGCTCTGCGGGAAGTCTGCTTCTCCCTCTGACCTTCTCCCCTCTCATTCTCAGTCTCTCGCTCTCTAATAAATAAATAAAAATCTAAAAAAAAAAAAATAAATAAGTGGACAGGGAATTTAACTGCCTCATGTGATGGGATCAGCAGCGAGCCTGCTTGAGAATCTCCTTCTCCCTTCCCTGCCCCTCCCCCACTCATGCATGTGCTTGCTCTCTCACTGTAAAATAAATAAAATCCTTTAAAAAACTTAAAAAAAAATGATTCTATAGTTCAGACTAGTGCGAGCTGATATCATGGGACCCAGAGAGAAAAACTCAATTTCTATGAATGTTTCATTTCTGCAGATTTTCTATTTGGCCATTCTGTTACTTAGATTTTAGTTTTTGCTTCCCGTCTTGTCTTTTTTCTTTCTTAAAAAATGTATTTTGCTTATTTTTCACTTTTTTTTTTTTCTGGTTCATAGAGATACTGCGTCAAGCCCCTCTGACTTCTCTCTTTACCTTCCCTGAGTTTCTCTACCCCTACGTCCAACGCCATCACCTTCTGCTTAACTGTGCAGGGTAGTATGGATCTGACCCAGTTTCTGCCCCAAACTTTGGGTGAACAGAAACCAAGCGTTTTTGGGTGAACAGAAACCAAGCGTTCCAGCAGCTGGACAGCCTTTTCCTTAAAAGGCAGTTTACACTCCCATTTGTAACCTGACCTTCCATTTTATAATACTTTATACCCCAAAACAAATGATTCGAGCATTTCTTCCTTATGAATACAGTTTTCTTCCTGAAAGGAATTTTGATATATTACATTTTCCCCATCTTGTACATTAATATTCCACAGGAATCCACAATCTAGGAGAGTCTCCCTTATTTTTTATATATGCCATACTGAAATTGCGAGTGTACCGTGGTTTTGGACCATGTGGCGGTGGACACATTCTTAGCACTTGAACTTTGAGCAGAATTAAAACTATTTTGGATGCACGTGCACCCAGTGTGACTTAACAGATCACAAAATGTTTGGTTTATAGCTGGAGATAGAAGAAAAAGATGTTTATTTTTAAAAAGCAAATTCTGATTCTTCATGGTTATATCTTTTTCTGCAACTTCCAAATCCAATTTTGTTATTTTTGTTTCAAAGAGGCTGTTGCTTTGGTAGAACAGAGCGTTCTAGATAACTGACCGGGTTACCGTGAGTCTGCAATGCCCTGGGGGTGCAGGACTGTACACGCCATCTGCTAACGTTTCTAAACCAATTAATATATGTCTAACAGTCTTCCAAAGGATTTACAAATAAGAACTCACTTAAACCTCACACCTCTGAGAGAAGGTGAGGAGATCAAGATAGGAAGATGAAACCACCTGCCCAAGGTCACACCTCAGAACAGCAAAGCTGGGATTAGAGTCCAGGGCATTTGTCTCAGAGCCTACGCTCTTCATCCGGCTACCATGGTTTCTTCTCTGTGTATACCGGCTGCTTTTATTACTGCCTTCTAGGGACCGTTTTGATGCTCTGGCCTTTTGTCATCATCATAAAAGCACTAAACCCTCAACTTTAGGTTTTTATTTAAATTCCAGTTAATGTACAGTGTTCTATTAGTATCAGGTATACAATATAGTGATTCAGCCCTTCCATACAAGACCCGGTGCTCATCACAGCAAGTGCCCTTCCTAACCCCCCAACCCCCACCCACCTCCCCTCTGGGAACTCTGTTTGTTCCCTATAGTTGAAAGTCTGTTTCTTGGTTTGCGTCTTATTTTTTTCCCTCTTTGCTTGTTTTTTTTTTTTTTCTTAAATTCCATACAGTATTTGTCCTTCTTTGACTTATTTCACTTGGAATTATGCTAACTCCATCCATGTCCTTGCATGTGGCAAGATTTCATTTTTTATGGCTAATATTCTACTGTATGTATGTACACACACACACACACCACATCTTTATCCACTCATCAGTAAATGGGCACTTGGGCTGTTTCCACAGGTTGGCTATTGTAGGTAATGCTGCTACAAACATCAGGGTGCATGTGCCCCTTTAAATCAATATTCTTGTATCCTTTGGGTCAATACCTAGTAGTACAATTGCTGGATCTTAGGGTAGTTCTGTTTTTTAACTTTTTGAGGAACCACCATACTGTTTTTCCATAGTGGCTGCAGCAGTTCGCATTCCTACCCACAGTATAGAAGCTTCCCCTTTCTCCATATCCTTGCCAACACCTATTGTTTCCTGTGTTGTCAAGTTTAGCCATTCTGACAGGTATGAGGTGATATTGTAGTTCCGACTTGCATTTCCCTGATGATGAGTGATGTTGAGCATCTTCTCATGTGTCTGTTGTTCATCTGCATGTCTTCTTGAAAAAAATGTCTCTGGGGCACCTGGGTGGCTCAGTGGGTTAAAGCCTCTGCCTTCAGCTCAGGTCAGGATCCTGGGGTCCTGGGATCGAGCCCTGCGTCGGACTCTCTACTCAGTGGGGAGCCTGCTTCCTCCTCTCCTCCTGCCTGCCTCTCTGCCTACTTGTGATCTCTCTCTTTCTGTCAAATAAATAAATAAAATATTTTTTAAAAATGTCTATTCATGTCTTCTGCCCATTTTTAAATTGGATTATTCATTCTGGGGGTACTGAGTTTTACAAGTTCTTTGCATACTAACCCTTTATCAAATATGTCATTTGAATATATCTTCTCCCATTCTGGAAGTTGCTTTTTAGTTTTGTTGTTTCCTTCACTGTGCAGAAGCTTTTTATTTGGATAAGTTTATTTTTGCTTTTGTTTCCCTTGCCCCAGGAGACATATCTAGTAAGAAGCTGCTATAGCTCATGTCAAAGAATTTACTGCCTGTGTCCTCTAGAATTTTTATGGTTTCAAGTCTACATTTAGGTTTTTAAATAATTTTGAATTAATTTTTGTGTGTGGTGTAAGAAAATGATCCAGTTTCATTCTTGTGCATGTTGATGTCCAGTTTTCCCAAAACCATTTGTTGAAGAGACTCTCTTTTTCCCATATTCTTTCCTGCTTTGTTGAAGATTAGTTGACCATTTAGTTGTGGGTCCATTTCAGAGTTCTTTCTTGTTCTATATGTCTACTTTTGTGCCAGTACCATCATGTTTTGATCACTATAGCTTTGTAATATAACTTAAAGTCCAAAATTGTGATGCTTCCAGCTTTGCTTTTCTTTTTCAAGGTTGCTTTGGTGATTCAGGTCTTTTGTGGTTCCATACAAATTTTAGGACTGTTTTTCTAGCCCCATGAAAAACGCTGTTGGTATTTTGATAGGGATTGCATTAAGTGTGCAGATTGCTTTGGGTAGTATAGTCATTTTAACAACATTTGTTCTTCCAATTCATGAGGATGGAATGTTTTTCCATTTCTTTGTGTGGTCTTCAATTTCTTTCATCAGTGTTTTATAATTTGCAGAGCACAGGTCTTTCACCTCTTTGGGTGTTTATTCCTGGTATCGTATATTTTTGGTGCAATTGTAAATGGGATCGATTCCTTGATTCCTCTTTCTACTGCTTCATTATTAGTGCATAGAAATGCAACAGATTTCTGTACATTGATTTTGTATCCTGTGACTTTACTGAATTTGTTTATCAGTTCTAGAGTTTTTTGGTAGAGTCTTGCAGATTTTTTATATATAATATGTCACCTGCAAATAGTGAAATTTCTACTTCCTCCTTGCTGATTTGGACACCTTTTGTTTCCTTCTGTTGTCTGATCGCTGTGGCTAAGACTTCCAGTACTGTGTTAAGTAACAGTGGTAAAAGTGGACACCCCTGTGCTCCGGACCATAGAGAAAAAAACTCTCGGTTTTTCCCCATTGAGGATGATATTAGCTGTGGGTTGTTCATAGATGGTCTTTATTATGTTGAGGTATATTCCCTCTATCCCTACTTTGTTGAAGGTTTTTATCATGACTAGCTGTTGTACTTTGTTAAATGCCTTTTCTACATCTATTGAAATGATCATATGGTTCTTACCCTTTCTTTTACTAATATGGAGTATCACGTTGATTGATTCATGAATATTGAACCACACTTGCAATAAATAAATCCCAGAAATAAATCCCATTTCATTGTGGTGAATGATTTTTTTTAAGTATTATTGGGTTTTATTTATGAGTATTTTATTGAGAATTTTTGCATCCGTGTTCATCAGGGATATACTAAGTATTTAAAAAGCTTAATAATAAAAAGAAAATTTTATTAGAAATTTATCTCTTAATGTGACAAGTGAGATTATTCTTTATTCTTTATCCATGGAGAAATACCACTATTGCTAAAGCACATCTGGGTTCAATATCAACCTATTTCTCATTTTGATAGAATTAAGTGCTGAGAAAACTTGCTGATAAGTAGATGGAAATAGAAAGATGTGGTTGTAGCAGAGCCACTCAATTCATGAACCCTTTACAAAATATTACAAAAACAACATAAGGAACTATAAACAAATGTAATTTTATAACAACTTTATTGAGATACAATTCACACATTCACACACCATTAAATCACTGATTTAAAGTGTATGATCCATTGATTTTTAGTCTATTGACAGCTGTACAACTCTCCCCATCACCACTACATAGTTCCAGATCATTTTCATCACCTAAAAACTATACTTGTTAGTAGTCACTCCCCCTTTTCCCTGCCCCCAGCCCTGAGAAACCAGTGATCTTTCTGTCTCTGTAGATTTGCCTACAATCTCTGTAGATGTGCCTTCTGGACATTTCCTATTGGTGGGTTAAATAACATGTGGCCTTTATTTCTGGTGTCTTTCACTTGGCATGTTTTGAAAGTCCGTTCATATTGTACCATGTATCAGTACTTCAGTCATTTTATGGATCACATTTCATTTACCTGATGAGTAGATGGATATTTGGGTGGTTTCCATCTTGTGCTATTATGGAAAATGCTGCCATGAACATCTGTGTGCCAATTTTTGTGTGAATATGTGTTTTCTCTTCTTGTGGGCATATACCTGAGAGAGGAATTGCTGGCTCATTTACTATATGCTTAACCTTTTTTTTTTTTTTTTTGTAGAACCAACAAATAGTTTTCCAAGATAGCTGTACAATTTATGTTCCCATCAGCCGTGTGTGAGGGATTCAGTTTTTCTACATCTTTGTCAACGCCTGTTATGGCCTGTCTTTTTTTTTTATTACAGCCATTCTAATGGGTATGAAGTGTTATCTCACTATGGTTTTGATTTGCATTTCTTTAATGTCTAATGATATTAAGCATCTTTTCATGTATTTGCCATTTGTGTAATTTCTTTGGAAAAATGACTGTTGCAATCTTTGCTCATTTAAAAAATTGAGTTTTCTTTTGGGGGGGGTAGAAGAGTGGGCAGGAGTAGAGGGGGAGAGAGAATCTTAAGCAGGCTCCACACCTAGTATGGAGCCTGATGCTGGGCTCAGTCTCACAACCCTGAGATCATGTCCTGAGCTGAAATCTAGAGTCAGACGCTTAACTGACTGAGCCACTCAGGCACACTGGGTTGTCTTTTTACTATTGAGTTTTTACTATTTTTACTATTGAGTTTTTACTATTGAGTTTTTACTATTAAATTGAGTTTAATACTATACATATTATATATAAAAATCTTACCACATATGTGATTTGTAATTATTTTTTCCCATTTGTTGGGTTTCTTTTCACTTTTTTGATGTTGAGTCAATTGGAACACAAAAGTTTTTAACCTATTACTATCCAGTTTATCCAGTCATTAGCACTTTTGCTGCCATATGTAAGAAATCATTGCCTAATCAAAGGTCACAATTATATACTTCCATGTTTATTCTGGGAGTTACCTAGTTTTAGCTCTTAAACTTAGGCCTTTATAGTTTAAATTAATTTTTCTATGTAAGGTAAGGTTATGGGTCTAAATCATTATTTTGCATATAGATATTCAGCTGTAACAAAGGTTATCTTTTCCCCATTGAATTGTCTTAGCACTCTTGTCAAAAATCAATTGCCTGCTAATACGTGACTTTATTTCTGGACTCACAATTATATTCCATGGATCTAACTATCCAGTACCACACTCTGTTGATGAACATAGTTTTGTACTAAGTTTTGAAATAAGGAAATATGCATCCTCCAACTTTGTTGTTCTTTTTCAAGATTATTTTGGCTATTCTGAATCCCTTATATTCATATGAAATTTTAGGATCAGCTTGTCATTTTCAGCAAAAGAGGCTACAAGGATTTTGATAAGAATTGTTTTTAATCTGGAAATCAATTTAGGAAGTATTGCTATCTTAGCAGTACTAAATCTTCTAGGATTTCTTTTCATGTTTTTTAAGTCTTCTTTAATTTTTTCCCATGATCTATGGTTTACAGCGTGTAAGGCTTGTACTTATTCTGTTAAATTTATTGCCAAGTATTTTATTCTTTCTAATAATATTATAAATTGAATTTTTAATTTCATTTTTGGATTTTTAGTATATAAAAATGCAATTGATTTTATATATTGATTTTATATCCTATAACTTTAAATTTTTTTGTCAGGTTAATAGGGTTTTTGTGAATTCCTTAGGATTTTCTATATTACAACGTGACTTCCTTCTCAATCTGGAAGTCTTTTTCTTTTTCTTGCCTAATAGCCCTGGCTAGAACTTACAGTACAATGTTGAATAGAGGTGGTGAGAGAGACCTTCTTGTCTTGTTCTAGTCTTGGAGAAAATAAGGTTTTGTTCTGTTTTGTTTTTTACATGCTCATTGGACATTAGAACAAGCCCAAGAAAAGGATGATTGAAATAATTCAGATTTTTTTTTGAAATAATTCAGATTTTGACCATGAAGTTTGAGGTTAGCTGTGGATTTTTTTCAGTCTTTATCAAGATGAGGAGCATTCTTTTCATTTCCTACTTTACTGAGTATTTATGATTATGAAAGTCTGTTAAGTTTTTTTTCAAATATCCTCTCTATGTCTATTGAGTTGAACATGCAGTTTCTATACTTTATTCTACTAATATCATGTATTACATGTATTGATATTCATATGTTAAACAACTTTGCATTCCTAGGATAAATCCCACTTGGTCATGGTGTATAATTCTTTCTATATGGGGATGCCTGAGTGGCTCAGTCGGTTAAGCATCTGCTTTGGGCTCAGGTCATGATTCCAAAGTCCCAGGATTGAGCCCTTTGTCTGGTTCCCTGCTCAGCAGGGAGTCTGCTTCTCCCTCTCCCTCTGTTCCTCCCCCTGCTCATGCCCTCTCTCGCTCACTCACTCTTTCAAATAAATACATAAAATCTTAAAAAAATAATAAAAAATTCTATATGTTTGCTAGATTCAGTTTGCTTTTAATATTTTTCGAAGATATTTCATTAAACCATAATAAATATTGGTCTACTCTTTTCCTGCCTTGCAGCATCTTTGTCTAGTTTTGAAGTCAGGATAATACTGACCTCAGAATGAATTGGGAAGTGTTTTATACCCTTCTGTTTTTGAAAGTTTTTGAAGTATTGGTATTTTTTCTTCTTTAAAATGTTTTTTTACTCTTTTTAAAATATATTTTTAAATGTATTTTTTTCAGCGTTCCAAGATTCATTGTTCCACACCCAGTGCTCCATGCAATATCTGCCCTCCTCAACACCTACCACCAGGCTCAGCCAACCCCCAACCCCCGCTCCCCTCCAAAACCCTCAGTTTGTTGCTCAGAGTCCACAGTGTCCTGGTTCATCGCCCCCTTCAATTTTCCCCAATTCACACTTCCTTTCCTTCTCCCAATGTCCTCCTGTCTGCTTGACTTATTTCACTCAGCATAATCATTTCCAGTCCTGTCCATGCTGATACAAAAGTTGGGTATTCATCCTTTCTGATGGAGGCATAATATTCCCTTGTATATAGGGACCATATCTTCTTTATCCATTCATCTGTTGAAGGGCATCTTGGCTCTTTCCACAGTTTCATGATGGTGGGCATTGCTGCTATGAATATTGAGGTACATCTGCATCTTTGGGGTAAACACCCAGTATTGCAATTGCAGGGTATTAGGGTAGCTCTATTTTTAATTTCATCAGGGATCTCCACACTGTTTTCCAAAGTGGGTGCAGCAACTTGCATTCCCACCAACAGTGGAAGAGGGTTCCCCTTCCTCCACATCCTCTACAACATTTGTTGTTTACTGTCTTTTGATTTTGGCCATTCTAACTGGTGTAAGGTGGTATCTCAATGTGGTTTTGATTTGAATCTCCCTGGTGGATAAAGATGATGAACATTTTTTCATGTGTGTGTTAGCCATTTGTATGTCTTCTTTGGAGAAGTGTCTGTTCATGTCTTCTGCCCATTTTTTGATGTGATTATCTGTTTTGTGAGTGTTGAGTTTGAGGAGTTCTTTATAGATCTTAGATATCAGATCTTTGTCTGTAGTTTCATTTGGAAATATCTTCTCCCATTCAGTGGGTTGCCTGTTTGTTTTGTTGACTGTTTTCTTCGCTGTGCAGAAGCTTTTTATCTTGATGAAGTCCCAAAAGTTCATTTTCGCTTTTGTTTCCTTTGCCTTTTGAGACATGTCCTGAAAGAAGTTGCTGTGGCTGATGTCATAGAGGTTACTCCCTATGTTCTCCTCTAGGATTTTGATAGATTCTTGCCTCACGTTGAGGTCTTTTATCCATTTCGAGTTTATCTTTGTGCATGGTGTAAGAGAATGGTCAAGTTTCATTCTTCTATATATAGCTGTTCGGTTTTCCCAGCACCATTTATTGAAGAGACTGTCTTTTTTCCACTGGATATTTTTTCCTGTTTTGTCAAAGATTATTTGACCATAGAGTTCCGGGTCCATATCTGGGGTCTCTAGTCTGTTCCACTGGTTTATGTATCTGTTTTTGTGCTGGTACCATGCGGTCTTGATGATCACAGCTTTGTAGTAAAGCTTGAAATCAGGCAATGTAATGCCCCCAGGTTTGTTTTTCTTTTTCAACATTTCCTTAGCAATTCGGGGTCTTTTCTGGTTCCGTATAAATTTTAGGATTGTTTGTTCCAGCCCTTTGAAAATTGCCAGTGGAATTTTGATCAGGATGGCATTGAAAGTATAGATTGCTCTGGGCAGTATAGACATTTTAACAATGTTTATTCTTCTGATCCATGAGCATGGAATGCTTTTCCACCTTTTTGCATCTTCAGTTATTTTCATGAGCTTTCTGTAGTTCCTCGAGTACAGATCCTTTACCTCTTTGGTTAGGTTTATTCCCAGGTATCTTATGGTTCTCGGTGCTATTGTAAATGGAATCAATTCTCTAATTTCCCTTTCCATATTTTCGTTGTTAGTGTATAGGAAAGCAACTGATTTTTGTGCATTGATTTTGTATTCTGATACATTACTGAATTGCTTTATGAGTTCTAGTAGTTTGGGGGTGGAGTCTTTTGGGTTTTCCATATAAAGTATTGTGTCATCTGCAAAGAGAGTTTGACTTCTTCATTACCAATTTGAATACCTTTTATTTCTTGCTATTGTCTGATTGCTGTCGCTAGGACTTGTAGTACCATGCTGAACAAGAGTGGTGAGAGTGGGCATCGTTGTTGTGTTCCAGATCTCAAAGGGAAGGCTGTCAGCTTTTCCCCATTGAGAATGATATTTGCTGTGGGCTTTTCGTAGATGTTGATGTTTATGATGTTGAGGAATGTTCCTTCTATCCAGATACTTTGAAAAGTTTTAATCAAGAATGGATGCTGAATTATGTCAAATGCTTTTTCTGCATCAATTGAGAGGACCATGTGGTTCTTCTCTCTTACTGATTTGTTCTATCACATTGATTTGCAAATGTTGAACCACTCTTGCATCCCAGGCATAAATCCCTCCTAGTCATGATGAATAATCTTTTTAATGTGCTGTTGGATCCTATTAGCTAGGATCTTGTTGAGAATCTTGGTATCCATATTCATCAGGGATATTGGTCTGAAATTCTGCTTTTTGATGGGGTCTTTGCCTGGTTTGGGGTTCAGGGTAATGCTGGCCTCATAGAAAGAGTCTGGAAGTTTTCCTTCTGTTTCTATTTTTTGAAACCGTTTCAGGAGAATAGGTATTATTTGTTCCTTGAATGTTGGGTAGAATTCCCCAGGGAATCCGTCAGGTCGTGGACTCTTGTTTTTTGGGAGGTTTTTGATCACTGTTTCAATCTCATTACTAGATATTGGTCTATTCAGGTTGTCAGTTTCTTCCTGTTTCAGTCTTGGAAGATTATGGGTTTCCAGGAATGCATCCATTTCTTCTAGGTTGCTTAATTTATTGGCACATACCTGTTGATAATAATTTCTGGTGATTGTTTCTATTTTCCATGGATTAGTCATGACCTCTCCCCTTTCACAATTTTGTTAATTAGGGTCCTCTCTCTTTTCTTTTGGATTAGTTTGGCCTGTGGCTAATCAATCTTATTCATTCTTTCAAAAAAACCAACTTCTGGATTCATTGATGCATTCTACTGTTTCTTTAGTTTCTAACTCCTTGATCTCTGCTTTAATCTTGATTTTTTTTCCCTTCTCGTGCGTGGGGTTGGCTAAATTTGTTGCTGATTTTCCAGATTTTTAAGGTGTAACAAGAGATGGTGTATTTGGGATTTTTCAATTTTTTTGAGTGAGGCTTGGATGGCTATGTATTTCCCCCTTAGGACTGCCTTTGACATATCCCATAGGTTTTGGACCAACGTGTCTTCATTCTCATTGGTTTCCATGAATTTTTTAAGTTCTTCTTTGATTTCCTGGTTGATCCCAGCATTCTTGAGCAGGTTGGTCTTTAGCCTCCAAGTGTTGGAATTCCTTCCAAACTTTTTCTTGTGGTTGAGTTCCAGTTTCAAAGCACTGTGGTCTGAGAAAATGCAGGGAATCATCTCAGTCCTTTGGTATCGGTTGAGTCCTGATTTGTGACGCAGTATGTGGTCTACTCTGGAGAAAGTTCCATGTGCCTTGAGAAGAATGAGTATTCTGTTGTTTTAGGGTGGAATGTTCTGTATATATCTAGGAGATCCATTTGGTCCTACATATCATTCATTCAAAGCTCTTGTTTCTTTATTGATTTTCTGTTTGGATGATCTGTTACTGAGAGTGGTTTTGTAAGATCTATAATTAGTTTATTCATATCAATATGACTCTTTATTTTGATTAACAGTTGGCTTATGTAGTTGGCTGTTCCTGTATTGGTGGCATAAATGTTTACAATTGTTAGATCTTCTCGGAGGATAAAGCCTTTAAGAATGATGTAGTGTCCTTCTGTATCTCTGATTACAGTGTTTAGCTTCAAATCGAATTGATCTGATATGAGAATCACTACCCCAGCTTTCTTTTGAGACCCGTTGGCATGAAAGATGGTTCTCCATCCCTTCGTTTTCAGTCTGGATGTATCTTTTGATTTCAAATGTGTCTCTTATAGACAGCATATGGACGGGTCCTGTCATTTTATCCAGTCTGCAACCCTGTGCTGTTTTATGGGAGCATTTAGGCCCTTCACATTGAGAGTGATTATTGAAAGATAAGCTTTTATTGACATCATGTTGCCTGTGAAGTTCTTTGTTTCTATAAATTGTAAGTTTCTGTTCTATGTCACTCATGGGTTCTTTTTCTTTTATAGGACCCCCCCTTAATAGTTCTTGTAGTGCCGGCTTGGTGTTCCCATACTCTTTTAAACCTTGCCAGTCTTTGAAGCTCTTTATCTCTCCATCCATTCTGAATGCCAGCCTAGCTGGATAAAATATTCCTGGCTGCATGTTCTTCTCATTTAGTGCCCTGAATATATCATGCCAGCCCTTTCTGGCTTGCCAGGTTTCTGTGGACAGGTCTGATGTTATTCTGATGAGTCTTCCTCTGTATGTAAGGAATCTCTTCCCCCTAGCTGCCCTCAGGACCTCTTGTCTAAAATTATAATTTGTAAATTTTACAATTATGTGTCTTGGTGTCTTTCTAGATTTGTTGATCTTGGGGGGTGTCCTTTCTGCATCTAGGACACAAACACTTGTTGCATTCCCCAGATTGGGGAAATTTTCATTCACAATTTGTACAGCTGTATCTTCTAGTCTTCTTTCTCCACCCCCTCAGGGATTCCAATAATTCTGACGTCGGAACATTTCATGGCATCACTTATTTCCCTAAGTCTTTCCTCCAGGTTCTAAGCAGTTTGTTCCAGACCTCCTCCTGACCTTTCTTTTCTACCATCTTGTCCTCTAGATCACTAATTCTATACTCTGTCGCCATGACCCTAGCTGTTAGACTATTTAGAGTGGATTGGATCTCATTGATAGCATTTTTAACATCTGCCATACTGGTTCTCAACCCTGCCTTTAGAGATTTTATGTTGTCATTAATGTTTTTCTCCATCCTAGCCATTGTCTGGATAATTGTTACCCTGAATTCTGTTTCCGACATACTGTTTATGTCCATGTCCAATATTCCTGAGGGAGAGGGTCTGGTCTCTGGGTTTTTTCTCTTTTGGGTGTTCTTCCTCCTAGTCATTTTGATGGGAAGTGGTTGAAGGGATGTATAGCTGAATATATCACCCACAATCCAGGCAAGGTGCACCCTGGAAGGTTTTGGAGCAATGGGAATTCACCACCAAAAAGAAAGAAAAAAGATAAAAAGAGAGAGAAAGAGAAAAAATGAAATCCCAGCCAAAATGAGTCCCCCAAATAAGATTTATAAGGTATATAAACAAACACGAACAAACATAAAGACCGACAAAAGTAAATGACAAGAAATAAAAGAACCTAGTCGGAATGAACCCCAAGAATAAGATTGATATAATACCGGAACAAAAACAAATACACAGAAACACTGATAGAAGGATTAGATGGGAGGGTGGTTATAAATCCTCAATGCAGGTGAGGAAGGTTATTTTGGATCTTCCTGTGTGTATTGCTGTTTTAAACCTCTAGTTGTAATGGTAAGTAGTTTAAAAAAAAAAAGATCAAGAATCGTGAGAATGAATTTAAAAAAAATAGAAAAACTTATATCTGTGAAATATAAAGGTTGTAGGGCATTATCAGGAGCTTAATATATGTTAGAGTTTATAGTTATATGGGGACCGTGTGGTTATTCTCTTGTTTCTGGCTTCTCTTCTGCAGGAGGGGCCTGCTGTGTTGTTTTCCAGTCAATCTTGCTTGGGTTGAGTCAGGCTATACTGGGACTCGGTTCTGTGGAAACCGGTTTTTGAGGCTTTTGTTTTCTGGAGGTTTTTGTTCTTTTGCGGCTTCTGGGGAGCTTTTCAGAGGGTCCCAGCAAAGAATCTGCCCGTACCCAGACCTCAGCCTCTAAGAGAAGCCTCAGTCTGCTCCCCTGTGGGTGATCGAGAACACAGACTCCCCTGTGCAAACTCTGCTCACACCACAGCCTCCCAGAGGCAGTGCGCACCCCCAGCCACCTTCTCAGTGACTCCCCACAGTTCCTGCTGGCCTCTGTAACCCTGCGCCACCAAAGCCGTAAGCAGTACTGGTCTGGGAAGCTTGCTTTTGGTGCCCGCTGTTGCCGGGACTGCTCTCTGGGCTCCCAGCCCGCCCCGGTGCGGGTGCAATTGGCCCTGTACTCTCAGGCTTGGGCTGCAAGCACCCAGACCGTGCAGCAGGCGGCGGGCGTCCCAAGGTCCTAGAGACCGCTGGCTAAGGCTCATACCAGGCTCTCTTAAGCACTTGCAGGAATGCACCCAGTCCATGCAGTGATGCCCTTAGAGGGAAGCTGCAGGCTCATGGACCACACCAGGCTCTCTAAGGCACTTGCGGGAGTGGGCCCAGCCCACAAAGTGCAAGCAGTGGAAATCTGCAGGCTCATGGACCCCAGACTGGACCCCTGCTGGTCTCTCTTTGACATGGGGGGGGGGGTCACCCTGTGATGGTGTCCTTCCTGGGAACGTGGGCTTAGGCCTGTGCCCATGACCACCCACTTCCACTAGTTGCTCCTTATGATCTTTTGCTCTTTTTGAGTGTTTTTAACCAGACTCTAAGTTAATGCTGGTCCCCAACCACAGAGCACTTTCATTTGGGGTATTAGTTTCTTTGGGTTGTTTCTGGTGGCTTCCTCCCCTTTCTGTTTATCCTCCAATATAGGTCTGAGCGTTCCCACTCCTCTTTACCTCTCCACTGCTGCTTTCTGCTCCTGTAGAGAACCAGAGGTGAATAATCTTATTTCTCAGGCAGCTTTCATGGGTGTTCAGCATGTTCTGGTAGATATCCAGCTCACTTTGGGGGACCGATTGGAACAGGGTCTCCTACTTCTCCATCATCTTGCCCCTCCTCTCCTTTAAAACTTTGGTGGAACTAATCAGTATAGCTATTCAGTTCTATACTTTTTATTGTGGGAAAAATCTTTTGTTACTAATTCAACATTTTTACTTGTTACAGATCTAATGAGATTTTCCATTTTTAAAAAAGTTCATTTGAGTAGGTTGTGTCTTTCTTGAAATTTGTCCATTTTATTTATGCTAGTTAAATTGCTGACATACAGTTATTCATAGTATTCTTTTAAATTCCTTTTTATTTCTAGAAGGTCTATGATGACATCCTCTACTGTGTTCCTGACTCTAGTGATTTGAAGTTTCTTTTTATTTTGGTTAGTTTAACTAAAAGTTTTTCAATTTTGTTGATATTTTGGAAAGAACCAACTTTTGGTTCCATTGAGTTTCTCCATTGTTTTTTTTTTCTGTTCTCTATTATAATTATTTCTATTCTGATCTTGATTTTTGCATTACCTCTATTTGAACTTTAGTTTACTCTTTTTCATGGTTTCTTGTGGAGGATGGTTATTGATTAGAGATCTTTTTTTTTTTTTAGTGAGAGAGAAAGTGTGTAAGAGTGTGGGTCTTTTTTTTTTTAAGATTTTATTTATTTTTTTGACAGAGAGAGAGATCACAAGTAGGCAGAGAGGCAGGCAGAGAGAGAGGAGGAAGCAGGCTCCCCGCTGAGAGAGAGCCCGATGCGGGGCTCGATCCCAGGACCCCGAGATCATGACCTGAGCCGAAGGCAGAGGCTTTAACCCACTGAGCCACCCAGGCGCCCCTGATTAGAGATCTTTTTAATAAGGGCACTTAAAACCATTAATTTCCCCCTCAGCACTCTTTTAACTGCATAGTATAAGTTTTGGTATGTTGTGTTGTCATTTTCATTCATTTCAGCATATCTTTTTACTTTTTGTCATGATTTCTTCTCTACCCATTGGTTATTTAGGGATATGTTATGTTAATTTCTCCAGGTTTATTGAAGTATATTTGACAAATAAAATTGTAGGACATTTCAAGTGTACAACGTGATTTTTTGGATATGTGATTACGTTGTGAAAGGATGCCCCCCTCTCCCATCATGTTCATCAACATATCCATCACCTCACACTTTTACTCTATTGTTTGATTTCTTGTTTTTGGTGAGAACATTTAAGTTCTACACTCTTAGTAAATCCCAATTATACAATACAGTGTTATTAACTGTAATCACCATGTTATATGTTAGATCTCAGAACTTATTCATTATATACTGAAAGTTTGTACCCTCTTAGAAGACTCCCTGTTTTCTCCAGGCCCAGAAGATGGCCGTCATTTTCCTACTATGTGTTTCTATAAGTTTGACTTTTTTTTTTAACATTTCACATAAAAGTAAGTAGTTCCAGGCAGGCAGTATTTGTCTTTGTTTGATTTATTTCACTGAACATAATGCCCTCCATGTTCATCCATGTTGTTGCGGAAAACAGTACTTCCTTCTTTTTAAAGACTGAAAAATAGTCCATAGTGTATAATATGTCACATTTCCTTGAGCAATTTATCCACAAGTGGACACTTACATTGTTTCCATACATTGGCTACTGTGAATAATACGGCAGTGAATTTGGGAGTACAGATATCTCTTTAAAATAATAGTTTCTCTTAAAGAAATGGGATTTCTAAATCACATGGTAGTTCTGTTTTTAATTTCTTGGTGAACCTCCATGTTTTATATAATGGCTGTACCAGTTTATATTCCCACCAATAGTGCACAAGGTTTCCCTTTTCTCCACATCCTCACCATCATGTGCTATCTCTTGTCTTTTTGGTATTAGCCATCCCAACAGGTGTGAGGTGGTATTTCATTTTGGTTTTGATTTGCATTTCCCTGATAATTAGTGATATGGAGCATCTTTCTATGTACCTGCTGGCAATTTCTTTTTTTTTTTTTTATTTTTTAATTTTTTTTTTTTTTAATTTTTTAATTTTTTTTTTTTTTTTTATTAGAGAGCGAGAGACTGAGAATGAGAGGGGAGAAAGTCAGAGGGAGAAGCAGACTTCCCGCAGAGCCAGGAGTCCGATATGGGACTCGATCCCGGGACTCCGGGATCATGACCTGAGCCGAAGGCAGTCACTCAACCAACTGAGCCACCCAGGCGCCCCAGCTGCTGGCAATTTCTATGTCATCTTTGGAAAAATGTCTATTCTAGTCCTTTGCCCATTTTTAAATTGGATGATTTGCTTTTCTTATTTGCTTTTGAGTTATAAAATTTCCTTTTATGTTTTGGATCTTATCCCCTTACTGAATATGTGGTTTGCAAATATTTTCTCCCATTCCATAGGTTGCCTTTCCATTTTTTGATGGTTTCCTTTCTTAGGAGAAGCTTTTTAGTTTGAAGTAGTCCATTTATTTTTTACTTTTGTTGCCTTGACTTTTGTGTCAATTTCAAAAAAAAAAAATTTCATTGTGAAGACCTGTATTAGAAGCTTCCCCTCTATGTTTTCTTCTAGATGTTCTGCAATTTTAGACCATCCATTCAAGTTTTTAATCCACTTTGAGTTTATTTTTGCGTATGATATAAGGTGGGGGTCCAGTTTCATTTGTTTGCATGTGGCTGTCCCATTTTCCCAACACCATTTATTGAAAAGACTATCTTTTGCCTATTGTAAGTTAATTAATCCTATATGCACAAGTTTTTTCTGGGCCCTATCCTGTTCCTATTGATCTATTTTTCTACCTATAGTATACTATTTTCATTATTATGGTTTTGTAACATGGCTTGAAATTGGATGTGTGATGCCTACAGCTTTGTTCTTTCTCAGTGTTGCTTTGGCTGTTTTGGAATCTTTTGTGATTCCATACCAATCTTAGAATAATTTTTTCTATTTCTATGAGAAATGCTATTGGAATTTTGACAAGATTTCATTGAATCTGTAGATCACTTTGGGTAGTATGGACTTTTTAATAATAATTTTTTCAATTTATGAACATGGACTATCTTTCCATTTATTTCTGTCTTCTTCAATTTCTTTTATTAACACTTACGGGTTTTAGTGTATAGATCTTTCACCTTCTTGGTTAAATGTATTTCTAATTATTCTTTTTGATGCTATTTTACATATTTTTCTTAATTTCTCTCTATTTTACTGAAGTGTAGTTGATACACATATTCCATTAGTTTCAGGTGTACACCATAGTGATTCAACAGCTCTGTACATGATGCTGTTGTCACCACAAGTGTAACTACCTTCTGTCACCATTCAGTGCTATTACAATACCACACTGACTCTCTGCTGTATCTTTCATCCTCATGACTTACACATTCCACAACTGAAAGCCTGTACCTCCCACTCACCATTACCTATTTTGCCTACATCCAGCCCCTCCGCTCTGGGAACCATCAGTTTCTTCTCTGTATGTATCTATTTCTTCTTTTCTTCTTTGTTCTGTTTTTTAGATTCCATTCCACATGTAAGTGAAATCATATAATATTTCTCTTTCTCTGTCTTATTTCATTTAGCATACTGCCGTCTAGGCAAATGGTAAGACCAAATTCTTTTCTATGAGTTCTATTCCTGTGTGTGTGTGTGTGTGTGTGTGTGTGTGTGTGTGTGTGTGTGTGTGTGAGACTTCTTTATCCGTTCATCTATCAGTAGACACTTGGCTTGCTTCCGTATATTGGCTATTGCAAATAATCCTGCATGGTATTTCTAATTTTAATTTTTTAAAGAAACTATTGTCCTCCACTGTGGCCTCACCAATTTATATTGTCACCAACAGTGTGTGAGAGTTTTCTTTTCTCTACATCCTTGTCAACACTTGTTATTTCGTATCTTTCTGATACTAGCCATTCTGACATGTGTAAGGTGTGTAATGTATAAGCTCATTGTGGTTTTGATTTGCATTTCCCTGGTGATATTGAACATCTTTTTATGTATCTTGCCATGTGTCTGGCCATCTATATGTGTTCTTTGGAAAAATGTCCTATTCAGATCCTCTGTTCACTTTTTAAAAATTTTATTTTTTCAGTGTTCCCAGACTCATTGTTTATGCATCACGCCCAGTGCTCCATGCAATACGTGCCCTCCTCAATACTCACCACCAGGCTCACTTAACCCCCTACACTCCTCCCCTCCAAAACCCTCAGTTTGTTTCTCAGAGTCCATAGTGTCTCATGGTTGTCTCCCCCTCTGATTTCCTTATATCCATTTTTCTATCAGATTACTTTTTAATTCACTTTTTTTGTTGAGTTGTATAAGCTCTTTATATAGCTTAGATATTAATCTCTTACCAGATATATCATTTGCAAACATCTGTCCCATTCAGTAGGTTGCCTTTTCATTTTATTGATGGTTTCCTTCATTGTGCAAAAGCTTTTTATTCTGGTGTCATCCCAATAGTTTATTTTTGCTTTTGTTACCCTTAGGAGGCATTTCCAGAAAAATGTTGCTAAGGCTGATGTAAAAGAGATTATTGTCTATATTTTCTTTTAAGAGCTTTATGGTTTCGGGTCTGACATTTAGGTCTTTAGTCCATTTTGAGATTATTTTTGTGTATGGTGTAAGGAAGTGGTTCAGCATCATTCTTTTGCATGTAGCTGTTCACTTTTCCCAACATTTACTGAACAGTCTTTTCCCCATTGTATATTCTTGCCTCCTTTGTAATAGATTAAGACCATATTAGTGTGGGTTGATTTCTGGGGTCTTTATTCTATTTCCTTGATCTTTGTGTCTATTTTTGTGCTAGTACTATTATTATTACTGAAGCTCTGTAGTATATCTCCAAATCTGGAATTGTGATACCTCCAGCTTTATTCTCCTTTTCAAGATTTCTTTGACTATTTGGGGTCTTCACAGTTCCATACAAATTTTAGGATTATTTTTTTAGTTTTGTGAAAAATTCTATTGGTATTTTGACAGGGCTTGCATTGAATCTGTAGATTGCTTTGGATAGTATGGACATTTTACCAATATTAACTCTTATAATCCCTGAGCAAGCTATATATTTCCATTTGTTTGTGCATCCTCAGTTTCTTTTGTAAGTGTTCTGTAGTTTTCAGAGGACAAGTCTTTTACCTCCTTGGTGGAGTTTATTGCTGGATATTTTATTCTTTTTCATGCAATTGTAGAAGAACCTGTTTGATTCATTGCTCTTCCTATTACTTCATTGTTAGTTTATAGGAGCAACAGACCTCTGCCTTTAATTTTGTATCTTGACACTATATTGAATTCATTTATTCTAATTTTTTTTCTGAAGTCTTTGTAGTTTTTAAATACAGTGTCATATCATCTGCAAATAAAGTTTTACTTCTTCCTCACCAGTTTGGATGCCTTTTATCTTTTTTTTTCTTCTCTGGTTGCTGTGGCTAGGACTTCTAATACGATCTTGAACAAGAGCAGTGAGAGTGGACACCCTTGTCTTGTTGGTGATCTTAGAGGAACACCTCTCAGCTTTTCGCTATTGAGTATAATGGTATTTGTGGGTTTATTTGTGGCCCATATTGTGTTGAAGCACATTCCCTCTAAATGCATTTGGTTGAGAGTTTTATCATGAACAGATGTTGAATTTTTTTCAAATATTTTTTCCTGCATCTATTGAGATGATCAGGATTTTTATCCTTCATGTTGTTAACATGATGTATCACTTTGCAATTATTGAACTATCCTTGCATCCATGAAGTAACTTCCACTGGATTATGGTGAGTGACCCTTTTAAAATTCATTGTTGAATGTGCTTTGCTGCTATAGTGTTAAGGATTTTTGTGTCTACATTCATCAGGTATATTGGTCCGTAGTTTGTTTTCTTTCTTCTTTCCTCTTCCTTCCTTCCTTCCTTCCTTTCTTTCTTTTCTTTATTGTAAAGTGTTTTTGTCTGGGTTTGGTATCAAGGAAAATCTGGCCTCAGGGAGTTTATTTGGAAGCTTTCGTTCCTCTTCCATTTTTTTGGAATAGCCTCAGAAGAATAGGTAGTAACTGTTCTTTAAATGTTTGGTAGAATTCACCTAGACTTTTTGTTTTGAGAGTTTTTTGTTTTTGTTTTTGTTTTTGTGGTTTTTGTTTGTTTGTTTTGATTACTGATTCCATCTTGCCCCTAATGATGTTGGTTTAGCTTTCTATTTCTTCCTGATACAGTTTTGAAAGATTGTGTCTTTCTAGGAACTTGTCCATTTCTTCTAGGTTGTCCAGTTAGGTGGCATAAAATCCAGTAGTCTCTTATAATCTTTTATGTATCTGTGGTGTTGGTAGTCACTTCTCTTTCAGTTTTTATTTTTTGATTTCTTGTTTTTCTTGATGAGTCTGGCTAAGGGTTTAAATTTATCTTTTCAAAGAATCAGCTTTGGTTTCATTGATCTTTTCTGTTGTTTTTTAAGTCTTAATTTCATTTATTTTCACTCTGATCTTTAGTGTTTCTTTCCTTCTACTAACTTTGGAGTTGTTTGTTCTTTTTCTGTTTCCAATTAGGTGTAATATTAGATTGTTTATTTGACAATAGCCTGTATTGCTCTAAATTTCCTTCTTACAACTGCTTTCACTGTGTACCAAAAATTTTGGACTGTTGGTTTTTCATTTGCATTTGTCTGAAGGCATTTTTATTTCCTCCTTGATTTCTCCACTGACTATTTGGTTTTTCAGTAACACATTGCTTAACTTCCATGTGTTAGTGTTTTTTCCAGATTTTGCTTATAATCAATTTCTAGTTTCATACCGTTGTGGTCAAAAAGATGCTAGATATGATTTCAGTCTTCTTACATTTATTGAGGCTTATTTTAATCTCTCCTGAAGAATGTTCCATCTGAACTTGAAAAGAATAATGTATTTTTTTGTTTTGGGATAGAGTGTTCTGTTCAGTACATTTAAAATATTAGAGACAGAGGAAGAAGGAGGGAGAGCACAGAGGGAGAGTGCAAAGGAGAAGCAGACTCCCGCTGTGATCCCAAAGTGGGGGCTTGATCCCAGGACCCCAAGATCATGACCTGAGCCAAAGGCAGATGCTTAACCTACTTAGCCTCCCAGGTGCCCTGTACGGTACATTTGGTCTAATGTGTCATTCAAAGCTACTGTTTCCTTATTGATTTTTCTCCCTGGATAATCCATCTCTTGATAAAAATTGAGTGTTGAGTCTTTCTATGATTATTGTATTCCTTTCAGTTTCTCCCTTTGTGTCTGTTATTTTATTTATGTACTTAGGTGGCTTCATTGTTGGGTACATAGCTATTTACAATTGTTTTAGCCTTTTGTTGGATTGGACTCTTCATCATTAGGTAATGCCCTTCTTTGTTTCTTATTTTTTTTTCCCTGCTTTATTTTTTTATTCCAGTTTCAGGTGCCTATTTATTTATTTATTTTCCCCCCAAATATGTTCTTTTTTAATTTTTTCACTGTTACAAGATTTCAGTGTTACAAGTGTTACCACACCCAGTGCTACATGCAATATGTGCCCTTCTCAATACCTACCACCAGGCTTGCCCAAACCACCACCCCCTCCCCTTCAAAACCCTCAGTTTGTTGCTCAGAGTCCACAGTCTCTCATGGTTCATCGCTCCCTCCGATTTCCCACCATTCACCCTTCTTTCCTTCTCACAAATCCTTCCATGATTTTCCTTATGCTCCACATGTGAGACCATAAGATCATTGACCCTCTCCGCTTGACTTATTTCACTCCACATATCTCTTCTAGTCCCATCCATGTTGATAAAAAGTTGGATATTCATCCTTTCTGATGGAGGCATAATATTCCATTGTATAGATGTACCACATCTTCCTTATCCATTCATTTGTTGAAGGGCATTTTGGTTCTTTCCACAGTTTGACGATTGTGGCCATTGCCACTATGAACATTGGGGTCCATGTGGCCCTTCTTCGTACTGCATCTGCTTCTTTGGGGTAAATACTGAGTAGTGCAATTGCAGGGTCATAGGGTAGCTCTATTTTTAATTTCTTGAGGAATCTCCACACTGTTTTCCAGAGTGGCTGCACCAACTCGCATTCCCACCAACAGTGGAGGAGGGTTCCCCTTTCTCCACATCCTCTCCAGCATATGTTGTTTACTGTCTTGTTGATTTTGGCTATTCTAACTGGTGTAAGGTGGTATCTCAGTGTGGTTTTGATTTGAATCTCCCTGATGGCTAAGGATGATGAACATTTTTTCATGTGTCTGTTAGCCATTTGTATGTCTTCTTTGGAGAAGTGTTTGTTCATGTCTTCTGCCCATTTTTTGATGTGATTGTCTGTTTTGTGAGTGTTGAGTTTGAGGAGTTCTTTATTGATCTTAGATATCAGACCTTTGTCTGTAGTGACATTTGCGAATATCTTCTCCCGTTCTGGGGGTTGCCTGTTTGTTTTGTTGGCTGTTTCCTTCGCTGTGCAGAAGCTTTTATCTTGATGAAGTCCCAAAAGTTCATTTTCGCTTTTGTTTCCTTTGCCTTTGGAGACATGTCCTGAAAGAAGTTGCTGTGGCTAATGTCATAGAGGTTACTGCCTATGTTCTCCTCTAGGGTGTTGCTAGATTCCTGCCTCACATTGAAGTCTTTTATCCATTTTGAGTTTATCTTTGTGTATGCTGTAAGAGAATGGTCAAGTTTCATTCTTCTACATATAGCTGTCCAGTTTTCCCAGCACCATTTATTGAAGAGACTGTCTTTTTCCACTGGATATTTTTTCCTGTTTTGTCAAAGATGATTTGACCATAGAGTTGTGGGTCCATATTCTGTTCCACTGGTCGATGTGTCTGTTTTTGTACCAGTACCATGCTGTCTTGGTGATCACAGTTTTGTAGTAAAACTTGAAATCAGGCAATGTAATGCCCCTAGGTTTGTTTTTCTTTTTCAACATTTCCTTAGCAATTCGGGGTCGTTTCTGGTTCCATACAAATATTAGGATTGTTTGTCCCAGCCCTTTGAAAAAGACCTGTGGAATTTTGATCAGGAGGGCATTGAAAGTATAGATTGCTCTGGGCAGTATAGACATTTTAACAATATTTATTCTTCTGATCCATGAGCATGGAATGCTTTTCTACCTTTTTGCGTCTTCTTCAATTTCTTTCAGAAGTGTTCTGTAGTTCCTCAGTTACAAATCCTTTACCTCTTTGGTTAGGTTTATTCCCAGGTATCTTACGGTTCTCGGTGCTATAGTAAATGGAATCAATTCTCCAATTTCCCTTTCCATATTTTCATTGTTAGTGTATAAGAAAGCAACTGATTTCTCTGCATTGATTTTGTATCCTGCCACATTACTGAATTGCTGTATGAGTTCTAGTAGTTTGGGGGGTGGACTCTTTTGGGTTTTCCATATAAAGTATCATGTCATCTGTGAAGAGAGAGAGTTTGACTTCTTCATTGCCAATTTGAATACCTTTTATTTCTTTCTGTTTATTATTGCTGTCGCTAGGACTTTTAGCACTATATTGAGCAAGAGTGGTGAGAGTGGGCATCCTTGTTGTGTTCCTGATCTCAAAGGGAAGGCTGTCAGCTTTTCCCCATTGAGAATGATATTTGCTGTGGACTTTTCATAGATAGAGTTTATGATGTTGAGGAATGTTCCTTCTATCCCTATACTATGAAGAGTTTTAATCAGGAATGGATGCTGAATTTTGTCAGATGCTTTTCCTGCATCATTTGAGAGGACCATGTGATTCTTCTCTCTTCTCTTACTGATTTGTTCTATCACATTGATTGATTTGCAAATGTTGAACCACTCTTGCATCCCAGGCATAAATCCCTCCTGGTCATGATGAATAATCTTTTTGATGTGCTGTTGGATCCTATTAGCTAGGATCTTGTTGAGAATCTTGGTATCCATATTCATCAGGGATATTGGTCTGAAATTCTGCTTTTTGATGGGGTCTTTCCCTGGTTTGGGGTTCAGGGTACTGCTGGCTTCATAGAAAGAGTCTGGAAGTTTTCCTTCTGTTTCTATTTTTTGAAACCGTTTCAGGAGAATAGGTATTATTTGTTCCTTGAATGTTGGGTAGAATTCCCCAGGGAATCCGTCAGGTCGTGGACTCTTGGTTTTTGGGAGGTTTTTGATCACTGTTTCAATCTCATTACTAGATATTGGTCTATTCAGGTTGTCAGTTTCTTCCTGTTTCAGTCTTGGAAGATTATGGGTTTCCAGGAATGCATCCGTTTCTTCTAGGTTGCTTAATTTATTGGCACATAACTGTTGATTATAATTTCTGGTGATTGTTTCTATTTTCCATGGATTAGTCATGACCTCTCCCCTTTCATTCATAATTTTGTTAATTAGGGTGCTCTCTCTTTTCTTTTGGATGAATTTGGCCAGTGGCTAATCAATCTTATTCATTCTTTCAAAAAACCAACTTCTGGATTCATTGATGCATTCTACTGTTTCTTTAGTTTCTAACTCATTGATCTCTGCTCTAATCTTGATTATTTCCCTTCTCATGCGTGGGGTTGGCTAAATTTGTTGTTGATTTTCCAGATTTTTAAGGTGTAACAAGAGATGGTGTATTCAGGACTTTTCAATTTTTTTGAGTGAGACTTGGATGGCTATGTATTTCCCCCTTAGGACTGCCTTTGCCATATCCCATAGGTTTTGGACCAACGTGTCTTCATTCTCATTGGTTTCCATGAATTGTTTAAGTTCTTCTTTGATTTCCTGGTTGATCCCAGCATTCTTGAGCAGGTTGGTCTTTAGCCTCCAAGTGTTGGAATTCCTTCCAAACTTTTTCTTATGGTTGAGTTCCAGTTTCAAAGCACTGTGGTCTGAGAATATGCAGGGAATCATCCCAGTCTTTTGGTATTGGCTGAGTCCTGATTTGTGATGCAGTATGTGGTCTATTCTGGAGAAAGTTCCATGTGCCTCGAGAAGAATGAGTGTTCTGTGGTTTTAGGGTGGAGTGTTCTGTATATATCTAGGAGATTCATTTGGTCCTACGTGTCATTCAAAGCTCTTGTTTATTGATTTTCTGTTTGGATGATCTGTTACTGAGAGTGGCATGTTAAGATCTCCTACTATTAATGTATTCATACCAATATGACTCTTTATTTTGATTAACAGTTGGCTTATGTAGTTGGCTGCTCCTATATTGGTGGCATAAATGTTTACAATTGTTTGATCTTCTTGGAGGATAGACCCTTTAAGAATGATACAGTGTCCTTCTGTATCTCTGACTACAGTGTTTAGCTTCAAATCTAATTGATCTGATATGAGAATCACTACCCCAGCTTTCTTTTGAGACCCGTTGGCATGAAAGATGGTTCTCCATCCCTTCATTTTTTAGTCTGGATGTATCTTTGTTTCCAAATGTGTCTCTTATAGACAGCATATGGATGGGTCCTGTCATTTTATCCAGTCTGCAACCCTGTGCCGCTTTATGGGAACATTTAGGCCCTTCACATTGAGAGTGATTATTGAAAGATAAGTTTTTATTGACATCATATTGCCTTTGAAGTCCTTGTTTCTATAGATTGTAAGTTTCTGTTCTATGTCACTCATGGGTTCTTTCTTCTTTTATAGAACCCCCTTTAATATTTCCTGGAGTGCCAGCTTGGTGGTCACATACTCTTTTAATCCTTGTCTTTGAAGCTCTTTATCTCTCCATTTTGTATGTCAGCCTTGCTGGATGAAGTATTCTTGGCTGCATGTTCTTCTCGTTTAGTGCCCTGAATATATCATGCCAGTTCTTTCTGGCTTGCCAGGTTTCTGTGGACAGGTCTGATGTTATTCTAATGAGTCTTCCTCTGTATGTAAGGAATCTCTTCCCCCTAGCTGCCCTCAGGACCTCTTGTCTAAAATTATAATTTGCAAATTTTACAGTGGTGTGTCTCGCTGATTTTCTAGACTCGTTGATCTTGGTTGGTGTTCTTTCTGCTTCTAGGACACGAACACTTGTTCCATTCCCCAGATTGGGGAAATTTTCATTCACAATTTGTACAGCTATATCTTCTAGTCTTCTGTCTTTCCCCACCCCCTCTGATATTCCAATAATTCTGATGTTGGAACTTTTCATGGCCTCATTTATTTCCCTATGTCTGTTCTCATGATTTCTCAGCAGTTTACTCCAGCTCTCCTCCTGGCCTTTCTTCTCAACCATTTTATGCTCTAGATCACTAATTCTATCCTATGTCTCCATAACTCTAGCTGTTAGACTATTTAGATTAGATTGGATCTCACTGATAGCATTTTTATCATCTGCTATACCGGTTCTCACTTCTGCCCTTAGAGATTTTATGTTGTCATTAATGTTTTTCTCCAATCTTAGCAATTGCCTAGATAATTGTGACCCTGAATTCCCTTTCTGTCATACTATTTATGTCCATGTCCAATAATTCTGAGAGAGAGGGTGCAGTCTCTGGGTTTTTCCTATGTTGGGTGTTCCTTCTCGTAGTCATTTTGATGAGAAGTGGATGAGAGGATGTGTAGCTGAATATATTGCCTATGATCCAGGCAGGGTGCACCCTGGAAGGTTTTAGAGCAATTGGGATTCACCACCAAAAAGGAAGAATGAGGATTAAAAAAGATAGAAAGAGAAAAAAGAAGAAATCCCAGTCATAATGGGCTCCCAATAAGATTTACAAGGTATATAAACAAACATGAACAAACAAAGACCAACAAAAGTAAATGACCAGAAGTAAAAGAACCTAGTCAGAATGAACCCCAAGAATAAGATTTATATAATACCAGAACAAAAGCAAATACGTAGAAACACTGACAGAAGGATAAGATGGGAGGGTGGTTATAACTCCTGGTAGTCGAGAAAGGTTATTTCAGGTCTTCCTGGGTTTATAGTTGTATTAAGCCTCTAGTTGTAATGTTAAATAGTTAAAAAAATTTATAAAACAAAACAAGAAATGTGAAAGCAAGTGAATAAAAAAATTGAAAGATAATAAGAAAGAAATAAAAGCTTGTTTCTATGAAATATACAGGTTTGAGGGTATTATCAGGAGCTTAATATATTGATTTTCCCTAATGTTGGGGGTTTAAAATTTTATGGGGACCCTGTGGTTGTAGTCCTTTTGGTTTTTGGCTGGTCTTCTGGGGGAGGGGCCTGCCACGTTGTTTTCCAGTCAGTCTTGCTTGGGTTGAGTCACCCTGCCCCCCAGTTAAGGAGCTGAGCTCTGTGGGAACCGGTTTCTCAGTCTCTCGCTCTCTGAAGGTTTTTGGCCTTTTGTAGCTTTTTCACCTTTTTAGAGAGTCCAAGCAGGGAATCTGCCCGGAAGTACCCAGACCTCCACATCACAGAGAAGCCTCAGTCTGCTCCCCTCTGGGTGGTCCAGAACACACACTCCTCTCCACAAAATTCTACTCACAGCACAGCCTGTCAGAGGTGGCCCGCAACCCCAGCTTCCTTTCTGGGGCTCTACGAGTGCTCACCAGGTAGATTAGGTTGCCCACTCGCGTTCTCTCCGGGGCCAGCCAGGATTGCCCAGACCCTGTGGCGGGCTGCGAATGTCATGGTCACGGGTGCTCTCAGTCCAGACACCAGGGCACACAGAGAAAATCTGCCAGCTCCTGGACCACAGCAGACCCTCTAAAGGTCCTTGCAGGAGCGTGCCGGGCCCACTTGCCTGCACCCACAGAATGGTGCAGGGAGCGGAAAGCTGCTGATTCCGGAACGACGGACTAGACACCCCCACCAGTCTCACTTTGGGGCATGTGGTGTCCTTTCTGGGATTGTGGGCCCAGGCCAGTGCCCGCGACCATCCCCTTCCACTAGTTGCTCCTCAGAACCTTTCACTCTTTTTAAGTGTTTTTAACCAGATTCTATGTTAATGCTGGTCCCCAACCACTTTCCTTTGGGGTATAACTGTCCTTGGATCGCTTCTGGTGGCTCCTTCCCCCTTTTATTTATCCTCCAATATCGGTTCGAGTGTTTCCACTTTGCTTTACCTCCCCACTGCTGTCTTCTAATTTCGGAGAGATCCAGAAGTGAGAAATATTCCTCCTTAGGGTGATTTCATGGGTGTTTAGCGTGTTCTGGTAGATATCCAGCTCACTTTTGGGGACAGGTTGTAACAGGATCTCCTACTTTTCCGCCATCTTGCCCCCCTTGGAAAACATCCCCTCTTCTTTGTTTCTTGTTACAGTTTTTGTCTTAATGTCTGTTTTGTCTGCTATAAGAATTGCTACCCTGTTTTGTTTTTTGCTTCCATTTGCGTGGAATATTTTCTGTGCCTTCAGTTTTATTTCATATATATCTTTAGGTCTGAGGTGAGTTTCTTGTGGGCACCATATAGATGAGTCTTTTTTTTTTTTTAATTTATTTATCTTAGAGAGCAGGGGGAATGGGCAGAGGGAGAGGGAGAACAATTCTTAAGCAGACTCCACATTGGGTGCACAGCCCAACATGCGGCTCAGTCTCAGGACCCTGAGATCACAATCTGAGGAGAAACCAAGCATTAGATGCTTAACCAGTTTCACCACCCAGGTGTCCCAGAATTCATTTTTTAATCCATTCTGTCACCTCATGTCCTTTCTTTCTCTTTCCTTCCTTCCTCCTTTCTTCCCTTTCTCCCTTTCTTTCTTTTCCTTCCCAAATACGTTTATTTTAATAATTTTTTCAGTGTTACAAGATTAATTGTTCATGCACCACCCCCAGTGCTCCATGCAATATGTGCCCTCCTCAATACCCACCACCTCATGTCTTTTGATTGGAGCATTTAGACTGTTTATACTTAAAGAAATTATTGATAGGTATGTACTCATTGCCATTTTGTTAATTGTTTCTAGTTGTTTCTTTTGAGATTTTATTTTTAAGTAATCTCTGTAGCCAGTGTGGGGCCTGAACCCACAACCTTGAGATCAAGAGCTTCATGCTCCACCGACTGAGCCAACAGGCACCCCTCAAGTTGTTTTTATAGTTCTTCTCTATTCCTTTCTTCTTTTATTCTCTCTCCCTGTGATTGATGAATTTCTTTAGCATTATGGTTGTATTCCTTTCTATTTGTCGTGTATCTATTACAGGTTTTTATTTCTTACCATGAAGTTCATATATAACATTCTAAATATTAGCAGCATGTATTAAATTGATAGTCACTTAAGTTTGAACAAGATCTAAAAGAACTTCATTTTTAACCTCCTCCATATTTTATATATATATGCTGTCATATTTTATCTTTTTATTTTCTGAGTCTCCTTAACTAACCTTTAAGACATAAACAATTTTGGGGCACCTGGGTGTCTTAGTGGGTTAAGGCCTTTGCCTTCGGCTCAGGTCATGATCTCAGGATCCTGGGATCGAGCCCCACATAGGCTCTCTGCTCAGCAGGGAGCCTGCTTCTCTCCTCCCTCTGCCGGCCTCTCTGCCTACTTGTGATCTCTCTCTCTTTCAAATAAATAAAATATTAAAAAAAAGACATAATCAGTTTTACTACTTTTGTCTTTCAACCTTCATACTTGCTTTATAAGTGACTGCTCTACTACTGTATGTGTGCTTTTACTTATGAAATGTTTTTCTTTCATAACTTGCTCCTAATAATAGCCTTTTTTTCCATTTAAAGAAGTCCATTTCACATTTCTTATAAATGTGAAAATGTGAAAAAACCAGCTTAGTGGTGATGGCCTCTTTTAACTTTTGCTTGTCTGGAAAGCTATCTTTCCTTTAATTGTGAATGATAATCATTCAGAGTACAGTATTCTTGATTGTAGGTATTTTCCTTTGAGCACTTTGCAGGCCAGAAGGGAATGGCATTATATATTCAAAGTTTCCCTTGAAGAGTCTGCTGATAGATTAATGAGGTTTCCCTTGGAGGTAACTAGTTGCTTCTCTCTTACATTTTTAAATTTCTGGTTTCATCTTTCATCTTTGACATTTTAATGTGTTTTGGTGTGGACCTTCTAGAGTTCAGCTTGCTTGGAACTCTCTGTGTTTCCCGAACCTGGATGTGTTTCCTTCCTCAGGATAAGGAAGTTTTCAGCTATTATTTCTTCAAATAAACTTTCTGCCCCTTTTTCTCTCTCTGTACACCTTCCGGGACCCCTATAATGTGAATGTTTGTTTGCTTGATGTTGTTCAAGAGATCTTTTCACCAATCCTCATTTACATTTTTTCATTTTGCTGTTCAGCTGGGGTGCTTTCCAGAAAGTACCCTATCTTTTAGATTGCCAGTCTATTTTTCTGCATCCTCTAATCTGTTAATTCCCTCCAGTGTATTTTTCATTTCAGTATTGTATACTTCAAATCTGGTTCTTTTTAATATTTTTTATCTTTGTTGAAATTCTCAAAGAATTCACCTGCTCTTCAATCCACTGGCCATTTTTATGACCATTACTTTCAACTCTTTATTAGGTAGTTTAGTTGTCTCCATTTTGTTTAGTTTTTTGTTTTGTTTTTTTCTGAGATTTTGTCTTGATCTTTCGTTTGAAGCATATTTTCTCGTCTCATTTTGTTTGATTTTCTATGTTTCTCTGAATTAAGTGGGATAACTATTTCTTCTAAACTTGAAGGAAAGGTGTTGTGTGTGCTTGTCCCCTATGTAGACTGTGTGTGCCTGTGACTTTGGTTGGTTGGCTCAGTCTTTGGCTGGTGTGGGCTCAGGGTCCCTGGACACACTGTGCTGGGGTGCCTAGTGGATTGGCCTGAGGTGAAGTGGGCATGGGCTGGGGCATTCCTGGGGTTCTCTACTTCAGAGAGTGCCCTGAAATGACTGCTAGAACTAAAGTGGGTTCTTACTGGTGGGCCCCAGGGTTCTCTGTACAGAAATTGTCTTGGCAGTACCACTGAAATTGAAGTGGGCATGGGTGGGGGTGGTCCCGTGACTCTCCTTGAAGCCACTCCGGCAGGATAGTTAAGCTGAAATGGGTGCATGCTGGGGTGGGGTGGGGAGTAGGTCTCATGGCTTTCCACACAAAGTGTGCCCTAGCAAGACAACTGAAGCTGAAGTGGATGCAAGCTGGAGTGTTCCAGGGCATTCCATGCAGGGGGCTTCATGACAGGTGGCTGAAGCTGAAGTGAGTACACACTGGGGTTTCCCAGTGTACTCCATACAAGGAGTTCCCTGGCGAGTTTCCTGGAGCTGAGGCAAGTAGGGCTGGGATGTCCCAGGCACCCTGCGCTGGGAGCATCTGAGGGTCAAAGCGGTACAGGTGTGAAATGTTCTGGGATGCTTTGTGTCTTTGGTGAAACAGCTAGAATGGTAGTGAACGCTGACCAGGTGTGTCCCAGTATACACTGTGCTGGGGCTGCTTTGTTGGGATAGCTGGGCAAGGGACCTGGGGCTCACTTCGGCATGGTAGTAGGCCAGCTATGGACCCAGACTCTACTCCTGTCTATGCCCCTATCTAGAGGGTGAAAGTAAACTCTGGTGCTCACTAGCCCCTCTGACCTGGAGAGATTTTCAGCAACTCCCCTGCCATTTGGTGGAGTTGTGTGGCTGGATCCTTTATGTTCTAGTTGCCCTTTTAAGCCGTGGCTTTTGTGGGGTGCCTGGGTAGCTCAGTGGGTTAAAGCCTCTGCCTTCGGCTCAGGTCCTGATCTCAGGGTCCTGGGATTGAGCCCTGCATCGGGCTCTCTGCTCAGTGGGGAGCCTGCTTCCCCCCCTCTCTCTCCCTTCCTCTCTGCCTACTTGTGATCTCTCTCTCTCTGTCAAATAAATAAAATTAAAAAAAAAATTTAAATCGTGGCTTTTGTTCTAAGCTACAGGTACCCGGGTCTAGGGTGGGCTAGGTGCCTGGGGCTTACTGAGTTGGCAGGCCGGCTGTGGCATCTGGACCCTGCCCCTGTTTGCACTATTAAGGTGGAGGGGGAACGTACGGAGTGGTGCTGGCCAACCCATCGGACCCCCACAGGATTCCAGCAGCTCTCCTCTTGTTCGGTAGGATTATAGGGCGGTTTCTTTATATTTTAGTTGCCCTTTTAAGCCATGGCTTTTTTTCCCTGTGCCTAAGGGTTGAGAAAAATTGGCATTAATTCTTTAAATGTTTTCATGTCATTTGCAAGTGAGACCATTTGGTCCTTGGCTTTTCTTTTGGGAGATTTTTGATTACTGAGTTGATGTTCTTGCTCATTAATGTTCTGTTCACATTTCTTCATGATTCAGTCTTGGCAAGTTGTATATTTCTAGGAATTTATCCATTTCTTCTAGATTCCAATTGCTTGGTGTATAATTTGTTCATAGTAGTCTCTTATGGCCTTTGTGTTTTTGTGGCACCAGTTGTAATGTCTCCTTTTTCATTCGTTTTTATTTTTAAATTTTGTTAATTTAAATTCAGTTAGCCAACATATAGTTCATCATTAGCTTTTGGTGTAGTGTTCAATGATTCATTAGTTGTGTGTAACACCCAGTGCTCATCACATCATGTGTCCTCCTTAATATTCATCCCCCCACCCATCTCCTCTCCAGCAACCCTCAGTTTATTTTCTGGAGTCAGGAGTTTGTCAGTGTTTGGCTCCCTCTCTGATTTCTTCCCATTCTGTTGTTCCCCCTTCTCCTATGATCCTCTGCACTATTTCTTATATTCCGTATGTGAGTGAAACCGTATGATAATCATATTTCTCTGCTTGATTTATTTCACTCCAATTCTATCCATGTTAACGCAAATGGTAGGTATTCATTCTTTCTGATGGTTAATATTCCATTGTATGTATGAGCCACATCTTTATTTATCTGTTGAAGGACATCTCGGCTCCTTCCACCGTATGGCTATTGTGGACATTGCTGCTATGAACATTGGGGTGAAGGTGCCCCTTCTCTTCACTTCAGCTATATCTTTGGGGTAAATACCCAGTAGTGCAATTGCTGGGACATAGGGTAGCTCTATTTTTTTTTTTAAAGATTTATTTATTTATTTATTTGAGAGAGAGAGAGAGAGAGAATGAGAGGGGAGAAGGTCAGAGGGAGAAGCAGACTTCCCACAGAGCCGGGAGCCCGACATGGGACTCGATCCCGGGACTCCAGGATCATGACCTGAGCCGAAGGCAGTTGCCCAACCCACTGAGCCACCCAGGTGCCCCAGGGTAGCTCTATTTTTAACTTCCTGAGGAACGTCCATACTGTTTGCCAGAATGCCTGTAGCAGCTTGGATTTCTTTCTTATTTATTTGAGTCTTTCTTAATCTAACAAAAGCTTTGTCAATTTACTTTATCTTTTAAAAAAAAAGTAGCTTTTAGTTTTATTTATTTTTTCTGATATCTTTCTGTTCTCTATTTCATTTATCTCTGCTTTGGTCTTTGTTATTACCTGCCTTCTGCTAACTTTGGGTTTAGTTTCTTTTTTTAGTTTCTTGAGGTGTAAAGTTATTTATTTGAAATATTTCTTTTTCTGAATGTAGATGCTGATTTCTATAAACTTCCCTCTTAGAACTGCTTTTGCAGCATCCCAGAAACTTTGGTATGTTATATTTCTATTTTCATTTAAATTTTTTTCTATTGATTTCTTTGGTACACTGGCTGTTCAGGAATGCATTTAATTTCTACATGCTTGTAATTTTTCCTTATTGCCTCCTTATTTTCCTTATTTCCTCCTGTTACTGATTTCTAGTTTCATACAACTGTGGTTAGAAAAGATACTTGGTATGATTTCAGTCCTCTTAAATTTCCAAAGCCATTTTTATGACCCGTTGTATAATCTTTTCTGGAAATATTCCATATGCACTTGAGAAGAATATTCTGCTGTTGAGTGATATCTATTCTATATGTCTCTTAGGACCGTTTGTTTTAAAGTATGGTTCTTTGTTGATTTTTCTGTCTGGATGAATTTATCCATTGTTGAAAGTGGGGTATCGATAGCACTATTAATGCATTTTTTTTTTTTTAAGATTGATTGATTGATTGATTTTTGTGAGAGAGACAGAGACCGCATGAGCGGAGGTCGGGAAGGAGAGGTCAGAGGGAGAAGCAGACTCCCTGCTGATGAGGGAGCCCGATGGGACTCTTGATCCCAGGACCCTGGGATCATGACCTGAGCCAAAGTCAGACGCTTAACCAACTGAGCAATACAGGCACCCCCCTCTTCTTTTTGCATTGTTTTCTATTTCTCTCTTCAGATCTCAGTATTTAATATTTAGTTGCTCCGATGTTGACTGCATATATATTTACAAGTGTTATTTCTCATTGATGAATTGACCCATTTATCATTATGTAGTTACCTTCATTGTCTCTTGATACCATTTTTGACTGAAATTATATTTTGTCTAAATACAGTGAGCTCTGTTTTGGTTTTCATGGCCGGGAATATTTTTTTTTCCATCCATTTACTTTATGTGCCTATATGTTTCCTTAAAGCGGAAGTGAGTTTGCTGTAGGCAGCATATAATTGGGTCATCTTCTCCACCCCCCTCCTCCTCCTCTATCTCCACCCAAGTGTCTCTTCTTTTGGAATTCCAAATATTCAAATTGTTCCCCTTGTTGGTATCCCATAGATCACATAGGCTTTCTTCATTCTTTTCATTCTTTTTTCTTTCTCTCCTCTGACTGGATACTTTCAGAATTCCTGTCCTCAATATCACATATTCTTTCTTCTGCTTGATGAAATCTCCTATTGATGTTTTCTATTGTATTTTTTTATGTCATTCATTGTATTCTTCAGCTCCAGAATTTACTTACTTATTTATTTTTTTATTTCTGTTTATTTATATTTAAAAATGATTTTTATCTCTTTGTTAAAGTTCTGGCATTGTTTATATATCTTTTCCTGGTTTTGTTGAATTGTCTTTCGGTGTTTTCTTATAGCTCATTGAGTTTCCTTAATACACCTTGTTTGGATTATTTATTTGGTAAATCCCAAATCTCCACATCTTTGGGTTGGTTACCAGATTATCGTGCCCTTAATTGTGTCACGTTACTTTGGCTGTTCATGCTCTTTGAAGCCTTGCGTTAATTACTGTCTTTGCATGTGAATTCGCAGTTTCATCCTCTAGTCTTTAGTTACTGTTTTCAAGATCCACTCTCTGTTAGCGCTGGTCGAGTTTCGGACACTATCTCGGATACCTGCACCATGTTTTTTTTCCTCCCTCTTTCGGCAGAATTCTTTTTTTTTTTTTTTTTTAAGATTTATTTATTTATTTATTTATTTATTTATTTATTTATTTGAGAGAGAGAGAGAATGAGAGAGAGGAAGAGGTCAGCTGAGGAGGGAGCCCGATGCGGGACTCGATCCAGGGACTCCAGGATCATGACCTGAGCCGAAGGCAGTTGCTTAACAACTGAGCCACCCAGGCGCCCTTTCGGCAGAATTCTTAAGCTCATGTGTCTTCTCTGGCTCCCGAATACACAGCCCAAGTACTGCCAGCCTCCTTTTCCCCCTGTGGTGGCACTAAGGCTCAGGTTTGTCGTCTTCCCTGGCCTGCAGTTTGGCTGACTTTGCCGTCTGGCAAAGCCCACTCACAGTGCTGGAGCGCATACAGGGAGCTGGCCAGTGTTGGGGGTGTGGGTGGGCACACGGAGTACTGGCGTGGCCGTGGACCAATTGGGGGGGGGGGGTGGGGTCTACAGGTAAGTTGTTCCCTGTGGCGCATGTGCGGACTTCTTAAGAGAATCTGGGAAACAGGATCAGCATCCCTTTAATGTCTTCTAATATAGTTGTATCTGCTGCTGTCCCCACCTCTTCTTGCCCTCCAGTCGTGCAACTCATGATTCAGCCCTCTGGATGGGGTGAGACCGAAACGAATCCCTTCGGCAGTGTCCACCACGGCGGGGGAAGCCAGCTGCTCACTTTCACGACCTCCCTTTCCCCTGTAGGATAAATCACAGGTCAAGGAAGATATTTCTTGGCCTTCAGCTGTGCCACTTGGAAGGATGGGCGATAGAGGGGAAGTCCAATCATTCTTACTCACTCCAGTGTATCCCAAATCATGGTTTTTCCTCCATCAGAGTGCTGGAAGTTCTCTGTAATATTGGATTTTCATAAAAGCTCTCTTGTCTGTGAATGATGGCCTAAGTCCGTCGTGCCGGGACGACGAACTGTGGCCTGGAATGTCTGGAGCTGACCCGTGGGCCACAGGCTCCCCAGACAGGACCGAGGTTTGTCTGCCTCTTACCTGACAAATGGGTGAGGCCCTTCCAGATGTTTAGGCCTATGGTGCTGGATCTCACAGCTCCCTCAAAGGCAATTTGTGTCTATTCTATAGATGTGTTTTTTATGGTTACCATTGCAATTATATAAAACATCCTAAAGTTGTGACAGTCTATTTAAAACTGCTTGCTACTTAATTTTAATCACATATAAAAACTCCTTGACATCTGTGTCTCACACATTGTATGTTGTTTGACACAAATTACCATTTTATATGGTATGTCCCTTAACATAGATTTACAATTACTTTTCATGCTTTTTAAAACCTATAAGCTAGGTTTTTAAATTAGATACCTACATTATGATACTTCAGGATTCTATACTTGGCTTAATATTTCCCTTTATCAGAGATTTTTATATTTTTGTATGGTTTTGCGTTGCTTTTTTTATCATCCTTTCACTTTAACTTGACTCCCTTCAGTACTCTTTATAGGGCAGGCCTAGTGGTGATGAGCTCCCTCAGCTTTTCTTTATCTAGAAAGTCTTCATTTCTCCTTTGTTTTTGAAGGACAGTTTTTCCAGAAACAGTATCTTTGGTTAATAGTTGTTTTTTTCCTCCAGCATTTTGAATATATCATCCCACTCTCTCTTTACCTGTAAGTTTTCTCCTGGCAAGTTGCTGATAACCTAATAGGAGCTCCTTTGTATGTGGTTAGTCACTTTTCTCTTGCTACTTTCATGATTCTTTGTGAATTTTGACGATTTGATTATTATATGGTTTAGTATAGATCTCTTTAGATTTTCCTAGAGTTCTTTGAGCTTCTTGAATTTGTATGCCTATTTCCATCCTCACATTTGGCAATTTTTTTATCCATAATTTTTCAAAGAGACTCTCTGTCCCTTTCTTCCTCTCCTGGCACTCCCATAATGTGTACGTTTTTCCACTTAATGATGTTCTATAAATCTCTTAGCTTATCTTTACTGTTCTTCATTCTTTTTACCTTTGCTCCTGGCCTTGGTAATTTTGAATGTTCTGTCTTTGAGCTCACAGATTCTTTCTCATGCCAGATCAAGTCTTCTGTTGAGTCCCACATGTGAATTTTTCAAATCAGTTACTGAATTCTTTAGTTCCAAAATTCCTTTTTGAATCTTTTTTATAGTTTCTCTTTTTTTTCCTCCTTTTGTTTATGCATATTTTTCCTGACTTTGTTTAGTTGTCTGTGATTTCTTTTCATCATTGCTCATAATTATGGTGAATGTTTTGATCACTTTGTTTTGTAGTTCATATATCTCTCTGCTTCCCTAGCATTGGTGTCTGGAGATTTCATTTGTCTTTTGGGCTGTGTTTCCCTGTTTCCTTATATGCCTTTTTATCTTACATTGGGTTTTAGATTTATAAAATCTGCCACCTTTTCCACCCTTTGCACCCTTTGTACATTCTCTACGTTCTCTAGTCACCCTGGTTAGAGATTCTGGAGACCTCTGAGTCCCTTGCTAAAATATGTCCTCTCTTAATTGAAGAAGTTTGCCTCAGTAGAGACTGAGGAGTTTCCCCTCATGACTTTCTCTTGTACTGCAGCCGCTCTGGTGTTACCCGAAGCTGTGGTACTGGATCTCTACCCAGTGTATGTCTGTGGGACTGTCCTCTGGTGTACGTAGATTCTTTGTTCTCAGCCGCCCCCTACCTGGTGCCCTATTCCTGGCGGTTCTGAGATTCAAGTGACACAGAAATAAACCCCTTGGATAATTCCATAGAAAGTAAGAACATTGGATTTTTGTTCTACTCTCATCTTTCCCTCCCCAGAGGGAAGGGAGTCAAGAGTTGGGAGTTTTCTCCCAATTAGGTCACGCTGCTAGAGGGAGGGCCTCTAGCAAGTGAGTGCCATAAATTCCCCTACAGAGCTTCATTGCAGATGGCATCCTTCTCAACTGAGATACAGAAACTTCTTAACTGGTTTCTGAATTTCTCACAGAGGTGACTGGTTCGTATATTATTGTTAAGTCAGTACCTTCATGAGAGATGGAGGGTCTGGGGTTTCTCGTTTCACCATCTTACTCTGTCACTGTTCTCTGTTCTTTTTAGACTCGACTTGGATCATCCCCTCAGGCAGCTGCTAAGTTAACCATTGCCACTAGTTGGTTTTTGAAAAACTTTTGAAAAGTTGGTTTTTGAAAAATAGGAGAGCTGGGAGCGCAGAGGGAGCTCTGAATAAGGTCAAATAAAGAGAAGTCAGAATGGATCCTTTCCGGGAACTGCCATACAGGTCATATCATTGGGGCTATTAGGGAACTCCAACCCCCTTCTGTCCCCTCCAGTGGCTACAAGGCTGTTTTTTCACAGCTATCGTAGTTGTGAGGCTGTTGGTTTTCAACGGCATTTCAGGGCTGGCAAGAGGGAGATGTGAACAGGGCCAGATAAAATGCCACAAAGCTCACTGATCTTATTAACAGCAGGTTTTCCTTGAATAAATCGTGTTAGTTATTTTCAAGCCTTTGGTTAATTTCCAGAGTTCTGGAAAAGTTGATTTTCACAATTTTTGCCAGTGTTCTCATTGCGACTATGGAGGAATGGATTTTCTGAAGGCTATTCCAGCATTCTAAGAGAACTTTTCCGTAAAATATAATTTTAATGACCTATCGCTTAACTATTCAACTAGCTGTTCTTTTCATTTTATTGAGAGCAAAGAATTGGTAATGACCTGACCTGCAAAACGACATGTCACAGTCATTAGGATCATTCGCTTTCTTGGGCACACAGAATTATGCAGGAAGGCTTTACCAAACCCTAGACGCTGACCTCGATTTTTCTCCATCCTTTCACTTCTAGGTTCCTTGTTTAACCCAATATAGTCACCAGAGTTTGAGAAAAGCAAATTCTACAGAAAAAGCTCCCTCACTTCTTATTTTTATAAAGATAGGGAAATCTTCACTGTAATATAGACTCTTTATCATTATTTAGGTCATTTTAGATTCTTCAAAGAAAGAAAAATTAGCCATATGCATTTGGATTTTACACTCTAATCTTCAGTTCTGATCATTAAAAAATTCACTTCCAGTGCTCCAGTCAGGGTCAGTGACATAATTTGCATGGCCCAGTAAAAAGGAAAATGTGGAGCTTTTTGTTAAAAAGACAGTTGAAAAGTGCAGGTAAAGGTATAAAATGTTTTTCTTTTAAAAATATTTTCTTACTTGTAAAATATAAAAGGGTCATAGTGATAGATGAATAACATTTATGTACAACATGTGATATTTCAAATTACAAAGAACAATATTTGAATCCCATGATTTTGTATAACACAATAATAACATGTCAATATATGTCAATATGTGAATATCTTGATCATAACATTTGTAGGGTTCATTTTTCTGTGAATTCATTTATGAAGCCATCAAAACTTATTATTTTAACAACTGCATTTTTCAATTAAAGTAAACTCAATCACTTGAGAAGTGTAAGGTCACAAATAAGTTTTGATAATTTTTAGGGTTTTTTTTAAAGATTTTATTTATTTATTTGACAGAGAGAGATCACAAGTAGGCAGAGAGGCAGACAGAGGGTGGGGGGGAAGCAGGCTCCCTGCTGAGCAGAGAACCCGATGTGGGGCTCCATCCCAGGACCCCGAGATCATGACCTGAGCTGAAGGTAGAGGCTTTAACCCACTGAGCCACCCAGGTGCCCTGATAATTTTTAGTTTTAAGAAGGGTCTGCTGATGTTACTGGTGCTGTTAAGAATATCTTATAGACCTTAACAACATTAGGATAAAGTTCTGATAAATTATTTTTTAAAAAGATTTTATTTGTCAGAGCACAAGCAGGGGGAGCAGCAGGCAGAGGGAGAAGCAGGTTCCCTGCTGAGCAAGACGACTTAATCCCAGGACTCCGGGATCATGACCTGAGCCAAAGGCAGATGCTTAACCAACTGAGCCACCCAGGCATCCCTGATAAATTATTTTGAAATATAAAGTTTAGTACATCCAGAGCTGGTTATTCTTGCAGAATAATTTTTCTAAAATCTCCTTACAAATCAATTTTTTGTAATTTAGGCCTCAATGTTACTCTATATAATGGTATTTGAATATTTCCTCTGATCCTTCCTGTAACTTGTAGAGGTTGTATAAGAAGCTGAAAGTTGGTTTCATGATTTACATATAATTTAAAATGCCTATTTATAAAACCTAATGCTGTATCTTCAGTCACAAGGGAAGACTGTGTTATAATTGTCTATTTATTCATAATTGGCCCATGAAAGTTTTTCTATGAAAATAGCAGGGTGGGCAGGGGGGAGGCGGTGGTAAGTTTCCTTGGAATGTGAGATCTTTACATTTAATCTCTATTTCTGAGCCTGTGGATATTTGTTTTGCAATGTTGCAGTGGTTTTCAAAGCCAGAAATGCTAAGCTCTTTGAAGAATTCTAATGACTCTCTGGCGTAGTTTATTATAATGTCTATCTGTACACTTTTATGTTGTGCTAAGTTACTAACAGCGTTGACTGCCTAAGTGGGGGCAGATATTGCTCCAGTGCTCAGGCCAGAGTTGATATCCGTGCAGATGTTTCAGGATGGGGTCCAGGGATTGATGGGCAAGCTGGCCTCACTGGTTCTGGTGCCACCCTGTGTGTGAAATACCTCCTTTCTCCAGGGCTGGCTTCTGCTGCAGCTGCCCCCTTTGCCATTTCTCTGGGCTCAGGTTCTGGTATAGGGAGTCCCCTTGGGGCCCCTGGTACCTTAGACTGCCCCATGTATGTACGTGTGCGTGCCTGGCGTCCAGGCCAACTGCACAGTATGGCAGCGCCCACTGTCGCCTGACTGTCCCATTAGACTTCATTGTCCCACTGGACTGGACTTACAACTTCAAATACAAAAATTGTTAAGAATTTCAAGGTGGTGATAGCAGAGCATTAAATCAGACCTTTGAGAGCAGGACCCTATACAAGTTCACAGGTTACATGCCCATCAAATGACTCTCGAACCCAGTAGTTCTCAACCAGGAGTGATTTTGCCCATCAGGGGGGTGGCTACCTTCGGTTCTAATAATGGAAAGTTCCAATTGAGCCCCTGAAAGCAAGAGTGACAAGACACATTAGCACCAAAAGCAGGGGCCCCCAGGTTTGGCACTCTTAAATACAGAAGTGCACCTCCTCCTCTCTGTAGAGTGGTTTTCCAGTAGAATCTCCTTGGGGACTCCAGTGCTAGGCAGTTCCTACACCTGCTTTCAGCTGTACTCTCCTTCACTGGGTGAGACAGCCGACTTGAATCATAGGAGAAGGAGTGTTAGCAGCAGTGGACTTGGAAATTGCCCAGCTGGGACTTTGTTCCTCAAGTACTCCCCGATGGGTTCGGCGAAGGGGGGCGCGGGAGGTGCTGTGCTGCACGCAGTCATTCAGGCATCCAAGTTGGTGGCAGCTCTAATATCCTCAACTGGTGGCCTCAAGGTCACCGTAGGTGCTCACATCCAGGGGCAGAAGGGAGGACTACACCTAGTCCAGGGCTTGGAAGGGCTATAGATCCCTTCCTATCCAAATTCCATTAGCCAGAACTCAAGAATACGGCCTACGTAAGTGCACGAGGGCTGGGAAGTGTAGTCTAAGTCCGTGCACAAGATGAAGAGGAAATTGGTTTGGTGTTCAGCTGCCAGTCTCTGCCACAAGAAATCCACAAAATGGGAGACTTGCAGTAAAATGTGTATCGTGTGTCCCCAGACCTTCTAAGATAGGCATGTCCATGGGAACGCCTGGTCTGTTGGGGAAGACTGCCACTTTCCAGCTGGGGTTCCTTGTGCTTGATAATATTTGGTTAACATTCCATCTTGTGTTCTGAGAACAGCGCACATGGAGCCCCTAGCATCAAACAAGGGCCAAGCTGGCCCACGTTTCTCAGTATAAATGATCAAGTTGGCTTGCGTCTACTTGGTGTGAACAGTTGCTCGTAGTTAAACTCATCGCCAGTGTTCTGTATGTGCAGATCAGAAATGTCGAAATCAGGACTATGGAGGTAAAGGGAACATTGAGATCATTCTAACTTTCTACCTGCTTCACATTAAACAAGAAATTCAACATTAGAAATGGTGAATAAATCAAGTGTGTAGCAGTAGAAATTCAGTGCCAGAGGCTCATTCAAAACGGTGGACTGTGTAATTTGTAGTCTTACACCAAACCACTTGATAGGACAAATTTTGGTAAATTTCAATCTGATTTTTCATGGCAAAGAGGAGAATATGGGTATCAGGCAATAATCCTTCCCTATCTTACTTCGTCAATACTTTAGAGAAAGAAGCTGGAGCAGTTAGTTGAAACCCATCCGATTGAGCCAAGACTTACAGGTAGAGTGTCTGGAATAGTCCTAGCTATTACCTGATGATGTGACATAATCAGTAAAAATACCCCCTTTCACTGTCCAGAGTTCTGGTTTCGATGATAAATTGCCCAGGAACCCTGTGACCAGGAAGCAGAATGTTATGTGGTTATGTGGTTCAAGGTCTAGTTTGCAACTTTGCAGAACCGGCAGGTCAGGGTCGTCAGGACCCTCGGGCTGACGCAGGTTGGGAGGAAACGGATTCTCACTAAGGAAATTCCAGGAGATTGATGTTGCAAAAGAAAGGCTGAATTTTTTAAGTTATTATGAAGACTGCCAAGCAGAGTGGAAACGAATGTGGCTTGGTCTGTGTGTTCTCTCCCTTGACGGGTGGTCTCCTCAGAAAGCCAATTTTCATGATCATTATTGTTGTGGATGAGGAGTTTCAAGGTGACCAGTGTTAGCTTGATGAGCTGCTGTAATTCCCAAGACATGGTTCAGTACTTTGTACCCACAGAAAGTATATCCTTTGTCCTACTAAGAGTTTTCCTTTATGACCAGGAAGGTGGTCTTGGTTCTTTCCGAGAAGATATTTGGGGTCAGCATCAGCTCTGGGTAAAGAATAGGGGTGTGTGGTTCCAACCAACTCCTTGTTCTTTACTAATATTAAGTCTCAAGGTCCCTCACCCTCTTGCAAGGCTGGTCGGGGCCAGTGGCAGTAGTAGACTATACCCTGATGCCCAAGGTTCCGCCAGAAGCAGCCTTCTCCTTTCTCTCCTTGCTGGCAACACTGGAGGTTGCAGAGATCCTAAATATTCTTGAGTGTACTTAGTGTGAATCTTGCCCCCAGCCACGACCCCAGTTCCCAGTAGACAAGAGACACCAGGACCAGGAGAGGATTCAAATCCGTTTTATTAATGGATTGGAGAACACAGCGGGGATCTGAGAGCCAAGTGAGGGCTTCTTCTGTCCTCTCTGAAGTGACGACAGTGGAGCCCCCTGGGCGGGGGTCGCCAAACTTACCCACCCATCACAGACCGAGGCTGGCAGGTGGAGAGCCGAGTCCTGGCTGGGCCCACCACGGGCAGGTCCTGCTGGCTCTGTTTACTGCATGTAGACTGGAAGCCCAAAAGCAGGTCCAAAAGAAAGAGAGAGAGAGAAGAAGCAGGAGGACAAGTAAGCAGGGACCTTTAGTACATGATCTCCACCCAGCAGAGACAGATGGCCCAAAGAGTCTCCAATGCCTCCACCACAACCATCCTGAGGTCACCCCAGAGGCGGAAGCTTTTCCTCAGCACTATCCTTCTAGGCTGGAGTGTAGTTAGGAGAGCTTTTCCCTATTGGTCTAAGTAAGGGATGCAGGAATAAGGAAAAGGGTTTCTCCCGAGAGGTGAGATTGGGTCAGGCGCCTGGACGGCTCAAGGAATAAGTAGCCAAGGGCCACTTTGTGTGAACCTGCCAGTCTGCAGCCCCTAAGCCAAACAAAGGTACTGGCTCCAGCTGCTGGAGCGGGGACTGTAGGTCCCTAAGTCACCTCATACCTGAGTAATAACCACAGAATTCTTTTTCTTGCCTATAGTCTACAGCGTGGACCTCTGACGACTGCTGAGTAAGAACTTGACAGACCTCCCCCGCCAAGCCCTACCCGAGGTGGATGAAATGGATGAAGGTGATCACAAGGTACAAATTTCCAGTTAGAATAAGTTCTGGCTGGAGATGTCAATAGACAACATGGGGACTCTAGTTAACAACCCTGTATTGTATCGCAAGTTGCTAAGAGAGTAGATCTGAAAGGTTCTCATCACAAGAAAACAAACATTTTGTGATTCTGTGAGGTGATGGATATTGACTAAACTTCTTGTGCGATCATTTCTCAACATGTACCTACATCTAACCTTGTTGTACACCTGAAACAAACAATTCTATGTCCATTATAGCTCCGTAAAACAGAGATCGGCAGGCTTAAGGTGCGGTACAATTTGGCTTGGCATCCACGGTGTTCCTACTGCAGGGAGAGCCCCTTTTGCCACATGCACAATAACGCCTTCTGATTTAGCAGTCAGGGATGGAGTTGTTGGCTTTGTGATAAACCAGAGCAGTGGGCCTTTCAGGCCGTGCTGTATGGAGGGGAAGACAAGAGTAGAAGAATAAGGTTCTTCTGGGAAACAGATCGATGTTTCAGGGCCTGTGCTGGAGCATTGAGTCTGACGTAGCTCTCTCTGGCCCAAGAAAGCACCCTTTTCTGCCAGCACTGATGACCTACTAATTTTTTAACATTCTGAAATCCTTCCTCCTATCTATCTATAATGAAGAACACCTCTCATCTATTTTTTCCATGCTTTGCTATTTCTCTAGTTCTCTTAATGCTATAGCTATCTTTTACATTTGGGTCCATTTTCAGTCCACTCAATATTCCTGGTTTTAGCCTGAGTGATTTCTGCAAAGGATTAATCCCATCCATTACCTGTGATTTTTTTTTTTCATACTATCACCATTCAAGGGTGACCTCATTCACGGTCCTATATGGTACCTTTCTGTAGTTCCAACAAAGTAAAGTTCCATAAATTACCTAAATAAAACTAAATGATTGCAGAAACATTTTTCCCCAGAGTATTTTTATTAGGGATTCCTGCCACCATATTAACATATAAAACAATCTGGATGTTGACATAGAAATGCAGATTTTACTATACAAAGATAAGGCTCCAATCACAGGTAACATGGCCCCCATTTCTCTAGTATTTCAATGAAATCACTTTTTGGGTTCTTCCCAGAGTTGTCTTTTATAAATATCAGACAAACCACAAAATATATTCCAAATACATAACATTTTACAGTATGTTCCAAGCACAAATACACGATACTTTACCTACATTTTTTTCATGATCCAACTTGCATTAGCACTAAAGACAAGATTGTGTGTGTATATGTATTTGCCATATATGTGTGTATGTAAAACTACAAATGTACACACAGTTGTTTTCATGGAAAATTGAAACCTTTGAGACTGTGGGTTTTAGCCCATGATATCTGAGCGGGAAAAGGAATAACAACATGTCACAAATTTCCTCAATGGGGAAAAATAAACACAACTATGTATGAAGGGCCTATCAGTTGTGTGTATATAAATACACACATATATACAGATTCATTATAAACACACCTATACCAATAATATGGAATATACATATACTCACACACTTGCTTTGAGTTCTGTATCTCACTATATTATATACTCTCCATCTTTGGAAGCACTTTTCTCCTCTTTCGATTCAGGCAGCTGGCAACTCTCTCCTAACAAAACTGAGCGGGTATTTCTAAAACGCTGACTCTGTTCTGAATGCCACAAAATGGCGTTTCAGGATCCCAGTTCTAGGTTGGTGGCTGTTGCTTCAAGTCAGTAGACTCTATTCTGTTAACCCCTTTGCTTAAAAACATTTCTATTCGATAATGATGTTTCTGCCTAAAAGAGAGGTTAGCTGGAAATGTTAAAATATATTGATTACTCCCCAATACAAATCCGCATGGTTGGATTATGGGTGGTATTTATCCTGTCAGTATTTTTTGGTATTTTATGTTGGGCAATATACTACATACTTCCATAATTAAAAAAAAATTTAATATTTAAAAGGACAGGGGCTAGGTTTGTTATGGTTAGAACTTCGAAGGAAATGATACAAAGCATGATGACAAAGGGGACTAATTTTAGGCAGACTACACTGGGGTATCCTTCTGTCAAAGTATGACATGGGATTCATAACAAAGGGGTAAAAAAAAACCCTTCAATTTCAAAGCTGGCCATTTGAAAACTTTCCAAAAAACTATAGAAAATATATTCTATGTTGGTATCAAATTTCAGGTATTCAATATTCACTAAAAAGCAAAATAAATCACTGAAAGGACATGGGAGAGAACACTTTAAAACTTAAAAGCAAATGTATATTCTAGTTTGTTAGACTGAAGGCTTTATTTTTAAATTTTATTTTCAAACCTGAATAGAGCACTCGGAGCTCCATGAGTGGCCAATTCAGAAATGATGTTAATGATAGAGTTGGAGGGTCTATTATGGTTAAGGAGAGAATACAGGCTCCAAATCTCTTTGTAAGTGAAGGCAATAGAATATTCTCAATCCATGGAGAAATCTCAATGCACTATGCCTTGAGCTCCATACTCTTTTGTTTCTCAATTATACCGCAGTATTGGGAAATACTCAGCCCGGGGAAGCATCAGAACCTTTCTTTCTATTGTGGATCTGATGGTATGAAGGAAGGTACTACAACATTTGTTTCGTCTGCTATCTGGTTAGGCAGTCATTTTACTATTTCACCCGAGCTGAAATGTCAGATCCTCTAAGGAGTCCCTTCCACTTTCTTAATGGAAGCCCCAATTAGGAATAAGTTAAGATCTTAATGGCCACCAAAAAGGAAGATCACCAGCCATTATCCAAAAGGCACACTCCTTTCTTTTGAAATTTCTCCCATCGAATCACTGAATGGCATGAGGGCCCTGAAAAATAGGCCTTACACTTTCTGCACTTACACATATTCGTGTCAACTTGGACAGCAAGTGCACATTCTTGACATCATCCACTCCCACGCATCACCACCACTGTCAGAAAAGACGGTTCGCCTACTGCCCCGTGCCTTCCAGCCTCCCCAGAACTCCTGCTCTGCTACTTGCCCCATTCCTGTCTGTTTCTACTCTTGGGTTAATGTACAATAATATGCAATTAACTAGCATAACTTTTAACTTTTTTCCCTTTAAAAAACGTTCTGCTTCCCCAACCAAGATATTTGGACAGAATGCCAACGAAGGGAGTAAAATCCTCTTGTCCAAATACTCTGAAAAAATGGACCACCCAGTGTCCACTTGAGTCTTCTCAGTTTCTACACCCTCCCGTTCCAACATCCATTTCAAGAGCTTACTGACTACAGTGTCTTCCTACCTATTTTCTATCTCATACGCAGGTAACAACAAGTTATGCAATTGGTTTCAGCCAAAAATATTGTAAAAAAAAACAAACCAGTGCCAAAACATGAAAAAATTCCTGACATACCCTTTGTGCATTAGTCTTACAATCTGTACACTTAAATAACTCCAGGAGGCTTCTTTTTTTGCTAAAAATTTACCAAAATATTTTGAACACATAAAAATATTTTTAAAAACACAGAAAACAAAAGCCCAGCATAAATTTAGTTGTATAGGCATCGGTTAGAGGACGTTGTTTTCACTAAGGATTATATTCAAAAACTTTCTCTTGGCTTGTTACTAAAATTCTGATCTGGAACCTTATAATGGTGCTAAATTATTAAAAAAAAAAAAGGGGGGGGAATCTAATTCAGCTCCATGTATTGTGATAGAATAGATAAAGAGTATGTCTGTAAGTATAATAAAAAATAAACATATTTTTGGTTATTTAAAGGCCATCTTCCTGACCTGTAACTAAAGTAACTGGATTTGACTTGAACTTATTTAACTAAGTAAATAAGTTGAACCTGAACTATTTAACTAATTATGGAAAGCTAACTTAAAGTTTTCAATAATCGGTTATGAGTAAGGAACACCTGCTCGTGGCCCTGTGACCATTGAGAGCCAGGCATTTGCTAAAAAAAAAAAAAAAAACCAAAAAACCCAAAAAAGCAAAATCACTAGTATTGAATATAGCCCTTAGTCAGAGGAGAGAGGAACCTTAGGAGCAGCCCAGCATGTAGAGAATGAGGTTTACTTTGCCAGCCACCCACTCCTTTAGAGGACAGTAGTAGTCATAGTGAAACTGCTCAAACTCTGGCGTCTGGCGGATTTCACATAAGAAGGAGAGATCAATACCTGACTCCAAAAGGAGGAGGAGCAGGGGAAATACAAAGAGCAGCAGCCCCAGGCCCACCACCAGGAGCCTGGAAAAACTCTTGACCAGTGGGTTCACCCGAATATGGCCGCTCAGAATGTCATAGCTCCACGACAAAGCCTGGCGAGCCTCCTTCAGCTCTTCTTCCTCGGCCACCAGAAAGGCATGTTCATCTGCTTCCAGTTCCTCAAATGAATCTGTGTCTTCTCTCTCCAACTCGAGCCTCGATGGGCAGTCAAAGAGCATGTCGATCTCATCATCATCCACAGGGGTGGGGAGCAGGCTGGCACTCGGGTTGTAGGCCAGTTCCGAGATGGTCAGGGGCTCTTCTTTGATTTTATCTTCCTCTTCGTTTGGGGGCTTTTCATACTGCCGGGCTTCCTTCACGGGTGAGCTAGAGATCAGAGGGGCAGAAGTGTCTTCTTTGGGTAATAGGATACCTGGAAGGAGACAATTTTTTTTCCCCTTAATTTTATATTTGAGGTTTTGTTTTCTTTTTTCCCCGTCCCACAGAGATCTATAGGTGGAAACTAGCAAGAAAGATAGAAAAAAACGGAATTCAAGGAATCCATGAAATCATTTTGCGGAATGCCGACTTTTAACAAGGTCATGTTAGTAAAAGACCCTAAGGTCCACATGCTAAACCCCACATAAGCAACGCATCTCAAATGGTTTGCACTATTTACAGTGTATGTGTGTACAGTTAGGGTCTGCAAACCTCCGGCTTCGGTCAGGTGTGCAAGAACAAGAAGACAACAAACCCCTATTGTAATTTTGAAGGGTGTCTTTTAGAAGTCAACATTCACTGTGCTACCTTGGACGACAAATTATAGAATCGACTAGTCCATGATAGTCTAATTTTTATGTATTCTAGTCTTCACCCAGGCACAAGTTAGTGGTTTCTAGTTTTACAGAACTGTAATCATGGATGCACAAACTTGCATCTTGCTCCTCTAACTTAGACATTCTCCGTGTTGAAATGAACGCCCAGAGTATTATTTTTTACCGGTTGCCAAATTCTCTAATACGATAAATTAGTTGCCTATTGACATTTAGACTGCTTTGCAGCTGTAAAAAAATAATAAATGCTAGAATATCTTTACATATAAAAGCTTTTTCACCCTCTTCGTTGAGTTCATTGGCCACAAATAGAGATCTGAAAGGAAAATTGCTTGGTCAAAGGGTATGCATGTTATTTCTTAAAGTTCATCAGGGGAGGGGCGCCTGGGTGGCTCAGGTCATGATCTCGGGGTCCTGGGATGGAGCCCTGCACTGGGTGCTCTGCTCAGTGGGAAGCCTGCTTCCCTCTGTGAAATAAGTAAACTTTCTTTTTTTTTAAAGATTTTATCAGGGGAGGGAGCGGTTTCTCAGCTCTTCATGCCAACAGAGGGCAAACGAAGTTGCCGAAGGCCGGCTCTGCTCATTTTGTGTCTTGGGTTCTTGGAAATAAAATCGGGCTTTATCAAAGCCATGTTCCTCAGGGTGGACCTACAATGTGACAGGGAGAGCTGGGTGCATTAACTAATTATGAACCAGCTTTTAACTACTACATTTCAGCATTTCTAAGACGTCCAGGAAGTGATCTTACCAAGATGCTGCCACAAGTCAGACCGGACTTAGCTGCTGTTCTTGGGAGGGGGAGCCAGCTGCTGTCCCTGGACACGACACCCAGGAGAAACTCCTGACCACACCGGAAAGGTAGAGGCATGGGGACGCCTGGGTGGCTCAGTGGGTTAAAGCCTCTGCCTTCGGCTCAGGTCATGATCTCAGGGTCTTGGGATCGAGCCCCGCATCGGGGAGCCTGCTTCCTCCTCCTCTGACCTGTGGGGCTCAAAAACTGGGAATCTGATTGGGACAGAGCAGCACTTGGATCTGGGCAGATCAAGTCGTAATCCTAAGCAGTGGTTCTCGTTCATTTGCAGAACTGAGTCAGGAGAACAGTCTGACCCCTGGGAAAGCGGCAGGGTTCAGATCTGCTTACTTTGGGTCGTCAGATGAGTTTTATCAGCCGTGGCGTCTGGTCTGTCCCTTCCCTGGACAGAAAAACTGAGTCCTAGCCCTACACTCCGTAGAGCCTGGCTCCTGACCCCTCTCAGTTAGAAAGCCTGATGGGGAAAGTTGAAAGTGGACTGCAGGGGGCCCTCCCAGGTAAAAGGGCTGAGTCACCGCTGGAGGCTGGGGCTAGCCCCCAGACCAGCGTGCCAGGAAGGGCTGGTGAGGACACCCGTAAGCTACAGGACTTAGCAGCACTCAGGCTGAGGGTAGGGGGTAGAGCTGATTGCCTTCAGAGCAAAGCAAGGGGTCCTGTTCGGGTAAGGACAGCAAAGAGTCTTATTGGCCTTGGAGTTGCTTCTCCTACTGTGTCCAGGCAGGGAAACTAATTCATAGCCCCACTCATTGCTGAATAGGCTTCAGCCCCCGACCAAGGAACCTCAGCCGAACATATCAGAAATTGCATAGGCCATTTGAGCCCTGCTCCCAGAGAGCACAGTCTGCGGCTTTCCTTTTCTATAGAGCAAAACTAGTAACCTCACCTGCCCAGGATATCCAGTGCATACTCTTGCTTGCTTCAGGTCCCCGGATGACAAACTATGCGCAGGGAAGCTAATTTAGAACCCCATTTTAACTGCTGAGTATAGCACTCGGTCCTGACCCTCTGGTAAGACTACCCAGAGAATCCAGGCAATGGTGGTGCCCGGCCTACCACCTCTCAAGGGCAGGGAACCCAGTGGTATCCAGCCGGCAGTGCTATCCAGCAGTTCTAGGTCGGTGGCACACCCCCGACCCATGACCCGAAAGCTCGAACATTTGCCATGCCCCAAAATAGCCCCTAACAGTAGGCCCACCTGCCCAAATGGACCTGCAAACACTCGGAGAGGAGATCACTTGCAGATACCAAAGTAGTTCACTGGTGATCAATCATCCCAATAAGTCAGGTAAATATGACCACACCGAAGCATATTAAGGCACTAATTGGTAACCTTAAAGAAGTTTAGTGAGCTACAAGAACGCAGAGGTGGGCTAAACAAAATTAGGAAAATGAGAAGTTCAACAAAGAAATAGAAGCCATCAAAAAATATCCTAGAGCTGGAAAATATAGTAACTGAAGAATTCAGCAGAGTGCTTCACAAGCACACTCAATGATGCAGAAGAAAAAAAATCAGCAAATTATCTAGTCAGAGAAACAAAAAAAATGAAAAAGAGGTCAGAGCCTATAGAACTTATGGGACACACTGAAAAACAATATCAGTCTTAGGGAGATTCAAGAAGGAAAAAAAGATAGTGCATTTAAAGCAACAAGGGCTGGCCTTCTGGTCCGAGAGAGCACTAGGGGGAAGACCCTGAATTTACTTCCTCCACGTATACACACAATCCGCAGTGAGTTATAAAGCAGTTCCTCCTGAAGACCCGAGGGCTGAATGAACAGCTTCTGTACAACGCGATAGAACACAGAGAATGGCGAAAGAGGTAGAGACACTGTAATGAAGAAAACGCCTACCCCTGATGCTGCAGCCTGCACCAGGGAGGGACAGGACTGAAGGCCTGTGTGCGGATTCACTGCGCTGGAGCACAGAAAACAAGTGGTGTTAAAAGAGCAGCTAGACCTCTGCCAGATGGCAGCAATACTGCTGGGACTCTTTGGGTCAGAGGGACTGACCCAGACTAGTAGATGCAAAAGAATGAACATATCAGTGATCTGGAAGACAGGATTAGAAGGAATTTTTAAAAGTGAGGACAGGTAAAGGGATCTCTTGGTCAACATCAAGCACACATACAATCACATTTTAAGGGTTCCAGTAGGAAAGGAGGGAAGGGGCAGAAGACTTATTGGAAAAAATAAATGAATTCCGAAATGAGAAGTCACCATTGACACCACAGGAATACAAAGGATTAGATGAGACAACCACAAAAATTATATGCCCACAAATTAGAGAAATGGATACTTTCCTCAAAACATACAATCTTCCAAATATGAATCAGAAATAATCTGAACAGACCAATAAAAGTAATGAAATTGAATTGCTCAAAAAACTGACAAAAGCCCAGGCCCAGATAGACTCACAGGTGAATTCTACTAAACATTTAAAGAAGAGTGTATAGGCAGTCTCCTCAAATTATTCCAAAAAAAATGAAAGGAAAGCTGCTAAATACATTATGCAACATTATCTTGACACTGAGACCAGACAGAAACTACAGACCAATTTCCCTGAAGCATAGATATACAATTTGACAAAAACTAGACCGAAGACCTGACTAGACTATGTGTATTGCAGCATTATTTACAATAGCCAAGATATGGAAGCAACCCAAGTGTCCCCTGACAGAGGAGTGTATAAGGGAGATGTGTATATACACCGTGAAAATTAACGAGTCGTAAAAAAAGAATGAGGTCTTGCAATGACATAGATGGACTTAGAGGATATATATTATGCTAAATGAAATAAGTCAGAGGAAGACAAATACAAGATGATTTCACTTGAATCTAAAAAGCAGAAACAGACCCATAAATACAGAGAACAAACTGATGGCTGCAGGGGCAGGGTGCATAAAATGTGTGAGGGGGACTGGGAGATACAAGCTTCCAGTTATGGAAGGAATAAGTCACAGAGATAAAAGGAGCAGAGAGCATATAGTTAATAATGTTGTAATAGGGTTGTATGGTGATAAAGGACAGCTACACTTGTGGTCACCATAGCATACTGTAAAGAGATGTCAATTGTACACCTGTGACTAATGTCACATCGTGTGTCAACTATATTTCAATTTTTTTAAAAGCAACAATGGAAAACTTCCCCAACCTGGAGAGAGAAATAGACATCCAGACCCACGAGACCCTGAGGACCCCCAAATAGACTGAACCTGAATAGGGCAACACCCAGTCACATAACTAAATTGCCAGATGTGAAACACAAAGAATTATAACAGCAGCAAGAGACAAGATAGAAGTTACATACAAGGGAAACCCAAAGAGACTATTGGTGGATTTTCAACAGCTACCCTTCAGTCCAGAAGAGAATGGGATGACCTATTCAAGCTACTAAAAACAACTAAACAAACCTGTTAATCAAAAATGCTACATCCAGTGAAGCTGTCCTTCAGAAATGAAGAAGGGATAAAAACTTTCCTGAGCAACCAAAACACAAAAGCTGAGGAAATTCATCACCACTAGACCTGCCTTACAAGAAATGCTAATGGGAACTCTTTGTGGAAATAAAAGGATACTAATTAACATAAAAATCAAAAAGTGTAAAACTTACTGGTAATGATAAAATATAGTCAAAGTTATATTGTGTGGAATGGTAAAGTTGCTAAGAAATTCACTTACAACTTTAGTTTAAAAATTAAAAAACAGCAATAATAATCATAACTAAAATCTGTTCTTACACAATATAAAAAATGTAAATTATAACAATGTGAGGGAGAGCAGAAATCAAAGTGCAACGCTTAGAAATTCTATTACAGTTAAGTTATAATTTTTGAGATATTTTATGTAAATGGGACACTGGTGGCTCTGTTGGTTAAGCGGCCAATTCTTGATTTCAGCTGCTCAGGTTATATTTGGGGTCCTGGGATCTACCCCACATTGGGCTCCGCACTCAGTGAGGAGTCTGCCTCAGGATTCTCTCTGCTCCTCCCCCCACTCATTTTACATAAGCTTCATGGTAACCATAAGGGGAAAACAGCTAGTAGTCACACAAAAGAACATGATAAAGAAGTCAAAGCCTACTGATAATCACAAGACACCAAAAGATTAAAAAAATTAAAAAAGCTGGATAAGAAACAATGAACAAAATGGCATTAGTAAGCCCTCACTTAGCATTACTTTAAACATAAACAGATTAAATTCTTCAATCAAGAGAATGGCTGAGTGGATTAAAACAATCCAACAATATGCTGCCTATACGAGGCTCACTTTATCAGTAAAGACAACACATAGACTGAGAGTGAAAGGGTAGAAAAAGTTATTTCAAGCAAACGGTAGCAAAAAGAAAGCAGGGATAACTATTCTTACATGAGACACAATAGTCTCGTATGATCCTTTGTATTTCTGTGGTATGAGTTGTAATGTTCCCTTTTATAAAGCTGGCACTCCCCTGATAACAAAGTCAGAAAGAGACACTACCAGCAAACTACAGACTAACATCCTTGACAAATATAGCTACAAAAATTCTTATTAAAATAATAGCAAACCAAATTCAGCATATTAAAAGGATCATTCACCATGATCAACTGGGAGTTATGCTTGGGGTATAAGGATGGTTCAACCTGGGATGCAAATCAATTAGTGATATATTAATAGAATGAAAAAAGAAATCCTATGATCATTTCAACAGCTGCAGAAAAGCATTTGACAAAATTCAACATCCACTAATGATAAAAACTCTTCACGAATTAGGTATTGAAGGAATGTACCTCAACATAGTAAAGATCATGTATGATAAGCCTACAGCTAATATCATCCTCAATGATGAAAGGTTGAATGCTTTTCCTTTAAGATTAGGAACAAGACAAAGGTGCTCACTCTCACTCCTATTTAATATAGTACCGGAAGTTCTTCCCAGAGCAGTCAGTCAAGAAAAATAGAAGGCGTCAGAATTGGAAAGGAAGAAATAAACCTGTCTCTATTTATAGATGATGTGATTTTATACACAGAAAATCCTAAAGACTCAATGAGAAAACTGTTAGATTCGATCAGTGAATTCAGGAAAGTTGCAGAATATAAAATTAACACACAAAAATCAGTAGCATTTCTATACACTCAGTTATCTGACAAATAAAATAATCCTATTTATAGCAGCATCAGAAACAATAAAATAGGGACGCCTGGGTGGCTCAGTTGGTTGGGCAGCTGCCTTTGGCTCGGGTCGTGATCCCGGCGTCTTGGGATGGAGTCCCGCATTGGGCTCCTTGCTCCGCGGGGAGCCTGCTCCTCTCTCTGCCTCTGCCTGCCTCTCTGCCTACTTGTGTTCTCTCTCTGTTAAGTGAATGAATAAAATCTTTAAAAAAAAAATTAAAAAAAAAAAAAAAGAAACAAAATAGAGGGGTGCCTGGGTGGCTCAGTCAGTTAAGCAGCTACCTTTGGCTCAGGTTATGATCCCAGAGTCCTGGGATCGAGTCCCACATCGGGCTCAGCAGGGAGCCTGCTTCTCCCTCTGCCTGTTGCTCCGTCAAATAAATAAATATAAATCTTAAAAACAACAACAACATAAAATACTTAGGAATAAACTTAACCAGAGCTGAAAGATCTGTATTCTGAAAACTATAAGACACTGATGAAAGAAATTGTGAGGACATAAATGGAAAGATATCCCATGGTAATGGATCAGAAGAATGGTGTTAAAATGTCAATACTACCAAAAGCTATCTATAGATTCTGTGCAATACCTATCAAGATTCCAATGGCATTTTTTAAAAGATTTTATTTATTTGAGGGAGAGAGGGAAGCACAAGGGAGAAGCAGATTCCCCACTGAGCAGGGAGCCTGACTCAGGGTTTGATCCCAGGACCCTGAGATCATGACTTGAGCCAAAGGCAGACACTTAAACAACTGAGCCACCCAGGCACCCCTCCAAAGGGATTTTTTTTTTTTTGGTAGTAGAGAAAATAATCCTAAATTGTATATGGAACCACAAAAGACATTGAAGAACTGAAACAATTCTGAGAAAGAAAAGGCAGGAAGCTTCATAATTCCTGATTTTAGTAACATACAGTAATCAAAATAATATGGTACTGGCATAAAACAGACACAAATATCGTGGAACACAACTGAGAGCCAAGAAATAAACCCAAGCATATCTGGTCAAGTAATATTTGACAGTGGGCCCAAGAATACTCAATGGAGAAAAGATGGTCTCTTCAATAAAATGGTGCTGGGAAAATTGGATATTCACACGTAAAATGAAGAAGCTAGACCCTGTTCTTACACTACTCACAAAGAGTAACTCTAAATGGATTAAAGACAAACATGAGACATGAAACCACAAAACTCCTAGAAGAAAACACGGGAAACAAGCTCCTTGATATGGGTCTTGGCAATGATTTTCTAGATATGACACCTAAGCTACAAGCAACAAAATAAAAGACAAACAAGTAGGACCATGTCACACTAAAAAGTTCTTCCCAGCAAAAGAAACAATCAACAAATTGAGAAGACAGCCTACAGAATGGGAAAAAAAATATTTGCCAACTGTGTATCTGATAAGGGTTAATATATAAAGAACTCCTACAATTAAATAGTAAAAAAAAAAAAATCATCATCATTATCCAATTCTAAATGGACTAAAACCCTGAATATTTTTCCAAGAAGATATACAAATGGCCAACACGCACATGAAACAATAGTCACTTATATTCCCAGCAATTGAATTAAAAAAAGAAACCTGGAAAAACAGATTTGTAAAGTCAGTGGATGGAGGGGACTGGAGGAAAGGGATTAAAAGGTACAAACTTCCAGTTACAGGATAAACAAGTACTAGGAATATAATGTAAAACAAGATGACTACAGTTAACACTATTATATGATAAATATAAAAGTTATTAAGATAATCCTAAGAGTTCTCATCACAAGGAAAATTGGTTTTTTTAAAAAATTGCATCTATAAGAGACAATAGATGCTAATAATTAAGCTTACCGTGGTAATCATTTCACAGTGTACATAAATCAAGCCATTACGCTGTATACTTTAAGCTTATATAGTGATGTATTTCAATTCTATCTTAATAAAACTAGAGGAAAAAGATTTGGAGTGAATTTCTGCTTTTATCTTTCAAAATTCAACATATTTCCTCATAGTTCTAGTATATAGCACTGAGCCACGTATATGAATGACACCATAAAACATGTAAGCCATACCCAAGGTCCAACAAGCACATGAAAAGATGGCCAACACCATTAGTCATTAGGGAAATGCAAATCAAAACCACAAAAAGATAGTACTTGACACCCACTAGGATGGCAATAATTTATTTTCTACACTTGAAAATGACAAGTGTTGGTAAGGATGTGGAGAAATCAGAACTCTTATATGGAGGGGGGGTTTACAAATGGTTCAGCCGCTATGGAAAATGGTAAGGCAATTCCTCAAAAAGTGAAACAGAATTCCCAGCAATTCAACTCCGAAGAGTTGAAAACAAGTATTCAGGCCAGTACATGTACACAGATGTGCACAGCAGCACTATTCCAGTAACCAAAAGATGGAAACAATCCGAATGTCCATCAGTGGTTGCAGAGACAAGATACGGTATATCTATACAATGGAATCTCATTCAGCCATAAAAGGCAATGAGGCAGGGATACATGCTACGTGGATAAATCTCAAAAAACAAACGCTAAGTGAAAGAAGACAGACAAAAAAGGTCACATAATATAGAATTACATTTATATGAAATATCCAGAACAGGTTAGTCCATAAAGACAGAAAGCACGCTGGTGGCTGCCAGGGGGAGTGACTGCTTAAATAGGCTTTGTTAGCCTTTTGGGGTGATGAAATATTTTGAAACTAGACAGAGGTGTTAGTTGCAAAATACTGTGAATGTACTAGATTCTACCGTGTTCGTTCACTTTAAAATGGTTGGTTTTATGTTATGTGAATTTTGCTTCAATAAAAATTTAAAAAATAAATGTAAGCCATCATTTTCCTACTATCATATAAAACTCCATGAAGCCTGAAGGGAGAAAATAGTCACAGTGGAGGGAAAGAGGACGGAAGTTATGACTGTGGGATGCTAAATCCTGGGGCACCTGGGTGACTCGGCTGGTTAAATGTCTGCCTTCAGCTCAGGTCATGATCTCGGGGTCCTGGGATTGAGCCCCGTGTTGGGCTGCCTGCTCAGCGGGGAGCCTGCTTCTCCCTCTCCCACCTCTCATGCTGTCTTCCAAATAAATAAAATCTTAAAAAAAAAAAAAAGCTAAACCCTTACATATCTGGGATTCCATATCCCCAGAAAGAGGGTCAATGTATTCTCCTCTTTAGGAAAGTAGTGAAAATAATGTATATGAGGGCTATTACTGCTCTAGAAAGACCTCCCCATCCACTTTGGCTATTTTCTTTGCTCCTGTGGTCACACAGATCTCCCATGCTTTTTATTCTAACAGCATTTCCCATGTATAGTTTTCCTTCCACAACTCTCCTTTCCCTAAGACACAACCTACTCGTCCTCTATGTTCTGCTTTCCCCATCCTTCCCCTCTAACAAGAGGGTAAGCGAAATTTCCCATTTCCAGACTGCAGTATTTTGTTGATGGCAACTCCATTCTTCCAGTTCCTCAGACTAAAAGGCTCGACTTTCCTCACACTCACACTATACCTGCCAGCAACTTCTGTCTCCACCTTTGAAACCTATCCAGAAGCAGACTACTGTTTACTACCTCCACTGGCCCAAGTGGCCATCCTTTCTCACTATGTTACAGCAGCAGCAGCTTACTGGTCTCCCTGCTTCAGCCCTTGCCCATGGGAAGGCCGTTATCAACACAGCGGCTCACGTGATCCTCTGAGAACACGGGCCAGATGGCACCATCTTGTGCAGCACTCTCCAGTGGCTCTCACCTTAGAGTACAAGCCAAGTCCTTGCAGGTGTGTCTACGGCCCCACCCAGTGTGCTGCGCCCTTCCCTCCTCACCTCTCTGACCTTGTCCTCCCATGGCTCTCTCCCTTGTTCTCTCCATTTCGGCCACGCGGATGCCCTGAGGTCCCTCAAATCTGCCAGTCATGCTTCCACCGAAGGGGCCTTTGCACTCGCTGTTCCCTCTGCTTGGGGCCCTCTTCCTCCAGATTGGTTCCCACTCTCTTGCTCTTTGCAGGTCTTTAAACACATCTCACTTCTTCAGTGAGGCCCCTCCTAGCCACATTATGTAAAATTTCAATCCCTGTTTCCATCACTCCCTATTTCCCTTCCCAAATTTATTTTTCTTCTGAGAAGTATATGATATAAGGAGGAAAAATGGAGCATAGGCAAAAGGTGAAGCCAGTAGCTTCTGGGAAGACATAATTCTAGTAACTAATACAGGGTCACAAAAGCCAGTGCCTCCACAGGCCAGACAGGTACTTAATGTGAAGGAGTATGGGACAATAGGGAGCAGTAGGGACTCGGGAAAATGGACCATATTGAGCTCCATCTGAAAGCTTTAAAACTCAAATTTTAAAAAACACCCATACAGCTCACACAAAATGTGCCTGTCTTTTTAGGCATACAGGGGCTAGTCTCTAAGTGTTCTTATGATAAATTTGGCTACATTGCTGATGTTTCAGAGTCACCCCAGTCTTCCAAAACTTTGATCTCAATACAGAAGTATTCACTTATTTTCCTGGAAAGGAGGAAGTAGGCAAGGAAGTGTTATGCCCAGATTTTGAGATCCCCAAATACCACCAGGGAGCCGAGTCCGATGCAAAAGCAAAAGAGCCCTTTATTCAAGCTAGCTTGAGCTCTGTCTCTCACACTCACTGACATAGCGGCATGGTGTAGAGAAAAAGAGAGTGAGTTTCAAAAAGCGCAACAGTTTTAGAGGGGCCAGTGGCCAATGAGTTTGTAACACACAGAAAGTTGCTTAGTAACTGTTTGAACTAGCCTATCACCCTGGCCAGAATTGGCGCACAAGTTTGGCGGGCAAAAGGTGGGGTTTATATTCTTTCCCAGGCAGGGGTTCCGTGTTCCTATTGGCTAACCCAAACCCAACCCAAAGGCCGTCTGGGCTAATTAGCTCAAGGGAGGGCTGAGCCACA
>CM052813.1:20947037-21009574 GCA_028533885.1 Nasua narica
CCCTGGGTTTAAATGCCAGTGCTGTCACTTACTTACAAGACTTTAGTTATTAAGTTACTTCACTTAAAAGTTAATATTCCTAGGGCACCTGGAAGACACAGTCGGTTAAGCATCCAACTCTTGGTTTTGGCTTGGGTTGTGGTCTCCGGGTCATGAGATCAGACCCTACCCACATCAGGCTCTGCACTTGGTACAGAGTCTACTTGGAGACTCTCTCTCTCCTTCGGCCCCTCCCCCCTGTGTTCACTCTCTCTCTTTTATAAAATAAATTTTTTTAAGAGCTAATATTCTTAGAACTCTGGTTGCTTCTCTAGAACATAAGAATAATACCTACCTTATAATAAAGGCTAGCACAAGGGTTAAATGAAATTATGGATGTGTAAGTGTTATCTATGGCAAAAAAGCTATAGAAATTAGATGTTACTATCTTACCAAAAATCATTAGACTAATTTGATCTGCTATCAAGCAACATTTTATCAATATATAGATCAGTTTTCTAACAAGTCCACTAGAGTACAAGAAGAATTTCATTAATTTGGTTATCCATACTTTCTCAGTTTTCTTTATATGATAGATGCTTAAAGTTTCCCAAACACCTTTTCTGGTGAATTCTAACAAGAATATCTACAGGGACCAGAAATACTAAATTAGCAAGATTTACCTACACTGCTTTGTTAAATTTATTTTTACTTCATCCATATATGAGAAGATGCCTGAATATGTTCACAAAACTCAACAGCTGACACAATTTTTTGAGGTGAAATGACAGTATTATAGAAAAAGGAAATAGCTTTCAAATTTATAAAATTATACATCCCTAATTAAAATTAATAGCTGTAAAGTTTCTAACACATAGGAAACACTCCATAACTATTATATTTATACATTAGTACAATAACATAACTATGTTCTAATGCCATTATTGTCATTATTCAATTTGAAGAAATACTCTATGAAGTCAAACAGCAAGATTCCCAAGATGCTGATGGAAAAGACCAGCCACTGATGACAGACAGGTAATGTGCCTGCCATGTATAGTTGGTCAGGTTGCACACTGCCTATTCCATCAAACAGTGATTCACACATTCCCAACGTGATGGCAGTCTTTAAAGATAAGCCATGTACCACAAAAGAACCTACTCGGCAGGATTGTGACAGATGAAGAACATTCTCAGTGAAAGCATCTCAGTGCCGAAGGGCAAATATAGAAACCTTTTAAGTACACGGCAAAATTGGTGGCAGGTAAAAATGGAATAAGTATTGCACGCATTTCCATTCAGAAATCAGCCCCTCTTTTAACTGGACATATGACAGAATCCTAGTACTAGAGTGAGAGCACCAGCAGCTTGGTGCATACAAAACAGCTAAAGAGACTGGCTCAAGGTCTTTATCTGGTTTGCCTGGGTGTGGTGACGTTCATGAATGAAGCAAGACATTATCAGTTGTCACCAAATTAAACCTCTTTAAATGAAGATAACAGTAAACCCTAACTAAGTCTTGAGTTTGCAGAAAGGCTCAAAAGTGTCTAGAAATGAAAAATGTGAGAAAGCACTTTAGGGGCAATACAGTGATAGGATAATGAGATGGGTCACCTGTCATTTGCATTTATCTATACCAACCTGGGTAGCAGAGTCTTTGGAGTTTGGATGACTTGGGGTAACTTTAAGCGCACTTGGCAACAAATGTTCTATTTAGAGTGTGCCAGTGCCATTGGCTGAAACTGAACTGGCTTGCTTTGCAGGAGTTACTCCCGTAGCCCCAGTCCTCGCTCCTCCTGCCGTTGGCTTCCTGACACTTACCCTGTGAGCAACATGCCTTTCTTGGTGTGCGAAGCTTTCGGAAATGGCACCACTGGCAACCACCATTCTGGTTCCCTGTGAGGCACCCCACATCACCCTGTGCTGATTCCCAACTACAGAATGCCCGGAAACTATGCAGAGCTGGGATACACAGAAAGTGGCACCGCCCCTTGTCGGGGAGCTGGGTGTTTAGAAAACCAGTGAGGCTGTTTTTGGAAGTCCAATGATTACAGGGGCTAGCGTCATTTAGTGGGTGTGCGTCAGGGATGCTAGACATCCTACAGTGTGGAGGATGGCCCCGCAAAATTAATACTTATCTTGCATCCCACATAATTTCAGATATCCTACCAAATACTATCCAGCTAGCAAAAACTTAGATAATAATCTGAAACTATAACCTGTCTCTATTTTACATTTAAGCGTAAGGCATCTGGGTATAAAATAAATAATTGAAACAAATTTTGAATTTTTCGGGCATACAACCACTGGGTAAACTGAAGGAAGTTTTTTGCCAAGAGCTGTTTATCTGTTCAGAATATCACATCACTGCCATCCAGGATGCCGACGTACAGCAAACATTCTTGCCGCTATGAGTGGTGCCCTGGATGGCCAGGTCTCACCACTGCTTTCACATAGGTACCAGGATCCCGCTCCATTCTGCCTCCCATTGAGTCAGACTTCATAAAAACCTTTGGAAAGACTTACTATTTTATTATAAATTACTTCTAATGTCTCCTGACCTTACAGTGTAAGCATTAATTTGACTGTTAAAGTTATATGTAAATAGACTGTGTTTTCTCAGAGTTTCATTTCAGGATCATAGAACATTACAAAATCTTTGTGATTCTGTGGGAACACTGGATCTGAGACAGCTGACCACCACTGCTTACGCACACACGAGACTGACAGGTCCTTACAGAGGTGGCAGATTTGTTGCCTAATAACCAGAATCTTCATCCTCCTGGAGGTGAGCTAGCTTCTACTTAATCTACTGCTGTTAGTACGGCATCCCAGTATGGCTATGCCATACTGGCTCTGGGAGCTGTGCCTTATTTACTCTTCAACTGAGGGCAGGGACAAGAAAACTGAAGGAAAAATGGGCGAGGAAAAGGAACAGGTCATCGCTCCACTTATGGGAACTAGGGCAGAGTGGGAAGAACAATGGCCTGGAATTCTGGGGACCTGGATTCAGTTCCCAGCTGAGCCAGAACTCTGTGTATCCTTAGACATGTCACTTCAGTTATCTAGACACACACACACAGTTATCTGCAAAATGGACCAATCCTTTCTGGTTCCAGTGTCGTTAGCAGTCTATGTCTGTCAATAAGATGTCCCACGGAAAACTATACATATACTTTCCCTAAAAGCACCAACTACCTGTATATAATAAGTAAAGCTATTTCTCCATTAAGTATTGAAAAATGTGGAGGAGGGAGGAAAGACAAAAGCACTAAGAGTTTTAATAAATTTTGACGGGGCTCGACGTTCTAAGCACATGATCACGTGACCTGCACAGAAGGAGGTGAGAAAATGGACTCAGCGAGGTTGAGTATCTTGCACCAAGTCAGGAGGCCAGGAAGCCACAGAGCAGGGGTTTGTACCCACATCTGTCTGACTCAAAGCCTGTTCCAAACTACAAGCAAAGGAATCGGAGAGGCCTCAAGAGGCCCTCACTTTGTAACTGAGGAAGAGTCTTCTCTGTTATTGGCCCAATTTCATTTCATTGCTAAAACCAGTGTCATCATATGTTGGGTGATTATTTGTCCACATTCACCCAGAACAGTCCCACTGTATGTAGTTGTCCTAGCAGCATTTTTTAAAAGATTTATTTATATTAGAGAGAGTGAGAGAGAGTAGGGGGAGGGGCAAAAGGAGAGGGAGAGACTCTCAAGCAGGCTCCACACTGAGTGTAGAGACTGACTTGGGGATCGATCTCTCTACCCTGGATCATGACCTAAGCCAAGATCAAGAGTCGGGCCCTTAACCAACTAAGCCACACAGGCACCCCCAGCAATGTTATTAAAGTTCCCTTTCACTCTGAAAAGGTTTGCCTAATAAACTTTACAGTCACCTAATTATATTTCAGATCTGTGATTGTATCATGGGCAGGAGAGAAGTCAAAAAAAAAAAAAAACATCACTTGCTGTTGTGAGGATTAACAGTTTGGGTTAGAGATAAAATAAACTTAAAAATTTACTACATTCTGCAAGTGGTATCAGTCCCTCAAATGTTTTCTGTTCACATTAAGCAGCATGCAGCCTTCCAAATGTAGTAAGAGAGTATACTACTGGCCTCCTATGTGACTCTTTTACTTTCCTTTGTTGGGGATCAAGTTTAATCCTTCAAGTGAAGCTCATGTCCCATGGGTTTAAAGAAAAGATCCTAAGAATGGTATTTACTTTTTCAGATGAGGGTTTTCACTTTCAGGCACAGACATTGCAAAATAACTCGTACTAGAAATGTACCTGATGCCTCAGAGTATCCTTGGGAGACTGCCCATTCATTCTATTTAAAACTCATGAAGAGTCATCCCAGTGACTCAGGAAAGTATAGACAGGGAACTTAGACATGCACACACATGCACACGCACACATGCGCGTGCACACACACACACACACAGAAAATCCTAATGTTTTTCCCATCTGTGCACCCCAATCCCATTTCTTATGATCCTTATCTACCACCCTCCTGGTCATGTCTCAAAGTAGCTGAACATCTTGACACTCTTAATCATACCATCATTTTGAGCAACTTCAATATCTAAAATTCAAGAAAATGATACACTCAATTCCTGTCCTTACATTGTAGCGGTCAGCTGCCCCTCCCAGCCCACTGAAATGGCTCTTACCAGAATCACCAATGACAAACATACTGCTAAGGATAATGTGTGTTCTTTTTTGCTTTACTGACCACTTGATCTCTGACACTCCACATTCTCTTGGTTTTCATCCAGTGATGCCAAGCTACCTGTCTTCTTCAAAATCTCATCTCTTTGTGGTAGCAAGAAGCCTCTGGTTTTCTCATTCTGTACCCTCTCTCTTAGAGTCTCAACCATATGCATGGCTCCAAAATGCTACTGCATTTCTACTCAACGCAGATCTCTGGGTCACTAGGGTCCCTTAAAGTGCTGCCAGTTGTTCTTTAAAGAGTGTTCTAGGGGCATCTGGGTGGCTCAGTCAGTTAAGTGTCTGCTTTCAGCTCAGGTCATGATCTCAGGGTCCTGGGATCAAGTCCCTTGTCAGGCACCCTGCTACTCGGCAGGGAATCTGCTTCTCCCTCTCCCTCTGTTCCTCTCCCCTGGTCATTCTCTCCTTCTCTCTCTCTCTCTCTCGCTCGCTCAAATAAAAAAGCTTAAAAAAAAAAAAACTAGAGAAAAAAAAAAAGAATGTTCTATTGGTCTGAGTTTGAGACCTGTGTTTGAGAAACTATGCACACAGCCCTTTTAGATAGTACCATCAAGGCTAAAGAGTACAACTTCGTATGGCTATGATCCAAACTAGAAGCTATGGTACTGGAAGTCATCCAAGCTGAACAGCAAAAAGAAAACAAAATTTTAAAAATGAGGACGGGGCACCTGGGTGGCTCAGTTGGTTAAGTGTCCAGGTCTTGATTTCAGCTCAGGTCATGATCTCAGGGTCATGAGATCAAGTCTTGCATCAGGCTCCACAGTTGGCATGAAGCCTGCTTAAGATTTACTCTCCACCCCCTGCTTGCACGCACACATGCTCTCTCTAAAAAAAAATTAATAAATAATTTTTAAAAAGGACAGATTAAGGGACCTCTGGACAATATCAAGTATGCTAACATACATATTATAGGGGTCCCAGAAGGCGAAGAAAGGGAGAAGGGGGCAGAAAACTTATTTGAAGAAATACTAGGTGAAAATTCCCCTAACCTGGGGAAGGAATCAGACATTCAAGTCCAGAAAGCACAAAAATACCCAAATAAGATGAACCCAAAGAGGTCTACACTACAATAATTAAAATGTCAAAAATTAAAGATAAAGGGAGAATCTTAAAAGCAGCAAGAAAAAAAACAAATAGTTATTTACAGGGGACACCCCATAAGGTTATCCACTGATTTTTCAGCAGAAACCTTACAGGCCAGAAAAGAGCAGCAAGATATATTCAAAGTGCTGAAAGGAAAAAAACCTGTAACCAAGAATACCCTACCCAGCAAGGTTATCATTCAAAATCAAAGGAGAGAGAAAAAGTTTCCCAGACAAATAAAAGTTAAAGAAGTTAATCACCACTAAACCAGCCTCACAAGAAATGTTAAAGGGACTTCTTTAAACAGAAAAGAAAAATCCATAACTAGAAGACAAAAATTTACTTGATAAACGCAAACATATGGTAAAGCTAGTATGGTTAAAATATAAGTAGCAGTAAAACCGACTATATTTACAAGCTTTAGTTAAGGGATCCACAAAATAAAAAGAGTAAAATAAGACATCATAGGCATAAAACATGAAAGGAATAGAAATTTAGTACTCTTATAATGTATTCATACTTAAGTGACCATCAACTTAAAATAGACTATTATATACATACGGCATTATATATGAACCTCATGGTGACCCAAACCCTATAATTGGTACACAAAAAATTAAAGGGAAAAAAATACAAACATAACATTAAGAAAAGTCATCATTTTACAAGGGAAGAAAGCTGGTGAAAAAGAAAGGAATAGAAAAGAACTACAAAAACAGAAAATAATTAGAATGTCAGTAAGTATAGGGTTGCCTGGATGGCTCAGTTGGTTGGGCAACTGACTCTTGCTTTTGGCTCTGGTAGTGATCTCAGGGTCAAGGGATCCAGCCCCACATTGGGCTCCCCACTCTGCATGCGGTCTGCTTGTCCCTCTCCCTCCCACCTCTGCCTATGTGCTCCCTCTGAATTAAATTCAAAACTTTAAAAATGGCCGTTAATTATATACCTATCAAGAATTAAACATAAATGGTATAAATGCTCCCATCAAAAGACATAGGGTGACTGAATGGATAACAAAACAAAGACCATCTATATGCTGCCTACAAGGGACTCACATCTGACCTAAAGACACATTCAGACCAAAAGTGAAGGGCTACAAAAAGATATTCCATGCAAATGGAAACAAACAAATGCTGAGATTCTTTAACCCTAAGAGTAACATGTAATTTCAAGTGAACTAAAACATATACCTTCCTACTTTACTACTTTCTCCTCACCTCCATAAACCTAGTACAACACTGGTCATTACATAGGCAATTAAAAAAAACAGTTGGGTGGCAAAACTTAGGCAAAATAGTCTTTAAAAGAGAGACTTTAAGAGAGACAAAGAAGAGTGTTACATAATGATAAAGTGATCAATCCAACAAGAAGTTATAACAATAATAAATACCTGAGTACCAACACAGGAGCACCTAATACATAAAGCAAATATTAACCGACACAAAAAAATTGACAGTAATAGAGTCATAAGGGGAACATTACTACCCCACTTGGATCAATTGACAGATCACATGGATAGAAAATCAATCAGAAAACAGTGGTTTTGAACATATTAGACTAGATGGATGTAAGAGACAAATACAGAATATTCCATCCCAAAACAGAACACACATTCTTTCCACGTACACAAACATTCTCCAGCATAGATCACAATAAATTTGAAAAGACTGAAATCCTATCAAGTATCTTTTTGGACCATAATCCTTGAAATCAGAAATCAATTACAAGAAAAAAAAAAGCCTGGAAAAAAACACAAATATGGGCAGGCTAACAACAGGCTACTAAAAAATCAATGGGTCAGTGAAGAAATCAAAGATGAAATAAAAAAATACATGCAGACAAATGAAAATGGAAACACAGTAGTCCAAAATTTCTGGGATGCAGCAAGAATAGTTCTAAGGAGGAAATTTATAATGATACAGGCCTACCTCAAGAAACAAGAAAATCTTACTCAAACCTTACACCTAAAGGAACTAGAAAAAGAACAAAGTCCAAAGTTAGAAAGAAGTCAATAATAAACAAAGCATAAATAAATGAAATAGAACCCTAAAAACAATTAAAAAGATGAAACTAAGAGCTGGGTCTTTAAAGATAAACAAAACTGATAAACCTTTAGCCAGACCATCAAGAAAAAAGAAAAGACTCAATCAATAAATCAATAAAATTGATTTATCAAATCAATCAATCAATAAAATCAGAAATGAAAGGGAAGTTACAACTGACACCACAAAATACAAAGAATTATAAAATACTACTAAAAGTATATACCACCATGTTGGACAACCTAAAAGAAATGGATAAATTCCTAGAAACATATAATCTCCCAAGACCAAATTAGGGAGAAAGAGAAAATCTGAACAGATCGATTACTAACAACAAAATAAAATCAGTAATAATAATAAAACAATCTAACAAATGTCCAGAACCAGAAGGATTCACAGGTGAATTCTACGAAGAATTTAAACAAGAGTTAATACATATTTTGCTCAAACTCTTCCAAGAAATGAAAAGGAAAGCTTCCAAATATATTCTACGAGGCCAGCCTTACCCTGATACTACAAACCAAAGACACTACAAACAACAACAAAATTATAGGCCAAGGTCCCTGATGAACAAAGATGCAAACATCTTCAACAAAGGATTAGCAAACCAAATTCAATAATACATTAAAAAGGTTCATTCACCATGATAAAGTGGGATTTATTGCAAGAATGTAAGGGTAGTTCAATATCTACAAATCAATGAGATACATTTTGTTAATCAAACTGAAGGATAAAAATTGTATGATCTCAATAGATACAGAAAAAGCATTTGACAAAATGCAACATCTGTTCATGATAAAAACTCCCAACAAAGGGAACATACCTCAACATAATAAAGGCCATATATGAAAGGCCCACAGTTAAACATCATACTCAATGGTGAAAATCTGAAGGCTTTTCCTCTAAGATCAGGAACAAGACAAGGATGTCCACTCTCACCACTTTTATTCAATGCAATACTGGAAGTCCTATCTATAGCAATGAGACAAGGAAAGAAATAAAAGGCATCCAAATTGGTAAGGAAGAAGTAAAACTGTCACAACTGGCAGATGACATGCTATCATATATAGACAACCCTAAAGACTCCCCACAAACTATTAGAATAAACGAATTAAGTAAAATTGCAGGATACAAAATTAATATATGGTAATGTGCTGCATTTCCATACACTAATAATGAACTATCAGAAATAGAAATTACTGAAGCACCTGGGTGGTTCAGTCAGTTAAGTGTCTGCCTTAGGCTTAGATCATGATCTTGGGGTCCTGGAACTGAGCCCCACTTCTGGCTCCCTGCTCAGTGGGGAGCCTGCTTCTCCCTCTCTGCCCCTCTCCCTGCTAGTGCTCTGTCTCTTGCTCACTCTCTCTTTCAAATAAAATCTAAAAAAAAAAAAGAGAAAAGAGAGCAATCCTATATACAACTACATCAAAAATAATAATAAACCTAGGAATAAATTTAACCAAGGGGGGTTAAAAACCTGTACTCTGAAAACTATCATACACTGATGAAAGAAATTGAAGGTGACACAAACAAATGGAAAAATACAGCATGCTCATGACTTGGAAGAATATTGTTAAAATGTCTATACTACTCAAAGCAATCTACAGATTCAATGCAATCCCTATCAAAATAACAATAGCAGTTTTCACAGAACTAGAACAAACAGTCCTAAAATTTGCATGGACCCACAAAAGACTCCAAATAACTAAAGCAATCTTGGGAAAGAAGAACAAAGCTGGAGTTATCACAACTCTAAATTTCAAATTAAACTGCAATTCTGGCCAACCGACACGAGCAGTGCAGAGAGATTACATGAACCGGGGTTCTCAATCCAGGAATCCACCCTGACTCTGGACCTTGGGGATAATAAATCACCTTATTATTTAAACCAGTGTTTGTTCGAGCTCTCTATCCCTTGCCGCCAAAGGCAGCCTCACGGATGCAGCTGTCATACCAACTCTTTGGATCTCTCTGTCATCACAGTCAATCATCACGCCCAAGTCAAGAACGTGACAAGAAACTCTCTCTACTCTTCAGTGTTATTCTGGTAGCCCTCAATAATGCAACGTGATAAAGATGAAAAATACTGTATTGTAAATATTGGAAAGGAAGGCACAAGACCGTCACTCTTTTCACGTGACACTATTATCCACAAGAAAGGGCGAATGCTTCTAAAGAGAAGCTATGGGAATTAATAAGACTTGAGTGAGGTGTCCAAATGCAAGATCAGAATATCAAAGCAGGTGGTTTACTGCACACAAGCAAAGACAATATAAAATATGATTGGGGGGTGCCTGGTGGCTCAGTCAGTTAACCAGCTGCCTTAGGCTCAGGTCATAATCCCAGGGTCCTGGGATGGAGCCCTGCATCAGGCTCCCTGCTTGGCAGGGAGTCTGCTTCTCCCTCTGCCTCTGCCTGCTGCTCTGCCTATTTGTGCTCTCTATCTCTCTATCAAATAAATAAATAAATTCTTTAAAAAAAATATGATAAGGGCAAATCTCATTCAGATTAGCTAAATGCACAAATTAGAATAGCCATATAATATTCAGAAATATCAGTAAGAAGTGTAGAACATTTGCATGAGAATAGTATTAAAACATAGCTGAAAAACAAAAGCTGAAGAAAATGAAGAAACCTAAGAATATTTCTAAATAGAACTCAATATTTTAAAGATCCATATATTTTCTAATTAAACTAAAATTCCCTGCAATTCCAGTATAAATCTCAACACGTTTTCATCAGTGACAAATGGAAAAAGTGCACACAAGCAGTCAAGACATTTTGGATAAAAAAGATATTAATGAGGGGGAACTTGACCTGATATCGAAATTATATTATAAAATTAGTAATGGAAGAGGAATACTAAAATACCCAACTAGAACATAGTGTTGTATATAATGAAAGTTACGAATAACTTTGAGAAAAATTGCTAACCAACTCTGGGGAGGGAAAGGCTCCATCCCTACCCCACGGCACATACAGGTAACAGTTCTGAGGAAGTTAACAGGTTGAATAAAAGCAAATTTTCCATCAAACTGCATGAAATCACCATTTTTGTAGGTCAAAAGTAGTTGAGTATTAGCAATTTCGCAGAGTTCAAGCTTCTGCATTAATCATGAAGAAGAAAACACTTTTATAAGTTCAGAATGAGGAAAACTGACATTAAAAAAGAAAACAAACCACACTTAGGCCAAAGAACACTGAAGTAGCCTGCGCTTGTAGAAGTCCTCTGTGCACATGAACAGTGATGGGCCTTAAAGTCAGCATTAAATTAAGTTGAAAGCCAAGAAGAAATAGGGAGAAAAAGTGAGTATCTGTAAAAGGCCAAGGATTAATATGCAGATTACAAGAGAGTTCCTACAGTCTATATGGACGAAAACAAAACAGAAATGTGCAAAGTAAACAAGCAATTCCCAGGAGAAATGCAAAATGGAAATTACATTTGAAAAGATGCTTACCCTCGCTAATATAAAGGGACATATAAATCAGAGCAATAAAAATCTCATTTTTCTTTCAACCTTCTTGCAAAAGAAACTGGTTACATGAGGGTTAGTGGTTATGCGGGGGAGCAGACATTCTCCTTATACACCATTAGTGAGTGTTAGTTTAAGAAGAGAGTCTGCCCATTTCCGTCAAAATTTAAAATGTGTGTATCCTTCAGCCCAACAATTACACATTTCATAGCGAAATGCCTGTGTGTGCACATTCATTGCAGCACTTTTAATTAAGGTCAATAAATAGGAAATACCACTGTCCAACAATAATATGGAGATTAAATAATTATGGTTTCACTACACAACATAATATTCTTCAGCCATTTAAAAAATATATAGATTAATACGTAGTGATGTGGAAAGTCCACGTCAAGATAAAGTGAAAAAACTGCATTGTGATGTAACACAGAACAAGTCCATTCATGTAAAAAAAAAAACAAAAACAACATACATATCCTGTATTATGCAGGTGAAATGTCCTGATTGGCTACTGGGATTATTAGGACCAAAGAAAACATTCTGTGTAATTGCACTTCTAAGACTTTTTTACAATAAGTACACATCACCCATGTTATCACATAGGTTCAAATTAATTTCATTTCAATTCACTCAGAAGTCAGCTCCAGTTCAAAATTATTTTGAACTTGTGTGATACCATGGGTGATGTGTACTTATTGTGTGTGTATAAGGCATGGCCAGTTCTAGACGTCGCTCAGGATTTCGTTTTAATTAATTGGTGAAAACCACATATCTAACAGCATCTTCTTTCCTACGGATTTAAGCTCTGATTTTTTTTAAATTCCTCGTTCCCCCAAGGACCGCAAAACAACACACACAGGATAGGTTTTCAGTGACAAGGAAATTGACAGAAGAGCCCTTAGTTCTTTAACTGATCTTGTATTTCATTAAGGCTCTGCTTTGGAAATAAAGAGAAGTTATGCCTCACTGAGGAAAGCACACCTGAAGATTCTATCCTTTAACCAATGAAAGGAGCGGGGAGCACGTCGGATCATCCAGTCCACCTTCTCGCAATCTCCCGTTGTCCCTGAGCAATCTGGGTGGGATGCACTCCTCGCTGAGGCTGCCACCTTATTAGCCTTTCTGACTTCATACCACTTTCACGTAACAAGCATCAGGACCCCCACCGCGGGCTCTCCCATTTTCCCTTTGCTCCTGCTTGCTCCAGCTGCTTTTCTCCCTCCCTCCCGCTCTGCCGTCCTTACCACAAAGCTCTAACACCAGGTTCTCGCCTGGCTTCTCTCCCAGCTGCTCCCGGTGAGCAGGAAGCTGGAAGCTCACACCCTTCCCCAGGCACCGAATGACCGCCCCGGGCAGGGCACATACCGGCGTTTTTCGCTGTGATCTTGGAGCTGTGTCTCAGCAGACGGACAAACACGTTGCTGCTACAGTGGTTCACCATTTGCAAGCGGATTCCCCTCCGAGTCTGGATCTTGACCAAGCATTTGGCCATAGTCAGTCTCAGGATTCCCTCCGTTCTCCTCTGCCTGTCAGGGCCCGGGGCAGCTACCACCAACCATAGTGGCTTTGACCTTTCACTAACTCTCCATTCTGTTTTAAAGGACCAAGGCAGGGCCCACTCAATGAATCAAATGTCAGGTTCCTAGTGCGGCCAACAGAAATAACTCAGGAGGGATCAGCATGGGGCCGAGGAGGGAGGGGTGCGCTATTTTTAAACTCTCCACTCACTCCCCTAACAAACAATGAAATATTATGCATCATCCCTCCCCCAGCCTCTTCTAAACCAGCCTAAGAGAGCCCCCTCGGCACAAATGCCTTATAGTTTCTTAAGAGCCAAACGCCCCCAAGGGATAAATCAATAAGCAGCCAGCTTCACAAAGGAGAAACACAACTGCCTGGATTTTTGTTAAAATAAACTTTTTCGAATGGAGCCCTTATTTTGTTCGGGAGCAGCGCTGCCCCCCAAAAATATAATGCAAGCCACGTTTAAAAGGGAAAAGGACACATTCAAACAGTAAAAAATATATTAAAATTCATTATAATGATGTGTTTTACCTGAAGCCAAGGTACTCAACACAGGATCGTCTCCCTGTGTAATAGTATAGGAATTAATAGAATAGTTTTGGTTCGTTTTGCTACTGCATCTTTGCAACTTGGGTGCATTTGCAGGCTCAGAGTACACCTCCATTCAGACCAGCCCCATTTCTAGTGCTTTGTCCACACGGGGCTGCCTTACTGGAAGGACAGCTACGGACGGAGTCCTGAGCTCCTCCCAGCATTTCTGCGCCCTTCCAACAAGGCTAACATTTATTTTTTTCATCTGATAAGGAAACAAGAGAGTAACTGATCTGCCCAAATTCACAGGAAGTGACAAAGCCCTCGGCCACAATTAACACCAACTGACTACAAAAACAGTTGTGCCTCACCACTCTCAGGTTGCCCCACCTCTCGCAAAATGGGTTTTAAATGCAGCATCCCAAGGTTACACTGTAACTCTCAGCACTTTGAAAGTCCTGCACTTGCCCATCTGTGATAGAAAATGTGCTTGCACTCCAGGCACAGGCTCGGGGAGCAACTGATTTTTAAGCACATGCTGTATTTGAGCAAATCTCAACTGACAATCTTAACTGTGCCCACATACTCATTCTGTTACATTTCTTTGCTGGTGCGTTCTTCTCTCTTTTTTAGAAAAAAAAAAATTTTTTTTCCCCTCACATACCTACAATTTTATCCCGTGTACACGCATTTTTCTACTTTAAAATAGTGACTCTGGCCAAAAGAGAATTTTCTAATGAAAATACTTTTCTTTCCTGACAAAACAAAACATTATATTCAGGGCAGTCAGCTGAAATTCTGCATTGTTATACTTCATTGTGGGACTACAAATTGATGGAGCATTTCTGGAAAGAAGTTTAGCAAAACATATTCAGTTGTATAGGTGGGATATTCTTTGACCCAGAAATGCCACCTTTAGGAATTTATTCTGATGAAATAATTAGAAACATTGACAAAAGGTTTTGGACAAAGTCATTCATCAGAGTATCATTTATGATAGCCACACACACACACACACACACACAAAATCTAAATTTCCCACGGGAAAATGGTTAAATACATGTAATGGGATATGGTACGTCCATTAAAATTTATGTTTAGAAATTTAATAGTCCAGAGGAAAGCTTGCAAAAAATCAGTAAGTGAAAAATGCAGTTTATGTAAGCAATATGACCTCAACTATGTAAAATTACACATTATAGGCCCAATTATAAATCTTGAAAGGGGAGAAAGGTGGCAGCCAGCTGTGCATGATGAGCTGAGGTCACCTCCAGAGCCCCTCCCCCCAGGAGACTCTAGCAGCCTCCTCCCCAGGTACCAGTTCAAGGCACAGTAGGGGGTTAGTAAATTTCCTTTGGGGAGGGGTAGTGATTAGTCAATTTCCCAGGGGGGGGGGGAATTGAAAGGAAAACATCCCCTAAAAATTCACCCTTGTGACTCTTTCACAACCATTTTCATCTCCCCTTGTGATATAATTCAGAGCAGAATCCCCACATATAAAACAGGCCACACAGAAGAGAGGCCCTGGGATAGAACCTGCTTGGCCTTTCCTCCCTAAGCACCAACAGGGGATCTTAAAGAATTGCTGAAGATCTTTAGGATACTGAAGAACAAATCAGAAAATCCCTGTTCTCAATACATCAATGCTTTGCAGTAACACAGATGAAGGGTTCCAAAAACTCCTGTGGGTTCATTTGCATGGCAATGGGCCAGGCTCAAATAACAACAAAAATCTCCCTTTGCCTAGATTGATGGTACACTCTAAATAGACCTCTCCTGCACACTCTCCCCCAACCTAGAAAGTAGGTAAAAAAAACCTGAAACAAAACCACCACCATACTTTATTTCTGTTCTTTTCCCCCAAGAGTTAACTCTCCGTTAATTCTCAAACTTCAAAGCTCACCATAGTTTTAAAATGTCTCCTCCTTGCATTAACTATAACTAGCCATAATATTTCGCATTTCAGATATTTTTCATTTTTAGATTTCAATTTAGATTTTTCATTTAGATTCTGCTAGGTACTGCACAGGGAGGGTCATTCTTGGTCAAGGCACTGTGCTCAGAAGAACGTTATCAACAGTACAACATTTGGACGCCCTTGAATACCCTTCCTCGGTTAGATTAATCTGTTTGAAGAATCAGGAGTGCACGTCTGGGCAGTGACAAGAGGCTAAAGAAAGCTGAGGATGTGTGAAGAGGGGAATTGATTTTCCATAATGAGATGCCAGAAACACTGAAAAATCAAGCAGAAGCCAAAGTGGCGGCAGAAAGATTCAATGATAAGAGCTGTTCATGGGCCTGAATTCCGTGCCTACTTCCATGACAAACTTCCTGACACAGATTTGGCGCAAGGCAACACGCTCACCTGTGCTTTGGGGGTGACTGGGAGCCCGGGTGCAAGCGTGAAATGGAGACAGTACTTCTCTCATGGTAGTTAGGACCGTGAACTCATGCACAGCAGCTGCCTAGTGTAGTGCTGGTTCCTGGCCAATGATCTAGAACTTTCTAAGCAGTAGTAGAAAGCAAGGCTTGAAGCACAGGCTCTGGGTTCTAATCCTGACTGGGCTGTTTCTTATCTCTGCGCCTCAGTTTCCATGCCCATAAAATGAGCAAAGGCAGTACCTACCTCCCGGGGTTGTTGTGAGGATAAATGAAGTGAATCCATGTGGCAAGCTGCGATCAGTGCCTGGCACAGAATTATTTAGGAAGTATTAGGGATCTTTCTCCCCCATGGGTGCTCATTCCTCTCTCTTCCAAGGGGAAGACAGTGAGGATTTTAAACAGTTTAGATTCTCTTCCTTCTGTCAATCTTATCTGTCTCTAGCATTTCTGGTTATTTCTCTCCAAACAGGAGGGACACGGTACTGCTGGTGGTGAAGAGTTTACCGGACCATCCCTGTAACTGTGGGAAAGTTCCACAAGCTTACTGAAATACATTCTTTTTCAGCCTTGTAGAACGGTAATGATATTGGCACTTATGTAACTGGGTCCCTGATAGGTAGTAGGCACTTAATAAATGCTAACTATTCTACTCTAGCATCATCAATATCATGAACCTTAGCTGAGCTGATAACAGATTGCACCGGTGTAGTGGAGTTGGCCATTAGTTAAAATAGTTGTGGAGATTCACTAAAATTTTAGCTATTAACTCTAATTAAAAGGATAATTTAAAACAAACATTTAAATGTACTTTGTAATAAATTTAGACTTTAAGTATCCATAATTAAGAGTCCTTGGGACTATCACATACCATAGAGGACTTTTCTAATATTTTTATTGACATAATAACAATATAATAATAATATAAAATATTTTAATTGTATATCTGTGATAGGACGAGTATATTCTTGGGTGCACAATGAGGAGGAATGGAGGCCCTTTCCAATACTGGAACAGGGCCTTTTGGCTAGATAGTCACCTGTAGAATTCAGTTTCCTCGTTTGTAAAGGGAGGCAACAATGTCTGTCCTATCCATTTGGAAGAAATAGTCACGAGTCTCAAACTATGATAACGGACATGAAAAAAACTAAACATGTATAAGATGCTTTGGCATACTGGATTCCCATACAGTTCTTATTCCCCTTATTAGATGAGGCATTAGCTGAGTGCTTCCTGCCTGTAAAATGAGAACACTGCTCGCTGGGGCCAGGCAGCACCATGTAGGGGTGGGAGAAAAGCCAAATAAAAACCCTCTGGAGAATAATCGTTGCAAACAGAATAGAATCCAAACAGCGCAGCTGGGCTCTCCGCAGCACCACGGCGGAGAAAGAGAATACTCTTTGTAGGAACTCCATGGCTGCAGAGCATTCGAGCATAAGGGCTCATCCATCTGCTTTCCTGGCTCTCCTACACTGGGAAGTGTGGCATCTCTAAATAGGCAGCTTATGCAAGCCGTGCATGAGGGAGAGGGAGAGAGGCAGGGAGGCAGAGCCCTCTGTCTGTTGGGGCTGCCTGTGATGATTTCTAAATAAAGGCAGAAAACCCGAGACAGAGAGATCAGGGAAGAGCCCCTCAGATACTGCTCTCACTTCCTTTATCAATACGGAAGACATTGCTACGTTCTGAGCAAGAGAAACCAGGTCCTGAAATGAAGCTGCAGCACCAGGCTAATGACCTGGGGGCAAACACTGGAGTTCTTTCCTCATCGGAATGGCCTCTGGTGACTGAGTGGGAGGGGGTACGGGAAGGGGTAACAAGGCAAGGCTGGCTTCCGGGTCGCTGGCTCAGCAACCATGTAGATGGTATGTCACTAACCAAGTCAGAGCAGGAGCAGTTTGAGACTGGGACTTGGAGAAGGAAGAGAACATGAGTACAGTGGTAAGTCCTTTAGGTTGGATGGGTTCGGTATGAGGTGATGTGTGGCCCCCAGGCTCAGGTGGCCAATAAGTAGCTGACCGTTCAGGACGGCAGTGTGGGGCCGAGTGCTCTGCATGGAGGCTAACACAAGGGAAACAGAGAGGAGGTCAAGATCACCCTGCTCAGTGAAAACCCTGCACCTAGAATCCCGGTCGCATTATTCCCAGTTCAGCTGTCTCCCCATGTCACTGCCTTGTCTCTCCAAACACTAGCAAAATGCAAGTTTTACTGTCTCTAATCAGCAGAAGATAATATTCTGAAATGTTAATTGATGGACTTCTCCTTCCACCCAGAATTCCTGGAGGCCTTTTCTTGATCCTCAGCCCAGAAAGTGTACCTCACGTATCCATCAATAAGAAATGACCACAAATTCTTGACCACTAATTTCACAAACCATAAATCTAAGACAAAAAGACCTTCCCCACCTGCAGCCTGAACAAAAGACTCCCTCTCTGAAGGGAGCCATGAGTGGAGGAGAGGGTGACATAAGGGACCTGAATCTCCAATCAGTACCAGCTGCTGACAGCACCAAGGAGCCTCATGGGAGTCATTACCCAGCAAGCCAACCATAGATTGTGCATCAACGTAACTCTCCATCCCCGTCTGATTTAGCTACTATAAGAGATATCTACCAACCCTCACTCACTGGCCCAAAGAACTCTTAGAACCCTGTTAATAGGGATGCCTCGGTGGCTCAGTCGGTTAGGCATCCAATTCTTGATATCAGCTCAGGTCATGATCTTAGGGTCTTTGGATTGGGACCCATGTTGGGCTCTGTGCTGAGCATGGAGCCTGCTTGAGATTCTCTCCTCCTCTCTTTCTGCCCCCCCCCTTGTGTGCTCTCTCTCTCCCTAAAGAAAAATAAATACATTCATAAAAGTTAGATTTAAAAACAACCAACCAAAAAAATAAACAAACCAAAAAACCCTATGAATAAAGACAAGGCCTGGATATCTATAGTTCCCCCACTATAGGGCTGTTGATAACTCAAAGGAGAACCTTCCATAGCTGTCCACAGATGAAACCAGCAGAAAACTCCCACAGGGGTTGGATGGGGACTAGAAATTTCACAACTTCACTGCAATCTTCAGAAGCAGACATGAGGATCTCCCTTACAGAATTGAAACTATTTTGCTGACCAAGGCTACCCATAATTCAGATTCCTCCTTTTATGTAAACATAGTGTTTTCCCTCCATCTTGGTTGAACCCCAGGCTTAAGGTTCCCTGATGTTCCATGACTTAGACCCAGCAAGGCAATCTTTGTCAGATGCCAGTTCAACCTCCAGAAATTTCCCTGGAATCATGGGTGACAACACTGCCCTCACAGGCTCCAAAGGGAACAGCCTCCCTTGGTCTTTATTTAGTATTTTCTACCAAGAATCTAGTGCCTTTGGCTCTGCACAGAATGAATTTGTTTTCTCACCACTTCTACGTTATTATTTCACTCCCTCCACGCACAAGTCACCATTACAGATAAGCCATTTTTCTCGGAGTAAAGGAAATGAAATTCAGCTGCATTAACAAATGGACTTCTGATTTTTTTCCCTCCATTTTTCCTCAACAGTTTCACAGATGGTGTTCAGGAACAGGGCATGTATATCTCCCTGTGGGGAGGGGAAAAAAAACAACAGGCATTTCTGGACCCATGGGTTCCCTATGTAGCTGCTATGTTATCAAGAAGCTGAAGGTAGTGAGACCCAACAAACCTGGAGCCAAGAGCCTCTTTCATATGCATTCTAGTTACGTGCTCAAAAAGGGAAACGTTTGATCAATAAATTCAAGAAAATGTCTGGCCACTCTAAGTTTTGCCTTCCACATTATCAAAGATTTTTAAAAAATTGTTATATTTGGTTTTACAAGGCTACCATAAGACACATGCATATATAATATAGTGGGAGGTAGGAGAGTAAGATATTTTTATGTATTTATGTGATTGAATGATGTATATCCATTAAAATTAAAATCGTGGAAGAATACTTAATGTCATAGGGGATGTTCCTATGATATTAATGAAAAGGCAGATTACAAAATATCTCTGGTGTAAGTCTATGTTTGTTTCTATGTTTGACTATCATAAGAGATAGAAAGGACACTCTGTAAGACTAAAGGGTCTATCCTACAAGATCTAACAACTTAAATATTTATGTCCCTAACATGGGAGCAGCCAATTATATAAGCCCATTAATAACAAAACCAAAGAAACACATCAACAGTAATACAGTAATAGTAGGGAACTTAAACACCCCCTTCACTGAAATGGACAGATCATCTAAGCAAAAGATCAACAAGGAAATAAAGGCTTTAAATGACACACTGACACAGATGGACTTCACAGATATATTCAGAACATTCCATCCCAAAGAAACAAAATACACATTCTTCTCTAGTGCACATGGAACATTCTCCAGAATAGATCATATCGTGGGTAACAAATCAGATCTCAACCGATACCAAAAGATTGGGATCATTCCCTGCATATTTTCAGACCACAGTACTTTGAAACTAGAACTCAATCACAAAAGGAAAGTTAAAAAGAACTCAAATATATGGAGGCTAAAGAACATCTTAAGGAATAAATGGGTCGACCAGGAAATTAAAGAAGAATTTTAAAAATCATGGAAACAAATGAGGTGCCTGGGTGGCTTGGTGGGTTAAAGCTTCTGCCTTCAGTTCAAGTCCTGATCCCAGGGTCCTGGGATCGAGCCCCGGATTGGGCTCTCTGCTCAACAGGGACCCTGCTTCCCCCTCTCTCTCTGCCCGCCTCTCTGCCTACTTGTAATCTCTCTGTCAAATAAATAAATAAAATCTTTAAAAAAAATCATGGAAACAAATGAAAATGAAAACACAAGAGTTCAAAACCTTTGGGATGCAACAAAGGTGGTCCAAAGAGGAAAGAATATAGCAGTACAAGCCTTTCTCAAGAAATAAGAAAGAGGGGCACCTGGGTGGCTCAGTGAGTTAAAGCCTCTGACTTTGGCTCAAGTCATGATCTCAGGGTCTTGGGATCGAGCCCCACATCAGGCTTTCTGCTCACAGGAAGCCTGCTTCCCTTCTCTCTGCCTGCCTCTCTGCCTACTTGTGATATCTCTTTATGTGTCAAAGAAATAAATAAAACCTTTAAAAAATTTAAAAAAAGAAACAAGAAAGATCTCAGATACACAATCTAACCTTACACTTAAAGGAGCTGAAGAAAGAATAGAAACTAAGTCCGAACCCAGCTGAAGAAGAGAAATAATAAAGATCAGAGCAGAAATCAATGAAATAGAAACCAAAAGAGCAGTAGAACAGATCAACAAAACTGGGAGCTGGTTCTTTGAAAGAATTACTAAGATTGATAAACCCCTGTCCAGACTTATCAAAAAGAAAAGAGAAAGGACCCAAATTAATAAAATCATGAATGAAAGAGGAAAGATCACAAGTAACACCAAAAAAATACAAACAATTATAAGAACATATTATGAGCAACTACACACCAGTAAATTTGACAATCTGGAAGAAATTAATGCATTCCTAGAGACGTATAAACTACCAAAACTGAACCAGGAAGAAATAGGAAACCTGAACAGACCCATAACCAGTAAGGAGATTGAAGCAGTCATCAAAAATGGGCCAGGCCCAACAAAAAAGGGCCTGGGGCAAGATGGCTTCCCAGGGGAATTCTACCAAACATTTAAAGAAGAATTAATACCTATTCTGAAACTCTTCCAAAAAATCAAAATGGAAAGAAAACTTCCAAACTCATTTTATAAGGCCAGCATTACCTTGATCCCAAAACCAAAGACCCCAACAAAAAGGAGAATTACAGACCAATATCCTTGATGAACACAGATGCAAAACTTCTCACCAAAATACTAGCCAATAGGACCCAACAGTAAATTAAAAGGATTATTCATGACCAAGTGGGATTTATTCCTGGGCTGCAAGATTGGTTAAACATCTGCAAATCAGGGGTGCCTGGGTGGCTCAGTGAGTTAAGCCGCTGCCTTCTAGTCAGGTCATGATTTCAGGGTCCTAAGATTGAGCCCCGCATCGGGCTCTCTGTTCAGCAGGGAGCCTGCTTCTCCCTCTCCCTCTGCCTGCCTCTCTGCTTACCTGTGAGCTCTTTCTCTCTGTCAAATAAATAAAATCTTTAAAAAAAACAAAAAAACAAAAAAACATCTGCAAATCAATGTGATATAATACATTAATAAAAGAATGAACAAGAACCATATGATACTCTCAATAGATGCTGAAAAAGCATTTGACAAAGTACAACATCCTTTCCTGATCAAAATTCTGCACAGTATAGGCAAAGAGGGTACATACCTCAATATTATAAAAATCATCTATGAAAATCCCACAGCGAATATCATTCTCAATGGGGAAAAACTGAGAACTTTTCCCCTTAAGTCAGGAACACAGCAGGGATGTCAACTGTCACCACTGCTATTCGATATAGTACTAGAAGTCCTAGCCTCAGCAGTCAGACAACAAAAAGAACTAAAAGGCATCCTAATTGGCAAAGAAGAAGCCAAACTCTCACTCTTTGCAGATGATGATATGATACTTTATGTGGAAAACCTAAAAGATTCCACTCCAAAACCGCTAGAACTCATACAGGAATTCAGTAAAGTGTCAGGATATAAAATCAACGCACAGAAATCAGTTGCATTTCTATACACCAAGAGCAAAACAGAAGAAAGAGAAATTAAGGTGTCGATCCCATTTACAGTTGCACCCAAAAACCATAAGATACCTAGTAATAAATCTAACCAAAGAAGCAAAGAATCTGTACTCAGAAAACTATAGAGTACTCATGAAAGAAACTGAGGAACACAAAAAGAAATGGAAAATGTTGACACTCATGGATTGGAGGAATGAATATTGTGAAAATGTCTATGCTACCTAGAGCAATATATACATTTAATGCAATCCCTATCAAAATACCATCAACTTTTTTTACAGAATTTGGACAAATAACCCTAAAATTTATATGGAAGCAGAAAGGCCCAGAACAGCCAGAGGAATGTTGAAAAAGAAAACCAAAGTTGGCGGCATCACAATTCCAGACTTCAAGCTCTATTACAAAGCTGTCATCATCAAGACAGTATGGTACTGGCACAAAAACAGACACATAGATCAATGGAAGAGAATAGAGAGACCAGAAATGGACCCCCAACTCTATGGTCAACTAATCTTTGACAAAGCAGGAAAGAATGTCTAATGGAAAAAAGACAGTCTCTTCAACAAATGGTGTTGGGAAAATTGGACAGCCACAAGCAGAAGAATGAAACTGGACCGTTTCCTTACACCACACACAAAGACAGACTCAAAATGGATGAGAGACCTCAATGTGAGAGAGGAATTCATCAAAATCCTTGAAGGGAACACAGGCAGTAACCTCTTTGACCTCAGCCACAGCAACTTCTTCCTAGATACATCACCAAAGGCAAGGGAAGCAAGGGAAAACATGAACTATAGGGACTTCATCAAGATCAAAAGCTTTTGCACATCAAAGGAAACTGTCTACAGAACCAAAAGACAACCAACAGAAGGGGAGAAGATATTTGCACATGACATATCAGATAAAGGGCTAGTATACAAAATCTATAAAGAACTTATCCAACTCAACATCCAAAGAACAAATAATCCAATCAAGAAATGGGCAAAAGACATGAACAGATATTTCTGGAAAGATGACATCCAGATGGGCAATAGACCCATGAAAAAGTGCCAACGTCACTGGGCATCAGGGAAATACAAATCAAAACCTCAATGAGATACCCCCTCACAAAGTCAGAATGGCTAAAATTAACCAGTCAGGAAATGACAGATGGTAGCCAGGATACAGAGAAAGGGGAATCCTCCTACACTGCTGGTGGGAATGCAAGCTGGTACAGCCACTCTGGAAAACAGTATGGAGGTTCCTCAAAACGTTGAAAAAAGAGCTACCCTATCACCCAGTAATTGCACTACTGGGTATTTACCACAAAGATACAAATGTAGTGATCCAAAGGGTCACACACACCCCAATACTTATAGCAGCAATATTCACAATACCCAAACTATGGAAAGAGTCTAGATGTCCATCAACAGATGAATGGATAAAGAAGATGTGGTGTATATATGTATACATATATCTATATATACATACACATACATATAACTCTCTCTATATATATAAATACACACACACAATGGAATATTACACAGCCATCAAAAACAAAATCTTGCCATTTGCAACAAACATGGATAGAACTAGAGGGTATTATGCTAAGAGAATAAGTCAATCAGAGAAAGACAATTATCATATGATCTCACTGATATGTGGAATTTGAGAAACAAGGCAGAGGATCATAAGGGAAGAGAGGAAAAATGAAACAAGATGAAACCAGAGAAGGGGAGAAACCATAAGGGACTCTTAATCTCAGGAAACAAACTGAGGGTTGCTGGGGGGGGTGGGGATATGATGGTGGTGTAATGAACACTGGGGAGAGTATGTGCTATGGTGAGTGCTGTGAATTGTGTAAGACTGATAAATCACAGACCTGTACCCCTGAAAGAAATAATACATTATATGTTAATAAAAAATATATAGGTGATTATACACATTAAACCACAGTTTGAAAAAACAAAACAAAACAAAACCACAGTTCGAACATAAAAGATGGAAGATACTTCTAAACTTTTATTTATGGTTTCTATATTTTCAGATATTCTACCATGACTATGGTATGGCTTTTGATTTCAGATTAAAAAACATAACAAAACAGAACACCCTTGGCTTCCAGTAAAGCCTAATCCCAAGAGAATATTCTCCTAACATGCTTTCGTTTATATAAAGAAAGGCTGTCCTGCCTGCAGTTAGAAATCATTCATTCATTCATTTGCTAATTTGCCAAATATTCATTTAGCTCTACTATGTGTCAGAACATCTCTAAGTGCTGGTGATAATGTGGGGGACGCTGCAGGCAAAGTGTACTTTCATGGAAAAGACATTTTAGTCAAGGAAAATAGTCAGCAAACAGGACAAATAATTAACAAGTGTTCAATAGTGCTAACCACAGACAAAAATCAAACCGGGTAATGGCATGAAAGAGAACAAATGGGTAGGCTGGGGAAGACTAACATAATTGGGTAGTTAGGGAAAACTTTCTAAGGACTGAAATCTGAGCTAAGACTTCAAAGAAACAGCCAGCCTTATGAAGACCAGAGGAAAAGCTCTTCTAGGTAGACGAAAAAGCTCGTGCAAAGGTCCTGAGGTAACAATAAACTCAATGTTTTCCTCATATTCGAAGAGAACAGGAAGACCAGTATTATAGCAACACAGAAATTCAAGAAGAGAGCAGGAAACGGTCTAAGGGTAGGCAGGGGGCAAAGTGTTGACCAGAGCAAGGAGCTTAGATTTTATCATAACGAGTCCTGAATTCCATTTATAAAATATTACCTGCCTGCTGTGTGAGAAATATGGGTAGAAGGAGAAGGATTGGAGTAGAAGCAGAGACACTGTTTACCCAGGAGTCAGAACAATGGGTACAACTAGGGTGGTACATGGGCCATGATTCTGGAATATATTTAAAAGGTTAAAGTGAATAGGATTTTGTGGATGGATTGGACAATTTAGTATCTTAGGATCACTGGGTAGTGAGGGTGTGTAACTACAAAACATGGGCTTTTAAAATCACACTCCTGGGGGCACTGGCTCAGTAAGTTAAGCATCTATTAAGCATCTGACCCTTGGTTTCAGCTCAGGTCATGATCTCTTGGGTCACGTGATGGAGCCCTGCAGCAAGCTCTGCACTCAGCGGGGCGCTGCCTGAAGATTCTCTCCCTCTGCCCCTCCCCCCCCACATGCTCTGTCTACAATAAAAGTATCTTTTCTAAAAAACAAAATCAAATCAAACTTCTCCATTCAGAATGGGGCAAGTGCTAGGAAAGAGTCTGGTCTGGGAAGGAATGGAACATGGCCCTAACAGAAGACAGGAAGGGAGATCCATTCACACTGTTAATCCAAAGAACAGGGCAAGGTCCCTCCTGCCACCAGGTTTAGGGTTGGGAGTCTGGCCTGGCCCCAGGGAGCGGGGACCGTTAAGGTCCTAGGGTGAAGCAGCACCAGGGTGGAGACTCAGGAAAAGGAGCAAGGCTGGCATGAGGACCAGAAGGACACAGAACAGAGCGGCAGAGAAAGACTAGAAGCTTGATCCAAAGCACCAGGCTTCAGCTTCTCCGTAACCCCCCACCCCCCAACCCCCGGTCAGGTCAAGGTCACGGTTGGTTCTAGAGTCAGGGTGAGGCTGAGCCTGTATTTAGGGGCAAAACTGTGTGGCTCGGGCAGGGACTGACAAGCCCATAGGTCACAAGGGACGCTCTAATTTTTGAATACGGATACTCCTTCCTTCAATTCTAAATCTAGTCTATGTTCAGATGATCAAGTAGGTCATCCTGAAATCCCTATTTATTTCCCTTTCAGCCAAGCATCTGCCCATTTTCACATTTCCTATGGTAAAGTGGAGGTTTGGGGGTTAAAAAAGTTTCCAAATTGGACTTTTCTAAAAGGAGATGTTAAAGGCTGGGAGGGCTCTTTCCAGTGGGGAAATACTCATTTTATATTCCCTCTTAAACTAGCTGCTATTAATTTTCAATTTTATGCTGGCGATTTGCAACTCACAGAAAGAAAGGAGGAAAAAATGTAACCCTGCTTTTATAGATCGCCGTGCCCCAAGCTTACTGTTTCATTAGTCACTTTTAAAAAGATGTGTGTACTTTTTGTTTCCCAAAATACTGACAGATGATCCAAAAGCATATTTTTAAGAACAGCAGCAATTTGGGGGGCGAATTATGAAACAACGGAGTGGTGCAGAAACCCAGAAATCATCTCGTCTTGTTTTATAAAAGAGGAAATAAGATCCAAGTGACATCAGTGCCCAGCACATACCCGATAAGAAGTAAATATTTATTGAATGAATGAAGAAACACAAGAATGAATGAACGAATTGAACACAGTCCCCCCCCCCTCTCTCCAATACTCTGCCCAGCACCAGAGAGCCCCCACTCAGGCTGCATCCTGAGCCCACCCAGAGAGTGGAGTCTGGCCCCCTTGTAAGTCGAGGATGCGGGGCTACCGCACTTTAGTGGGAGTGACGTCGCACCTGCCACGTAGTTTGGCAGAGGCCCAGCCTGTGCTTGGGTGACTCACCCAGGTTTGTCAGCGTGAAAGACCAGAAGCATGTAGAATGGCGTGTCACCACCGTAACCAGAGCACATAGATCTCACATCTATTTTAGGAATCTGTGGTTTTGGCATGAACAGGGATTTCAGTTTCAAAAACATGCCCTGCCTTTTTTTCTGTGTCGACTCATTGGGAAGATCTACAGCAGCTCTATCTGAACCTCTTCCGGGGACGGGGGTGGGGGAGCAATGCTGGTGCATACTCAGGAATAAATGTGTATTTGTTTATCAGTTAGATACATATACAGCTGTGTTTGTGTATTATGTCCATTATAAAAGTCACACAACAGAAGCTTCTTAAGAAAGTGATAAAAGTAAAATGCCCAACAGAAGTCTGAATCGTTTCTTCCTCCACTCCAGGGGGCCGTGGTGTGCACCCACCGCACAGGTGCCCCACTCTGGAAGCCATGGGTCTAGGACCCCCAACTCGCCATTAGCCAAAGTGAGCAAGAGGCTGTGCCCCACTGTGGATGGCATTGGACATGTGCCCCGGTGGACACCCCCAACATCTAGCCCATGCCAACTGACCAGACCTTTTTTTCCTTTGGTTTTTGTTACACGTTTATTACAGCATCACAGAATCCAGAAACTTCTGAGATCATAAAACCAACTTAGAACATGTTATTCTTACTCTCCCGTAAACATATTATAATTTCCTTATACGACTCTGTTCTTCTCTTTAACTGTGGCAACATATACCATTCCTGCAGACACTAAAAATTTTAATGTGCTCACACTGTTGAAAATTATTTAAAAATAAAACCACCAGAGCCTCTTTCCTGAACCCTGCCCATACTGCCAGGAACCTACCATTACAGGTCGAGCAATAAGAGTGGATCTAGCCCAACATTTTTGCCACTCAATTCTGGGTCTTCACAGAAGAGCAGGGAAGGGGGGGAGATTCTGTGAGATCCTAACTCAAGCTAAGCCTGGGTATCACAAAGAACATTTAACACGACCAACCCACCAGCAGAAACACCAGAAAACAGAACCCCGTGCTCATTCGGGAAGGTATCTATATTTCAAACAATTATAGCCTCTGCTTCCGAATGACAATGGCTTCAAACCATTTTCACTTTTCCCATTCCTGCGGTTTCTTAGGGACGTGATGGGAGTGCTCACTTGTCTAAATGCCAAGCACAATCTCTTTCTACCGCAGACCACACTCTGGCTGTCACAACTACTCACACTTCCGCCCTCCCCTGGCTCACATCCCAGCCCTCGAAGACCATGACCAGATTACTTCATGGGACACCTGACTGACAGATCTTTTTTTTTCCACCCCAGCTGAATCCTTTAAAGCAATTAATTCCTACGACCTAAGTACAGCAGCAAAGAGCCAACCTGAGCAGAAGCCGGGATTTGGGGAATTCTGTACTGAACGGCTTTCACTAACGAAGCAGAGATACTTAACACAGAGTAATGAGCAAATGAGTAATTAGAACTTGGCCCAAAGTGAACCATTCCTTATTTAACAAACTCGGCTCTAAAATCAGAAAGTGATTCCCAGAAGGCAACACGCTTTCCTGGGCTTCCCCCTATAGGGAATTCTGCCTGGTGTGGCCCATCTGTCCCTGTTGCGAGGCGCGGTGACAGTCTCCAGTGTGCTGGAGGTCTGCAACGAGTCACTAGGTCCCGGCAGTTGTGATCGAAAACCTGAAGGCTCTAGCTGTGTGCTGAGAGATCAGCAACTCTTCTCACTGAATCGCAGCCTCCCTACACTTACACAAGTCCTCACTTTTTCCATTTTATCAAGTGAATTATGAAAATAAATGCAGTTCTTCAGGGACTGGTTCTGTTTTGGCCATTTCAGGTGTGTTTGATGTCATCTAAGATAACCGGGCCAGGAATCTGACAACTAGGACCCGATCCCCATCTGGGTACTTACCCAGCTAGTGACTTTGCGCCAACTGTTTCTCTGGGCTTTCTCGTGTGTAGAAGACCAAGGGGGTTGGGGGTGCTAGGTCAGAGACTGGCAAACTTCTCCTCTAAAGGCCCAGACAGCAAATTTGACACTTTGTCGGCCAACAGGTAAAATCAAGGAAATTATGTAGGTACTTATATAATCCTTTAAAATGTAACCATTAGCTCTTGGGCCGGGGGGAAAAATGGGCATTAGGCCAGCCACAGGCTGTAGTTTGCAGATACTACAAACCATCCTCAATGTTCCCTCTAGACCCCAAAAGCTGTGAAAAACATTCCTGCAGCCAAGTTCTCATTTTCATTATAAAAGACCGCAAGCCAAAGCCTTGGAATTTGACGTTGATATTAAGCAAGAGAATGAGTTTAGAGCTAGAAAGTAGCGAGAGATATTCAAGTCCACTCTTCTTACCTTATAGCCAATAAAAATAAGGCATGGAAAGGCGGAGCTTCTTATCTCTGGTCACCTAGCTGCCTGGTGGGAGAGCCAAGACCAGAGTGCGTATTTCCCTGCTTGTCCAAGGTATCGAGGTGCCGACACAGAGAAGCTACCCAAAGCAATGCTATGTTTACACTGAGGAATACGGTAATTCATAAAATGAACAGTTCAAGGGAATTAGCCAATGATAGAACTGAAATGATACACATTGGTGGTGTCTTACGATGTAAAATATAAAATCCTTGCAAGATGTAATGCGCTTAAGTGGCATCAGAACCAAGGCATTTAGCTTCCTTACAGCAGGGTAAATACTTAAAACTTCAAAGATCTCCTGCAAGTGAAAACAATTCTTAGGAGTACTTGAGCAGCCAGTAAATACCAGAAACCAAACTTCCAAAGATGAAACCAACCCCAGAGAAAAGCACAAAAAAAAGGAAGCTGGCAAGGTTTTGAAGAGCTCACAAATGTGATTGGCAGAGCTTGCTCAGTCCTTTATCTTGGTCCCAAGTTGTTCTTGGCATCACCTACGCTAGAGGAGTTGCTGCCCCAAACTTCTAGAATTCAATAGATGTGATAAAAAAAAAATACTGAAATTCAACTTTGCCAATCTAATACTGCAGTTATAAATAAACCCAGATGTTTTCCTCTGCTCTGTGGAGGCTCCTAGCTCCTACAGAATCAGATTTGCTTGCTGAATATCTATCAGCAGTAGGAAATTGAGGGTGCCATTACGTGAAAATGTTCAGGAGAACCCAAACTTCTGCAATGCTAAAAGAATGCTTGAAAGAGCCTTTTTAGGCATGCCTTCTTATTCAGGGTATTAATCCATTTATCTGCATCTGTGCTAAATGTGTTCTCAACTCATTGTTTGACCTAGAGTTCAATTTATGGTATATCTTCATGCACTAATGCTTTCAACATTAAGCAAACAAAGCAGGAAATTCAAAAACTATACACAAGAGATGATTGCATGGCATTACAATGCATAGGGAAGGGAACTTATCACATTTACATTGATTGCCTCTAAGAAGTGGGATGATCTGAGAGGTGATTTTTTTGTTTTATCATTTTTTTAATTTTCTAGATCGTAATCTGTTTTACAATAAGAAAATAAAAACAAATAGCAAGCACAAAGCCTGTGGCAGGGACAAGTGCGATTAGAATGGGTGCTAATTGGTTTGCCGTCACCAGGTAGCAGTAACCACAAAGGAAAAGGTGGTTCCATAGAGTTTGTGAACCGTTCCTGCTGTTTGATGGAATACCACATAAAAGAAATTTCAAAAAGGCCAGTGCATTACTCCTAATGCACATCCTGACCTACCCTAAGCCGAGGGAAGACATTATTTAGCATGAGGGGAGAAATGGTAAGGAAGAAAGACACCGAAGCCAAGAGAAGAGGGCCCATTTGCCTGAGCCATAGCCACGGAACTCCACAAAAGAAGAAAAGGAGAACTGTCACATCAGATCCGCAGGAAGAGGACTAGATTCAGTGGAGAGTGGAAAAAGGAATTCAGAAGCAGCATAATCATAGCAGCCTTGGGCTGTCAGGGACTTTACCAGTGATGTGATCAGAGCAACTAGGTTAGTGTGTGACTGGCTCCACCTTGTATGACGTTGAAAGACTCACACATGGAGTGGAATGGAAAAAAAAAAGATCCATCTGTATGTTGCCTACAAGAGACTCACCTTGGATGTAATGACAGTGCAGACTGAAAGTGAAGGGATGGAAAAACATTTACCATGCAAGTGAGAGTGGAAAAAAAAAAAAAGCTACAGTAGCAATACTTACATCAGACAAAATAGACTTTAAAACAAAGACTGTATAAGAGACAAGAGCGTTTCATAATGATACGGGGATCAATCCAACAAGGGGATATAACAACTATAAATACCTATGCACCCAATACTGGAGCACCTAAATATATAAAGCAAATATTAACAAACATGAAGAGAGAAATTTATGGTAATACAATAATAGTAGAGGGTCTTTTAATACCCCACTTACATCAAATGGGTAGAGCATCCAGGCAGAAAACCAGTACGTGAATGACACAAGAGACCAAATGGACATAACATATATACAGAACATTCCATCCAAAAACAAAAGAATACACATTCTTTCCAAGTGCGCATGAAACATCCTCCAGAAGAAATCACACGCTAGGCCACAAAACACATCTCAAAAAATTTAAGGATATTGAAGTCATACCACATATCTTTTCTGACCACAATAATATGAAACCAGAAATCAGTAAGAAGGAAAAAAAACTGGAAAACACACAAACACATGGAAGCTAAACAACATGATACTAAACCACCAGTGGACCAAAAAAAGCAATCAAAGAAATAAAAAAAAAATACATATAAATTAAAACGAAAACACAATAGTCCAGTCTAAATTTTAGAAATGCAGAGAAAGCAATTATAAGAGGAAAATACAGTAATACAAGCCCATTCCTCAAGAAACAAGAAAAAAATCCTCAATCTAACCTTACATATAAACCAACTAGAAAAAGGAGAATAAGCGAGCACAAGGTGAGTAGGAGGAAAGAAATATTAAAGATCAGAGAATGAACAAATGAAATAGAGACTAAAAAACAATAGGAAAGGTCAATGAAACCAAGAGCTGGTTCTTTGAAAAGATACACAAAATTGATAAAACTTTAGCCAGACCCATTGAGGGAAAAAGATAAAGGACCCAAATTAAGAAAATAAGAAACAACAGAAAAGTAACAACTGACACCATAGAAATACAAAAGATTATAAGAGAATACTGGTAAAAATTATATGCCAACAAACTGGACAACCTAGGAAAAATGGATACACTTCTATAAACAGTCTTCCAAAACCAAGTCAGAAATAGAAAATCTGCACAGACCGATCACTAAAAACAAAATTTAATTGGTAATCAAAAAACTACCAAAAAATAAAAGTCCAGGACCAGATGGATTCACAAGTGAATTCTAAAAGACACTGAAAGAAGAGATGATACCTAGTTTCCTGAAATTATTCAAAAAAAAAAAAAAATAGAAGAGAAGGGAAAGCTTCCAAATATATTCTATGAGGCCAGTATCACCCTGATACAAAAACCAAAGATAAGACCAAAAAAGAAAACTACAGGCCAGTATCCCTGATGAACATAGATAAAAAAATCCTCAACATAATATTAGCAAACCACATTTAACACTACATTAAAAAGGTTATTCACCATGATCATGTGGGATTTATTCTGGAGTTGCAAGGATGATTCAATAACTGCCAATCAATCAGTACGATACACCACATGAAGAAAATGTAGAATAAAAATCCTATGATCACATCACAGATGCCAGAGAAAACATTTGGTGAAACCCAATATCCATTCATGATAAAAAGTCTCAACGTGGGTTTAGGGGAACATACCTCAACATAATAAGGACCATAAATTACAAAACCACAGCCACTCAGTGGAGAAATACTCAGAGCTCTTCCTCTAAGATTAGCAACAAGACAAGGATGTCCACTCTTGCCACTTTTATTCAACATAGTACTGGAAGTCGTAGCCACAGCAACCAGACAAGAAATAAAATGCATCCGTATTGGGGTGCCTAAATGACTCAGTCAGTTAAGCATATGACTCTTGATTTCAGCTCAGGTCATGATCTCAGGGTCCTGGGATCCTGCTCAGTGGAGAGTCTGCTTGAAAATTGTCTCTCCCTCCCTCTCCCTCTCTCTATTCTATAAAATAAAAAATAAATCTTTTAAAAAATATATCCATATTGGTAAAGAAGTTAGATTGTCACTATTTGCTAATGACATGATACTATATATAGAAAACCCTAAAGACACCACCAAAAAACTACTAAAAGCAATAAATGAATTCAGGAAAGTTGCAGGATACAAAATTAATACCCAGTTATTGGTAATAAGCAGTACTAATTGGGTCCTAATAATAATAATAAGGTAGAAGGAGAAAATAAGATTAGCAGTACAAATTGGGTCCTAATAATAATAATAAGGTAGAAGGGAAAAATAAGATTAGCAATACAAATTGGATCCTAATAATAATAATAATAATAAGGTAGAAGGAGAAATTAAGATTAGCAGTACTAATTGGGTCCTAATAATAATAATAAAGTAGAAGGAGAAATTAAGAAATCACAGTTACAAATGTACCAAAAAGGATGAAATACTTAGAAATAAACTTAACCAAAGAGGTGAAAGACCTGTACCCTGAAAACTATAAAACACTAATGAAAGAAACTGAAGATGACACATGCAAATGGAAAGATATCCCATGTTCATGGATTGGAAGAATTACTACTGTTACAATGTCCATACTATCAAAAGCAATCTACAGATGCAATGTAATCCTTATCAAAATACCAACAGCATTTTTCACAGAACTAGAACAAATAATAATAAATAATAATAAAAATTGCTGAAACAATTTTGAGAGAGAGCAACAAAGCTGGAGTTATCAAAATCCCAGATTTTCAGATATACTATAAAGCTGCAGTAATCAAAACAGCATGGTATGGGTACAAAAAGTAGTCACAAAGATCAATAAACTAGAATAGAGACCCCAGAAATAAACCCACGATCATATGGTCAACTAATCTATGACAAAGGAGGCAAGAATATCCAATGGGAAAAAGACAGTCTCTTCAACAAATGGTGTTGCAAAGACTGGACAGTAATATGCAGAAGAATGAAATGGAACCACTTTCTTACACCATGCATAAAAATAAATTCAAAATAGATTAGAGACCCGAATGTGAGACCTGAAACCATAAAAATCCTGGAAGAACATGAGCAATAATTTCTCCGACATTGGCAATAACAACATTTTTCTAGACATGTCTCCTAAGGCAAGCAAAAGCAAAATAAACACAAGCAGGAAAACACACACAAAAAAGCAAAAACAAACTATTGGAATTAAATCAAAATAAAAAGCTTCTGCACAGTGAAGCAAATGATCAGCAAAATGAAAAGGCAATCTACTAATGGGAGAAAATATTTGCAAATGATATATCTGGTAAAAGGCTAGTATCTAAAATGTATAAAGAACTTACATAACTCAACACCAAAAACCCTAAATAATCCAATTAAAAAATGGGAAAAGGACCTGAATTGACATTTTTCCAAAGAAGACATAGAGATGGCCAACAGGAATATGAAAAGATACTCAACATCGCTAATCATCCCAAAAATGCAAATCAAAACCACAATGAGATATCAGCTCATACCTGCAGAATAGCAAAAATTGAGAAGACAAGAAATAACAAGTATTGGTGGGTACGTAGAGAAAAAGAAACCCTCATAAATTGTTGATGAGAAAGTAAATTGGTACAGCCACTATGGAAAACAATATGGAAGCTCTTCAAAAATTAAAAGTAGAAACACTATATAATTAAGTAGCTTCACTATTGGGTATTTACCCATTAGAAACAAAAACACTAATTCAAGAAAATATATGCACCCTTGTTTCTTGCAGAATTATTTACAAAATCCAAGATACGGAAGCAAGCTAAGTGCCCACCGGTAGATGAATGGATAAGGAAGATGTGGTATATACATATACTATGCAACCATAAAAAAGGATGAAATTGTGACATTTGTGACAACCTAGACAGACCTAGAGGGTATCATGTGAAGTGAAATAAGTCAGATGGAGAAAAAAAAAAATACCACATGATTTCATTCATCTGTGGACCCTAAAAAAATACATGAACAAACAAACCAACATAAAGCAGAATCAGACCTATAAATACAGAGGGCAAACTGATGCTTGCCAGAGCATTGGAGGGAAGGATGGGCAAAACAGATGAAGCAGAGTGGGACACACGGGCTTCCAGTTACAGAATGACTAAATCAAGGAATATAAGGCACAACATAAAGTCAGTGACAATGTAATAGGGTTGTACGGTGACGGATGGTAGCTACATTTGTGGTGAGCTGAGCACAATGGACAGCCTTGTCAAACCACTAGGCTGCCCCCCTGAAATAATGTGACATCGTGTGTCAACTGTACGCGGATAAAAATAAAACAAAGACAGACCCTAAGATGCGAAAATGCGGTAGGCCCCACAGGTCACCTTTATGTGTCGGGCTGGAGGGGAGGGGTCAAGGATATAGTACGCTTGACGATGAGGACCCTACTCCTCTCACATGCTCAGAATACCTTCTTCACAGGTGCACACACAATCGTTCCAGAATTTCAATGACATCGTCTCAAGCAACCTATGGTTAGAGCTAGGCAGCGTAAACAACCCTCCGCATACAGAGCCCCATGTGCGAACGTGCACAAACACACACGAACATTTCCAGGGACACACACACACACACACACACACACACAGCCAGACGGTGGCATCGGAGAGCTAGTCTTACCTCTCTCCTTAATTTCCATCTCTTCTATTCCATCATTTCTTTCATTTTCCACCTATTCCACAGGTACAGGCATGTCCTCAATCGTAGGCAAGTGCAGCTTCAAGCCACCCTCAATCCAACCACATCACCACCGGGTGTCCCCACTGTGCTTTCGTTTGCTACCAAGAGGGTGTCAAATACTTCCAACTCTTACTTAGTTTTTTCTACCATGGGGAAGAAAACATGGCGTCCTGCCTGCTCGTTCACGCCAGCTGCCCCATTGCTCTGGGAGACAGCAGCGATGTTCGCTGGGTGTCAGTATTTGCCAGCTACAAAGCCCCACGCGATTACTGTTATTCACTTTCTTTACCACAGTCCAGCATTCTCTTGTAACAAAAAATACACTCCACCAAGCGTATTGCTGCCTACGCTATGGAGACCCGCTCTCCATATGGCCTGTGATTTTATTCAGATTAATGACTCCTTAAAATGCCATTTTTACCATGAACAATTCCCACTTGCCACTTTTTTCTTCTCCTGAAATTTTCTTTTTTTTTTCTTAAAGATTTTATTTATCTATCTCTTGATTGATTTATTCGACAGAGAGAGTACGCATGTGCACACAAGCAGGGGAGCAGCAGAGGGAGAGGGAGAAGCAGGCTCCCTGCTCAGCAGGGAACCCGATGCCGGGGCTCGATCTCAAGACCCTTAGATCATGACTTGAGCCGAAGGCAAAGGCTTAACAACTGAGCCACCAAGGCGCCCCCTCCCGAAATTTTCATAAGTTCCTCATGACATTTTGCAAATGGCCTGCCCATTCTCAGAGAAAGTTTTCCATGCCATTAATCTACTTGGATCCTGTAACTGAGCAACTGTGGGGTAACATTGAACTTTCCTGTTGCCTAGCGGTGCCTAGGAGCTGATTTTGTTTTCTCTACCCAGACACCGCCAACTTCGGCCCTAATCCTCCAGCTGTCCTGTCACGTGAATGAATGGGGTCACACGTTCCCCCAGAGAGCCACTGGGCTAATCTGGGCAATAATGCCCTCCACAGTTGTCTTTGAGAAGCATGAAGCTCCAGGCAGAATAAAAAGAGCTTGTCAGACAAATGAATGGTTATAAACCCAGGGAGTCATGGTGACAGCACAAGTGCCACCACCATGGTACCCATGTGAGACAAGGTGCCAGGATCTTCCCAGGACCTCACAGAGACTGTGCCTCCAAGGTTAGGACCTCCTCTCTTCTCCCAACCTGATTTTTTAAGAATTCTTAACAAGACAACTCTTTTAACTCAGGCTCCCACCCTCCACCATTCTTGGGTCCAGTTCCAAAACATGTGATTTGAAATTCCCCCAAAATAAGAATCGGAATCCCTACACAGAGCTGGGGAATAGGGATGTCCAAGCATCCTCCGCTCCACGTCTGAAGCTCAGCAGAGCAATGCACAGTATGTAACTCTCTCGATGGCTCCACTGTCACTTACGCCTTCCTGTGCCTCAACAGTCTCGTCCTTAGAGAGGCTGAACCCTTTTCATTCTCAGAGCCTCAGAGACAAGGGCAGAGCCTGGACAGGAGTCCACCGGCTGCCGGGGGAAGCAGTGACCCCTTCTCAGCAACTCTACCACTTCACTAGCTTAGATGCACTGCCTCCTCCCTAGTCCCAGTCCCTCTGCCTCATTCGGCCCTTGTTGATCTATTTGCTGGGCTTATGCAAAGGTTCCTGTGTGGTCTCTCTGCTTCCAACCCAAACAGTCTCAGCCGGGGGGCAGTTTTGCTCCCCCGAGGACACCTGACAACACCTGGAGACATTTTTGGTTATCAAGATAGGTAGGGTACTATTGGCATCTACTGGGTAAAAGCCAAGGATGCTGCTCAACACTGTACAAAGCTCAGGACAGTCCCCAACAAAAAATTATCCAGCTTAAAAGGTCAATGGAGCTGACACTGAAAAACTCTGCTCCAGCCACACCTGCAAATCGGCCATCTCTACACCACAAACGATATAAAACATAATTCCACATCAGGTCACGTCCATGCCTGAAATTCTCCAGTGCCTCCCAAGTGCCCTCAGGTTAAAGTCCAAACTCTCTTTAGCAAGTCATGGAGACCCATCGTGATCCGGTCCTTTCTTAAGTTTGCCTTGCCTTTCATTTTTTCCCGATCTTTCTTCCCCCAGAGCCACACCAGCAACTAGTGCAGGTAGACCAGACCACTCACCACTCCCTCTGCCTGTCAGTCCTACCCACCCATTCCTTGGCCTACCAATTTTATGTCAGACATTCTAATCAGACTAAAAGGGAATAAGACAGTCTCCAGGTACCTTGGAGCACTGAGATTTCATGAGGCACACAGAAAAGTGAGCACACTTCCAACTGGTAAGGCCAGAACCTACTCAGCACTTCTGTGATTTCACTGCTGTCTCCCCAACCAGATGTGAGCCTTCTGGAAGAGTGTCTACATCTTTGTATGGCCACAGCAACCTGCACACGCTAAGTGTGGTCTACCAGTTGTATTGGTTGTATTTGTCATAGATGTTGCATTAAGGAATGAATGAATTCCTAGGTTCTTTCAATCTCACTCTTGCTGAGGCATAAAAAGCACTATAATATCAAAATACAAAGATGAAACTAAATTCATCACACTATATGTGCCAAGAAAGACAGTCCATCCACAGAGGTGGAGACAGCTTTATTTAAAGCTGTGGTCTCTGCCTCTCTTCTCTTTATATACCAAAGAAATACAAATCTATAAAATATTTATCCCTATGGATTCTCTAAATCCCATGGCCTAATATTCAAAGACAAGACACAGAGCAGAATCAGACTCTAAAATAGTAACAGAGATAAGATGGTATCAAGAACACAGAGCTAGGTTCACTGTGGGAATCATAACTCTGAATTTCACGGGACCTAAAATGATTTTTCTTTCTCTAGACTGAGAAGATCGTTCCATCTACTGGACACTTAACAATACTGCCGTTTTTACTTCTTTTCCTTTTAAGTTGATTCTATATCCTGAAGATTGATAGGATTTGCCTGACCCTCAAAACCCACAAGATGTCCCATAAGGGGACTGCCAAATAAAAAAAGTTTTATTAGACATTTATAGAGCCATTTTGGAGTTTTTAAGAGAGTAACCTATCAGTTTGCCTTTATAGCTGGTGAAAGAATTTAAGATTCTTCTTTAAAGTAACTGGAAAAATTGAAAAGGTGGCTTATGGATTCTTATCACATATCATGAAATGTTTATTTTTATTGCAGTTAATTATAATGTATGTGTCTCCTGTCCACAGCGTTTGTGTTAAAGGCAAGGTTAGGACTTAGCAGTGGAACCTCATTATAGAAAATGGAGCAAAATGGCTTTTTATTGAATGGGGTAAAAGGTCCAGGGGAAAGCTTGCCCAGTTCCCTGTTAGAACCTGGGTGGTAACTTCTAGGGCCAGAGTGGCCTGACTTCCATATTCCCCATGGAATATTTATTCCCATCTAGGTTTCCACCTTTGTAGATAAAACACAGTCACGGCTCCAGGCTTGGGTTGTTCCTTTTCCCTTTCTCTTCTCCATTCAACCTTGGGAGAATCAGGACCTCCAGAGAAAGGGATTTCCATTAAACCAAATATTCCAGGTACAGGAGTATGTAAGGGTCAAGGGCAAGCCACTCAAAATGTATCACAGTTCATATTGATTACTTTGACTTGAAGCTACTTGGTAAGTGACCAGTCCAAGGACACTCGGACCCTCCTCTGCCCCTCTGAGAGCAGGAAACAAATCTCCCTTATGAAAAACACCCTCCTTCTAATGAGAAGCAAAAAGATAGCCTTGTCAGGGTCCCTGGGTGGCTCAGTTAACCATTGCCTTCAGCTCAGGTCATGATCCCAGGGTTCTGGGATCAAGTCCCGCATCAGGCTCCTTGCTTAGCAGAGAGCATGCTTCTCCCTCCCTCTGCCTCTCTCTCTCTGACAAATAAATAAAGCCTTCAAAAAAAAAAAAAAAAAAAGACATCCATGTCACCAAAGGTAGGGACTTCAAATCTGAGAAAGCTGTAGAAACAAGCTTTATTTTTTTTCTAATCCACTAGACCTTAGCCTAAAGTCTGCTTAGAATTCCCTAATAATTAAAGCTCCCAAACATCTGTTTTCTTTATCCTGTCAATTCCTCCCAAAATTATTGTCTCTTTGTCTAAAATGTCCACAAATTGCCTGTTTTAATCACTTCTTTAGGTCTCAATTTCACTTTGGGGCCTCCGTGTGCACATAATAAAACATGAGGGTTTTCTTTCCTGTTAATGTGTCTTATATAAATGAAATCTTGGTCCAGCTGAAAGACCTAGAAGGGAAAGAATGTTTCCTTCTCTACGAGAGGAAAGCCAGAGAAATTCCTAGGGATCAGAAATGATAGCTACTTTTATTACAGGTGTAAAACATATAAAATCAGAGACGGTGCTGGAAAATAGAGACAAGCAACATGGGCCCAGAGACCCTTGGGAACTTACAGAGTTAGTTGCTAAGACCAAGAGCACTGGCCAGGAGTGTACCAAGACCATTCTCCTTGTCATCATCTTGTGGCTCAGCTGGGGGTAGGCTGTCTCCCGAAACCCCACCCTTCCTATTTTGCAATGCTTTCTTCCACCCATGGAATTTGGGGCATCTATGCTGTCCAGTTCTCCTCCTAACCACTAAGCTTCCTCTCAGGGAAAGATTTACTAAAATTATTTACACTTTAGGGTGAAGTAGCTGCTGCTGCTCCTCCCAAGGGTATTTGGATCCCAAGCCACACTCTCATCACAGGCTGAGGAGTTCTCCCCTATGGACAGGATTTGTGAATTGAAGCCTCAGGTGAAGGAGGTCTTTTGGGGACAGAGAGACCTGCTCTCTCGAAACTGCCCAGTATCCAAATTTTTAATGATGAAACCCAAGTCCCTAAGGAAAAGCATGTTATGTTTGTGTTTAGGGTTCCAATAACTTTATTTTGAGTGCATTTTAAAATATACCTGGATAATTCATGTGTGAGGTTTGCCTCATGAAATGTCTCCGGCAAACAGTGTGGGGAGATTCTTCCCTGAAGTAAGTAAAGTCCTTAAAAGCAAAAAAAAAGGCGCAGATGCACATGTAGTAGAGTCCTTAAAAACACAACAACTTTTGAGTTGAGGTGGACTCTGTGTATCTTAGCTTATATCAAAACTACTGGAGAAAGGCCTATGGAAAAGGGAATATAAGTATGAAGAAATACTGAGGCAGCATGACCAGTATAAAGACTGATGGAGGATTCTTTACAACCACTAATTTAATTATAATATAAACTTACCATTCCGTAGAACTTTCTACAGTGATGGAAATGTTCTTGGTCTGACCTCTGCATGATGGTAGCCATTAGCCACATGTGGCTATTACTCATTGGAAATGCAGCTAATGTGGCTAGAACTGAATTTTTAATTTTAATGAATTTAAACTTAAATAGCCACACATTGAGAGTGGCTACCATGCTGGACAGTGGGCGGGGTGGGTGGGGGGAGAGTCTAACAGAATTACTGCTTTAACACGTAATTTTTAGGACTACTTTGTATCCATGGGCTTTCTCCTGGAGAAACTGCTAGAACTCTCAAAATAATATAGTCTTCCAGCAGCAAACAGCTTATTTACCAGAAACAGTTTATGATTCATTCCATCCCCGACCCCAAACATTACCGAGGTACCTGAGATTAGTGCCCCGCTCGTCCAGCCAGGGTAAGTCTGCAATGCCAGCTTCTGGAAGGAAGGGTACTTACTCTCACCCAATGGAAGTTCCTCTTCTTGCTCATTGGGGGAAGGCAGCAGGGGCTGCAGGGGCTCCATGTTAATGATGAGCTGTTTGTTCAAGGAGTAGGAACTGCGGCTCTGAGTCATGCTGGCTCTGAAAACAGACACAAACCAGAGGGAATAGGTTTCCATTGCGAATGCCAGCCCCTCCATCTTGGTCAGCGATCCAAGTTGGGAACTGTCTCTAGACTCCCACAGTGGATGAGGCCGGTGGTAAAGGTAACACTTAGGACAGACAGCCCTTTTCATCTAAGTTCTGACAGAACGTCCCATGTGTTCTAACCCAACGCAGTGAAAGAAAACATATTTCCCCATATGTCACCAGACTGAGGCATACTAGGTGACAAAACGGGCACTGAAAACGACACCGGAGGCTGGTGTCACTGGACGTGAATGAAGGGCATGGCTCAAAGTAATTTAACCACCACCAAAAAACAAAAATGAAAACATAACCCAGTCAGACAGCTTCAAGCTACCTTGCTGTTGCTGGATGTCCAATATTTAATACCTACATTTAATACTCCCATACAGCTTCATACCCTTCTCACCAGCCAGCCACAGATGTGCTTCTGAAGGCAGCATACACGTGTTATTGGCTGCGAAGGGCAGCAGATAGCAGGAAAATGCATGAGTGTCTCATCAAGACTATTGGATGATATCAGGAAGCCTGTCTACACTGCCTGCTGTAGGGAGACCAGCTGTTTGCCCTAAAAGACAGGGAGGTGGGGCACCTCTACTGGGTGCCCTTCCCCTTTCAGCACCCTTCCCTTCCTCATGTTTCCTGTCAAAACCCAAGCCAACCCAACTCTTCTAAGATGGTGTCAAATGTCTTCTAACCCCTGTGACCCTCATGACACATTTTTAGTCATTTTCTTTCTCTCCCCTCATACTACTCTCCTTTCCTTCACATCTCAGGGCATTTGGCACCTCTGTCTCGCTGTCATTACTGGTGTACTAATAAGCCCCACCTCGACAAGCACCTTAAGGGCACAGACTGATCTAGCCATTCTGGTGTGCCTTCCAGAGCCTCCCTAGGTATCTTTTTCAGGGCTGCTCACATTTGAAACTGAAATAAATTGAATGCAATCCTGGCTTGACATAAGTTGCCATTTCAGATTGGCATGGGTGTTCCCCAGGTTGGTTACAGGACTGTCTTATAGGCCTGGCATTTCTGTTTGGCACGGGCCAGGAAAGGAGAAGAACCTGGTACCCTCCAAAGCTGGCACTGGAGGGAAAAAAAATTATGAAGACTTGCCTAACCAGGGAGTCACGTCCTTCATCATTTCATCTACAACCACTTATTTGCAGCTGATACGTAGGCATCAGATGATCTGTCTTTTCCAGTGACCCATGGTCCTTTCATGAAGTAACTCACTCTCTAGAACTATGATTTTCAGACTTTTTGACGGAGACCCCCATTAAAAAATGCATTTTATGTCATTTCTCTGTACCCGCACAGGGAGACCCACAAGTAAAGCATATGTTTCATGCAATCACAGTAACTCTTGTTATTTGTGATTCATTTTTTCCCCCATTCTATTTCATTTTGTTTGAGGTGCTAGTCTATTTTCATGACTCTTGAATGTGCTACAGCCACAGTTGGAAAAGCATGTGTTCCATGGAGGACACTGATGGCCAAGGGTCCTCTGGGAACTCTAATGAGGGGCACCTGACCCTGCTGTGGAGGAAGGGAGAGCCCGGAAGGACCTCTCAGGTGAAGCAAAGCCTGTGGCACATCCTGGCAAGCATGGTGGGGTTGACAAGGAAAGAAATGGAGATAGCGTTTCCTTGCAAGAAGGAAGGAAGGAGGGAGGAAAAGAGGGTGGGTCCTCATTTTTTGAGCTTTCATGGGATTTCCTCTGGCCCCACGGCCCTCATGACTGATTCTCGCTCTGCAAAGCACATGCCACCATTTTGTGTGGACCATGGAGCTTTCTGACCTCAAAAAACCCCTTTTTCCATTGTTGCACGCACTGAATCTCTCTGTCTCACCTCTGGCCATCCATTCCAGCTGACTGGAAGCAGTTCCAAACCCCCAGAAATAACTGCATCTCATCAAGGAGGGCCTGTAACGAACCTTTACGGAGGATCTTTTTCTCCACAGCAGTGCCCCGACCCAACACCCTTCACTTGGAGATATAAAGAATCCTGCCCCCTGCCCCTTCCACTGCCAACAATGCAATGTCTGGCCACTTGCCCGGTGTTGGGACAGGCTGAGCTCACCAAGCGTGACCTCGCTCACATGAGCCTGCTGGGCACTGGCTGGTGGGGAGGACGCTGACTCATGGCGCACGCTCACCGGTTCCTGTTGCCGCATCGTAGTGGAGGCCTATGGCCAGGGTCAAGGGGGTTTAGGGTCTGCTGAGGGTCAGGCCAGATTACACACAGTTGATTACAACCCTGAATCCCTCCAGTTCTAGGATTCAGAGGTGAATACCGCCTCCTGCTAAGTACAAGACTCTGATAAACCCAAAGAGGGACACATCTGGAGTTTCCCTGGAGCACAAAGAATCCGGGGCTCCAGACCTTGGTCGCATGTGCTGGGTCAGCTAGACGGTAAGATTATCAAAATCAGAATCAAGGGGGACCTGGGTGGCTCAGTCGCTAAGCGTCTGCCTTCGGCTCAGGTCATGCTCCCAGGGTCCTGGGATTGAGTCCCGCATCCGGCTCCCCGCTCAGTGGGAAGCCTGCTTCTCCCTCTCCTACTCCCCCAGCTTGTGTTCCCTCTCTCACTGCCTCTGTCTCTGTCAAATAAATAAAATCTTAAAAAAACCAAAAAACAAAAAAACCTGACAGCATAATATAGAGCAACTAACAAGGCTCGTGGAATTCCTGCACCAGTCATTGAGTGAAGCAAGAGCTGTTTGCCTGTCATCCAAACTCCACCTGAAGAGGCTTTCATGAGGACATGTCTGTTAAATTCCAGCTTCCTATTTTTGGATGAAAGACAGGAATAATATCATCACCTCACATTTGTATGGCACTTTCTAATTTTTTGAAAGCACTTTATTTTTATGCCCATAACAAAATCTAGAAGTTGGGCAAAGTAATATTCGGAATCTCATTTTATAGATGAGTAAATTGATGATCAGAGAAGTTAAGAGACTTTCCCAAGACCACACAGTTTGAAAACAATACAGCCACGTTCATGACCCCTAGACTGGTGCTGTTTCAGGTCCAAATGCTGCCTCTGGGGGTCCCTCAATGGTGGCTGCTGTGCCCAGGTGGCTCACACAGCCAGCTCTGGGCTCACGGAGTTGCAACCTTTTGCCTCACTGGGCCCCTGGCATGGTTGGCGATTCTCACCAAGTAGCCAGCCCAGGAGGGCTTTGCCTGGGGACCCCGTCATCAGCAAAGATCAGTGAGCGATCATGAGAGTTAGCTTTTTCTCTTTTCGGAAAAAAAAAAAAAATCCCAAGACAGTGTTCTCGATCTATGTTGTCTCTCTCTAAACACACATAGTTCAGCAAAAGTAGTAGTCCATGAACTTGCCATTCTTCGAAGAGTACACTTAAGTGTGAGGAAAGACAACTAACTGAAACCTTACCAGCGTCATTCTAAAGTTGTGCTCTTCTCGAAACAGAGCCAGAGAAAGAGTTCATTACTATCTCACTTCTGACAGCCACATCAAAGAAGCCAAAAGAATTCAAAAATAATCACTTGCGAGAAAAAAATGTCCTACTACGCAACTGGCCACTGGGAAGAAATGAGAAGTTGCGACTGAAAGTGGTATGTCTCCTTGGCTCAGATTGTACTACTGCCTCCTGGGAGGTCAAGGTCCCCAGGGCAGCACCCTGGACAGATCTCAGGTCTCAGAAAATGGCCGGCATGCTGCTGTCACCCACACCCCTAGTTCATACGTCCAACCAACAACTATGTACTGATCTCTACTACATGCCAAGTGCTGGGTTAGATGTCGAGTGATATGCAGATGACCAAACAGACACAAGCCTTTTCCTCCCACAGCTTGCTCTGTATCATTACTTTAAACAAATTCTCCCTTATATTGTCAGAGATTTGAGAAATACTGCCGAAAAGCTGAGGACCTGATGTCCTGAGCATGTGGACTCAACAGTCTCTCACATACACATAAAGAGTCAGTGGAAGGAAAGAAAAGGCATGTGAACCAGTATCTCAAGGGCCTATAGGTCCTGGTTTGCAGTAACATCCCTGGGGGATTTTAGAAGATTACAGAAAAAGGAAACTATAAATTGACTGATGCCTCCTTTCCCATCCCCCCTTGGTGGTTCGGTCCATTCCGGGAAAAGATTCTATGACCGCTCTGCTCCCTTCACTCCCACAGCCGGGCTACTCAAAGTGTGGTCCCTGAACCAGCCACATGGCCACCACCTGGGAGTTCATCGGAAAGGTCAGATTCATGGGACACCTGGATGGGTCAGTTGGTTGAGCGGCTGCTTTCGGCTCAGGTCATGATCCCAGCGTTCTGGGATCGAGCCCGCATCGGGCTCTCTGCTCAGCAGGGAGCTTGCTTCCCCCTCTTTCTCCTTGCTTGGCATGGAGCCCGCTTCTCTGTCTGCCTCTGCCTGCCACTCTGCCTGCTTGTGTTCTCTCCTCTCTCTCTCTCTCTGACAAATAAATAAAAAAAAATCTTAAAAAAAAAAAAAAAGAAAGGTCATTCATTAATCAGAATCTGACTTTAACAAGATCGGTAGGTGGGGGCACCTGGGTGGCTCAGTGGGTTAAAGCTTCTGCCTTCAGCTCAGGTCATGATCTCAGGGTCCTGGGATCAAGCCCCGCATTGGGCTTTCTGTTCGGCGGGGAGCCTGCTTCCCCCTCTCTCTCTGCCTGCCTCTCTGCCTACTTGTGACCTCTCTCTCTGTCAAATAAATAAATCTTTAAAAAAAAAATCTGACTCTAACAAGATCAGTTTGTGATCCCTGTCTAAGTTAAAGCTTGAGAAGCCCTGATCTAGGTAGGAATCCTTGATTCCTATAAATTATGCAAATCTCCGTTGAAAAAATAAATGCTTTTTCAAATTACTTCTGATCTCATTAACCATCTATATATAGTAACTACAGGATTCTTAGAAAATCTTACGTATTGGGAATATGAGTCTCTGAAAGCGTTTTGTTAAAAATAGTTTCCTTCTTTGTGTTTTTGTGCTGTCAAGAGAACTTCCCAGCATCAAGTATTTCTTCTTCTTTTTTTTTTTAAGATCAAACACTCACACTTTTAAGTTAGAAGACTAAAACCCAAGCAGAGCCTGTGGGGCGGTTCTGCCTCCCAGCTTCTAAGAGAATGCCAGAGGCTTTCTGGGTGGCAAATGCTACAAAGAAAAGAACACAGGTTCCGGTCTGCCACAGAAAAAAAATTATGTCTTTAGATAAATCTTTTAACTTTTAACTCTGAGACCCAAGTTCCCTTGACTAGAGATGCATCAAATTAGGTGACCCTTAAGGTCATTTCTGGCCCAGAGTCTAGGAAAGTTAAATGAGACTTTTTATCATTTCCTTTTTCATTTCTGTCACACTGAGTAACCAGTAGTAGAAGGGGGACTGTATAGACTCTTTTAAAATTAAATAAATACAAAGAGAAGACTAGTGTTATCCAGGGGTGAGCTCGAAGACTTCCATGGCTTTGCACTAAGGTACCCCCAGCCACGGTGCTCCAGATTCCCTAACCCTACCGCTTTCTCCTGCTTCTCGAAGCAGATAAGACCGCTTCTGCAGATGTGCACACGACCGCTTCCCACTGGGTCACCGGAACCAGGAATGAATTCTTCTCCGTACATGTCTGCAGGGGCTCCTGTGCCAACTACAGTCCTGCTCCCCAGTGTGGGAGAGAAGTGCTGTCCGGACCCCTGGCCAGGCTCGCTCAGCCACATTTCCAAGAGACCCAACAACCCAGGCAGTAAGGTAAGAGGAGCCCAGCTCCCTGGGTCATGCTGGAAACAGAGGAGACTGGGCAAATGCGAGCATACGGGAGATTCCTCCAAGTCCAAGGAAGGGGAAGGAAGGAACAGATGCCAACCAGTGTGTCGGAATCTCCTAAAAAAACATAACTTAGGATGGTCTTGCCTTCAAAAAGGAGAACGTCATGATGAGAACGTTCAGTTTTAGAGATTTAGCAGGTTTGAGGTTTAGTGCATGCAATGATCTGTGTGATACAAAGTCCAACATGACCAAGGGAATATTTAAGTCCTCAGAACGGCGCAGACTGCCACATTATGAAGATGCAAGTTCTCGAACCACTAATGACTAAGTTCCTCATTACTCTGAGAGACCTTTGGGAGTGAGGAGCCCCAGGAGTGATAAGCACCCCCTCTCTTCCTCGTGTGAAACTGTCTAAGTCAGGCCAATGGGTTCTGGCCACATCTGATCAACGGAGGGAGGAACAGAGAGCAGTTCTAAGAGGAACGGAAGACAGACTCAGGCAGGAGAGGACACACCGTGCCTCACACACACTCTTCATGTGACACTCCAGGCCCGATCAAGCCAATAACTCCCCAAAGAGCAAGCAACTCAAAATGGAGGTGGACCGTACTCGCCACGGGCCTGTCAAGCCTGTCCCTGGGAGATTTCCAGGACAGCTAGAGTGCTGTGCCTGGAAACAGAGGTGCCCACACGGACACATGTACAGACAGCTGGTGCCCTTATGCCCCCTCCTGTTATAGAGAATTTGGCAAAGCAAGCTTGAAATCCTTCTGTCCATCCCTGAAGCCTCCCAGAGATCACCCGACTTACCTGTGTACCTCCGGAGGCTCCCTCTGGATCTTGGAGCTGGCCTCCACCACCTCTTTGGCAACTTTACCGCTGCAAAAAAGAAACGCAACATCTGTGCACACACTCAGAGCAGAAGGGGAGGGGTGTGCGCGTGTATTTTGTTGTTGTTGTTAACTTCGCAATGGGCTGATCCGCTCTAGAAATCCACACCTTCTCTTCCTCCATCAGAGAAGTTACTATGGAATTTGAGGGGGACCCATGAGTGTCAGACATGTGTGGAATGGAAAGGGAGGACCAAAACAGGCATACAAGCCAAAGAGCACTGATTTGTAAGCAAAATATTACAAAAGTAAATGGGTGCCCCCACCCCAACCCGCCACCAAAATGGAACCACAGGTACCCACCTGTATCGAAATCTACTTCCTTTAAAAAATATCTTGCTGCTTGACACGGTCTTGATCTGACTGGATTTCGCATACCTTTAAGAAGAAGAGAAACAGAGGCGGTGGTGACATTGCCGAGTCTGAGCGAGACATACTATAAAGCGTGATGATTGGATATTTTTGACTATAAGAAATATATGCTATTGGAGGATTACATGCGTGCACACACACCTGAAAGAGAAGTTTCACCAAAAAATATTTACTTTCACTACATACATAGAGTCTGCTCTTTTCTTTTTTTTTTTTTAAAGTAGGCTCTACACCCAACATGGGGCTTGAACGCAAGACCTTGAGATCGAGAGTCACATGCTCTACCAACTGAGCCAGCCACGTGCCCCTCTTTCTGCTTTTTCTAAATACTGGTGATGGCACACACGTTTAGTTTCAGAATCTGTTACTGGGTCACGACCTGCAGCAAGGACCAGGTAATGCTGATGATCAAAAGAGATTCTTTCCCGATTTCCACTTGAAAGATACAGAGAAGATGGATTGTGTCACACGGTGTCAAGTTTCGGGTTGCGGGGGGGGGGGGGGGGGGGGGGGGGGGGGGGGGGCGGAAGGGGTTTTTGCACCTGTGCCTGAGACAACACTGCAGCAGAAGACAGCTTCCCGGAAACACGGGTCACTCGCCACATCACCAAGAAGCCACCTACTGTGTGCTGCCCTAAAGAGGTCACAGGGCTCGTGTCACCAGGGATGTGGTCACTGGCTACACTGTTCCCCAGTGAGTCTCCATGACCCAGTGCCCATTAAAGGAACCCAGGCTGGCAGATGACTAAGACACATGCAGAAGGAGAAGCCCGGCCAAGCACTGATTCGAGAGCTCTGAGCACACCCGTAACCACCAACAAAACCACAGCACTCTGGGAAACAATTCAAACATGGGCTGCCCACAGGCCACACACAGGGCACTCAACTGCTGTGACAGCTGAGGATGCCTCTCGGCAATCACTTTAAGCCTCATGCAACTAAACCCAAGTCAGAAAGAATGGCCTCCAAGAGTTCAAGACCATTTAAAATACTGAGAGTCACAGAATCTTCATAGAAAAACCACACAGAACAATACGCTGTATAGAATCCTGAACGGAGATGTGCACACAGCCAGGGCCCTGGTTAGAAGTTTCCGTGTGGGCAGAGATCCCCAGCGAGGGGCATCTCAGAAGCCTTGGCTCCTTTGTTCGGCAATTGTTAACCAAATGCCAAGCCTGGTCCATACTCCCTCCATACCCCTGCCGCCCCCGCTATGTTCAGGGAAGACGCACGACCTCCGCATTCACGGAGTGTAAGGTCTAGAAGGGAAACGGAGCTCAATCTACAAATCAGGCACATAAGTGAAGAACTATGAATTGCGGTGGGGACCATGAAGGAAAAGATGCAATGGGGGCAAGGGAGGTGGAGACTAACCCAGCCTGGGGAGCCCGGGTCTGAGCTGAGATCCGGGCATGGGACGGCTTTAACCGGGCAGGTGGTGAGCAGTGTTCTGGGCGGCAGGCTCCGCAGGCACAAAGCCCAGAGAGCTTGAGCACTGGAGGAACTAAGAAGATCTGCTGTGCATTTCCCCATGTTGTTATTATTTTAATTACAAGCCCGCACACATACATTTTCCCCCTAATTTAGCAGGGCCTGACCTTAAACTGTCCTAGTTAAGGATTTTGGCCTCTGTCCTTAGAACAACAGAAAGCCAGAGGCACAGTCTTTTGCCACGAAGCCCCTTCTCCCTTTCTACTTTCGCAAATGGCCCGAGCCAACAGAGACGGGCACTGGGGACAAATGAGGAGCAGGGAGAATGAGACAGGAGTGGAGGGGGTATAGATCTGGAGGAGGGGGAATTCCATTCTAAGGCAGGGTCTGGAGGAGAAGGCGTGGGAGTCCTCGAGGACTGGGCAGGGAGGCGGGGGCACGTGACACCCACACCCTGAAGGCTCCTGACTCCTGGGACAGGCGGTGCTGGCTGCTGGCCAGAGCTGGGCTAGCACATCACATGCAGTCAACAGGCTAAAAATCCCCCAGCAAGCCATGCTAATATGCTAACACGGTGCCCTCCTCCTCCTCCTCCTCCTCCGGCAAGGACACGCCCCCTCCAGGCACACCTGCCCCTGCCGCGCGCGTGCGTGCGTGTACACACACACAATTACACACACACACACACACACAGCCCCAGGGAGCTGTGAGCCTGATGTTTTATCTACAGGAGCCTGAGAAAGGGTGACCGTCATCTCCTCCCCATCTTCCTGGCAGGGGTGTTACTCCCAAGCCTCAGAGGTAGGAGGCAGAGAAACCTTTAAAGAAGTTTCTGTCTTTAGGGGCGCCTGGGTGGCTCAGTCTGCCTTCGGCTCAGGTCATGACCCCAGGGTCCCGGGATTGAGGCCTCGCTGCGCCGGGCTCCCTGTTCAGTGAGAGGCCTGTTTCTCCCTCTCCCTGCCTCTCTCCCTGCTTGTGCGCCACATGCGGGCTCGCTCGCTCTCTCTGTCAAATAAATAAAATCTTTAAAATAAAAAAAAGCTCTGTCTTTAAAATGTTTGTTATTACTGTTCTAGGTTCTAAAGATCCTTGGGGCAAAGCAGTCTGCTAAGAAGATAAAGAGCCTTAATTGTAGTTTTTAACCCATGAAAGTAACGTAACAATGCGCCAACTATACCTCAATAAAAACATTAATTAATGAAAAAAGAAAAAGAGCCTTCATTGGAGTTTTCAAATGCAACTCGGTGCCCAGGTTATAAAAGATACCAGAAGCCCAAAGAGCTGTGGCAAGCCCAGTTGCTCCAGGGAGCCTCTTGTGGTGAGAGGCGGCGGCTGGCCTTTTCACTGGTTGAGCCTCAGCCCTGCTCTTCCAGGCCCTGGGAGGGGGCACCTGCCTCTTACTCTGGGAACTGTGTCTTGGTGGGAGGCCCCAGAGCGCGCGGCCTCTGCCCAAACATTCAGAAGACACATCTCGCAGAGCAAGTGAAGCCTGCTCGGGATGGGAGGAGTGCCAACAGTGTTGGCTTCTTTCTGGAGGCTGACTGCCCTTGAGGTACATTTGTGTCATGTCATTTGCTCAGGGATACTCTCCTGAGAGCGTGACCAATTCCCCGCCCTTCCAAACGTGCAGGCCCACGCCCCATCGCGTCTGGGTTGAGAGCTTCGGTGGACTCTTCACAGGCATGTTTATCCGGAGAGCTTGAACAACCCCGGGAAATGGGAAGCACAGGAGGGTAGAGGGAGGTGGTGAGGGCAGAAGTGGCAGGGGGATAGGACACAGCCCGGTTGTTCCCAAACCTGGCCACATGCCAGCAGCATCCGGAAGAGGGGTTACAGTACCGGTGCCCAGGCTCCGTCACTAGAGATTCTCCTCCAGCAGGAGCTGGTGTTTTTATCAAACACCCCAACATCATTCCAAGGCAGCGCACCTGCCCCTGAGAACCTCTGAGTCCCCAAATTCTCCTCGAATGCCCCAAGAGGTGGTGTTTTACCTGGAAGAGCAGAGGCCCAAGGCGCCTCCCCGCTCTCGGTCCTGCGACCTTGGTCAAGTCCCTAGGCTTAATTTTTCCATGACTTTTTTAAGCGGAGGAGGGTATTACAATACTCAATTCATAGTGTTCTGAGGAAGGTTCAAGGAGGCCAACTTAGTTGAAAGCATCTTCTCATTATATATATTTCCCTCCCTCCCTAATGTCACTCTCAAAACCTCTCCATTGACCTCTCACTCTTGAGCCACCAAAGCCAGTCCTCTGGGTCATGGATATTCTGGGGAACGACTTCAAACCCTCTCACAGCCCCTGAGAGAACCTTTCCGCTCTAACTAGCTGACGCGCTCAGTTCACCAGGCTCTCGCATCAACAATGAGCCTAGGGCGAACGTCTGCCCACTGCAGGCAGCGAAGGCACGACCTAGCTAAACAGCAGTCCTCTCTCCTCCCAGCTTCCTCCCCGCCCACCCTCTCCCCACTGCTGCCTCCAACTCCTCATCACAATCCCAGCACAGAAGCTCCGGAAGACTCTTCCAAAGCATCTCAAACATATTAATTCATATTAATTCATTTTATCCTCACAGCTCTCTCCTAGGAGGAAGCAGTCCACCTTTTTTATGTGAGGAAACTGAGGCACAAAGGGGTTAATCATGGTAACACCACAGAACTGGGGGAACTGGGCTGCAAATCCACGTCTGTATTTTTTTTAAAGATTTTATTTACCTATATGACAGAGAGAGAGATCACAGGTAGGCAGAGAGAGAGGGAGAAGCAGGTTCCCCGCTGAGCAGAGAGCCCTGTACGGGGCTCGATCCCAGAACCCTGAGATCACGACCTAAACCGAAGGCAGAGGCTTAACCCACTGAGCCATCCAGGCGCCCCCATCTGTCTGTATTTTTAAAATAATGTGTTTAGCCATGCAGGTTCTCAAACTTCAAAGAGCATCAGATTCACCTGGCACACGTCTCAAAACACAAGTTTCTGCTTCAGTAAGTCTGGCGTGGAGCCCAAGAATCTGCATATCCAACAAGTTCCCAGGAGATGCTGATCCTGGTCAAAGGACCCTACTTTGATAATCACTGGATTAGAGTATATAACCCTACCCTACACATGAGCACCCCCTGGGAAAGACTGATTTCCACCAACATCTAGCTCCCTCCTCCTAGATTCTGATGTTTTTTAAATGACAAAGTTATTAAGATATAACCCACATACCACAAAGTTCGCCTTTCTAGATGGCACACTTAAGCGGTCTTGAATACAATTTACCAAATTATTTAAAAATGAGAAAACGTTTTCATCAACCAGGAAGAACCAACCTCCCGTTACCCCACTCATCTCCTCCACTCCCAATCCTAGGTAAGCACAAATCTACTCTCTGTCTCTCTAGATTTCTCTGTTCTGGACATTTCACGCAAATAGAATCCTATAGTATGTGGCCTTTTATGTTTGGCTTTTTTCTACTTGGTGTAATGTCCATAGCCCGGTATTTTTTGGAACGCTCCCCCGGGGGGTTCTACTGTGCAGTCAGTGCTGAGAACCACTGGTTTGGAACCCTGGTACTCAACATGTGGACCACAGGCCAGCAGCACAGCCTCACCAGGGAGCTTATTAGAAATATGGACTCTAGGGGACCTGGGTGGCTCAGTTGGTTAAGCATTAGGCCTTGATTTCAACTCAGGTCATGATCCTGGGATTGTGGAGTCAAGACCTGCATTGCACTCAGCAGGCAGTCTGCTTGAGATTTTCTCTCTCGCCCTCTGCTCCTCCCCGTTTGTGAGCTCTCTTTCTCTCTCAAATACATAAATCTTAAAAAAAAAAAAAAAAAGGAAACATGGACTCTGATGCCCCACTCCAATCTACTGAATCACACTCCACATTCTCACAAGATCTCTGGGTCATTCACGTGCTCACTGAGGTGTGCAAGGCTCTCAGGAAGGGAGCCCTCGGGGTCCTTATCTACCGAACATAATGCTGTTTCTTGGACAAAATGCATACTAGACTCTGGGTAAGAAATTTCTTAGGGACTGCCTTTGTGGCCTGCAAACAATTCCCTACAAAGTCGGGGACAAAGAGTGTCATTTGAGCCTCTGCAGTGTCATTTGAGCCCAGCGCAGTGCATGGCATAAGGCAGGTGTGATAGACTCAATTGTGGGAACTTCTCGAGCCACTGAACCCTTCGATGAATCCATGCACTTCCAGGGAACCCACATTCTGGGGGTGGCAGCAGCTCGAAACCACATGGCTCAAAGGAAACTCTGAAATGGTGACTGACTGTGTCAGGGACCTCCCGGGGTTTGGAGCAGGAGGGAACATCAGAGTTTCTGCACTGGGCTCCATTCCCAGGCAGCAGATCTCAGAGCCAAGGCTTTCAAACCTGATCGTGGCCCCAGGCCAGCAAATGACCAACTGCACATTCATGTATGAAAAGCACACTAGGGAATTCCTAGGCATCAGCCACTGGGTCTCCCTGTTTCCATGGCAAGCGAAGTAGAAAAAGGAGCAAACCATCCCCAACCCGGGAAACAAAATCAGAACCTTGCTCTGCCAACCAAAACCATTACAATGCAGCGCCAAGGGGATGGAGCTAGAAGCAGGTACCCAGCCCTGAGCTTAACAGACTCGAAACCCTTCAGAGTCAAAGAGATGGGGCCCGGCGACCAACGGGCACTCAAAAACCTTTCGTCGTTAGTGGAGGGGGAGGGAGTCATGGTCACTGCTGCAGATCTAAGCACGCCCCAGCAGTTACTACCAATCACATTTTACAGATGAAAAAGAAGGTTGGGGCGCAGAGCTCAAGTGCTTTTTTCCAGGCCACACTGCTGGGAAGAGTCGAGACTCAAAGCCAAGCCTTTCACCTCCAAGGTCCATGCTCACGTACACTAGGTCACAGTGAAGCAAACGAATCACGCCAGAGTCCCTGTCCCCTCCATTCTATAGATGAGGAGGCTAAGGCCAGACTTGTCCGAGGTCACACAGCCTGGCTCGAACCTTTCCTTCTCCATAAGGAACAGGGATGGTTATGGAACAATGAAGGACAAAAGATTAGCTCAGTATAAATATTAGGGATGAGAGGTCTTGATGAGAGAGCCGGGGTAGCCTGGCCTAGCTAAACTAGAGATGCTAGGACTCCGTCACCTCTGTACAGAATGTCCCCAACGTACGATGTTTCACTTCATGGTATGTTTAACTTGGGATGGGTTTATCAGGGTGTCGCTCCATCGTAGATCAAGGAAGTCAAGGAGGATCTGTTCAGGTGCCACTCGTGACCACTAAACGCTCCAGGTCTTGGGAAGCATCCGCAGAAGACTGGGAGGGATTCCCCTGATATGCCTAGTCAGCCCATCTTATGATAGGATTATCACACTGACCTCTTTACTAGCTGCCCACTAAGATGCATACCCTAAGATGTGCAAAATGAATTCTCCAGTTCACAGATTTTTCTCCTTCTTCCCCCTTTCAATTCTGTTTTTGTGTTCATTTGACTCTAGCAATCAACTGACTCCCTCACACACGATAAAACAATGCATGTGCAACAGAACAAATTAATGTCGTAGGTTATTCTTTGATGGACATCCTAGGGTCCACCTAAAGGATCTTCAAAGCCGTGCTATACTCCTTCCAAGAAGCCTCCAAAAGGTCTATCTGCTGGGTGTTCTCCTCCCCTACTCTTGCCCCTTCCCCTGTCTGTGGTCAGCAGCCATCAACCACACCCTTCACTCCCCTGCTACCTCTTTCACTATGGCTGAGCCCTCTTTCTGGCTCCAAGACTGCCTGGCCCCTGATCTCCTTCCTGTTTACTTCATGTACCCTCCACTCCAGTCTTGTATGGCCGCTCATCTTCCCCAATGTCTTCCACTTCCTGCCCTGGTCTCTTACTCAGAATGTCCTTCCTCCATCTGAAAGGGACTTCCACTTCCTGGCTCCCCCAGCAGCAAGACTCACTCCTCCTCAGGGGTACCCTCCAGCATTTTATTTGTACTTCCCTTTTGGTCTCTCCCACGAAATACAAATCCCCTGAGGATAGGAACCATGACTTATCAATTGTTCCAGAAAACATTTTTTTGAATGCCTGGGGTCTTTGGCAAGTAAAAAGATAAATAGAACTTAGTTCCTACCTTGAGAGAGATCTTAATTGGTTGTTGTTTTTTTTTAAAGATTTTATTTATTTGACAGAGCGAGATCATAAGTAGGCAGAGAGGCAGAAGCAGGCTCCCTGCTGAGCGAGAGAGCCCAATGTGGGCCTCGATCCTAGAACCCTGAGACCATGACCTGAGCCAAAAGCAGAGGCTTTAACCCACTGAGGCACCCAGGAGCCCCGAGAGATCTTATTTGTATAGCTAAGTACATAAAAATCTACAATAAAATATGTCATGATCTATCTTGTTCTGCTTTGTTTCAAAACTCCATCTACCAGTTCCCTCATTTGTGAGAAAACATTCATGCAAAATGACTAACTAAATGTCTCTAAATGATCCCTTGACAAGAACCAGATGATTTCATTAAAGGAGGAACAGAAGACTTCCAAAAGCTTAGGCTCCAAAAATAGTTTGTCAGTTTCTCAAAAAATTAAGTATAGACTTACCCAATGACCCCAAACGCCACTCCTAGGTAGAAACCTAATAGACTGTCCACAGAAAAACATTTATATGAATATTCACAGCAGTGTTACTCATAATAGCTAAAAAGATGGAACAATTCAAATGTCCATGGACTGATGAATGGATAAACAAAATGTGGTCTCTCCAAACAATGGATCATTATTCAGACATGGAAAGAAATGAACTACTGATGACAGCTACCGCATGATAAACCATGAAAACATGACCTTAAAGTGAAAGAAGCCAGGCGCAAAAGGCCGCATAGTTCATGATTCTGTTTATATAAAATGTCCAGAATGGGTGAATCCATAAACACAGAAAGTAAACCAGTGGTTGCCAAGGTCTGGGGAGAGAGGGAGAATGGGGAGTGACTATTAATGGATGCAAGGTTTCTTTTGGAGGGGATAAAAATGTTCCAGAATTGGATAGTGGTGACAGTTGCATGACTTTGTGAATTATGCTAAAAACCACGGAATGTATACAATAAAAGGGTGATTTTTATGGCATATGATCTCAGCTTTTCAAATAATTAAAAACAACAGCAAATACATGCACGCCTCAACTAGAGACAGAGCATCAAACCCTCTGCATCTCCCTCTCTCAGCTCTCATGGACATGGACAGGCCTGGACATGACCTCAGAGCAATCACGTGCCCTTATATACCAGTTCTCAAACACTCCACGGGACCCACTGATGTCTTGAGGTGCAGATGATTGTGGGAAGGTCTTTTGATACATATCCTCACTCACAGGATTTTGGAGGTCATCTCATCCAACTGTACTCCTGATAGGATCTGCCCAAGACAGGGAGTTCTCCCAGGACAAAAGACTCTCAATGCTAAGCCTGGAAAAGGCCAGGCAAATGCAGACAACTGGTCACTGAGCTACTGAGAAGCAGTGAGCAACAAGTGAAGGGTCTCCCAGTCCCAATCCCAACTCTGGTCCTCACCAACAACCACAGCTCCTCTATTTTTTATCTTTTTACCTACTAGGCTTTGCCTACACTTCTGTTTGAGGAAAAGAGTTCTGTAAATAAAAAAGGATTCGAGGAGGAGTAGGAGACTTAAATATCATCAGGTCCCAAAAGTTAAGCTAGTTATCAAACCATTCTGAACGCCTACAAATTCAACAGGAGATTGAAGAGAAGAAGAGCAACAATTCTCTTCAGAAAAAAAACAGAAAAAGAACAGAAAAGCGACCACTTTCTGGAAGGTAGGACATGTGGAGAAGTGAATCCGAAGCAATATACGGGAAGATAGACCACAGCGGGAGGGGCCGGTTCCCAGCAAGCAGTAGAGTACAAAATTGGAACTTTTAGAAATCTGCTCCACTGAGGGACGTTGCTCCAGAGGCTAAGCTGGGGGTGGAGCCCTTGTGGGGACAGTGTGGTCTCAGGACCGGCAGGGTCACAGAAAGACCAGGGGTTTCTGAGTGTGGCAGAGCTCCCAGGTATTAGAGCAGGGAAGGCAGCTGGAGAGACGGAACCGAGGAGGGGGAATCTTAGCTCAGGGTTACCTTAAACCATGATCCGAGGCACAGTCGGGCCACTGCTCTTTGAGCAGGGACCCCACAAGTGGCAGATCCAGGGAAACCCCCTCCTTTCTCCTCTGGGAGGAGCAGTGCAGGAGCGTGCTGCAGGAATCTGCTTGGTTTGGAGACCCCAAATGGGGCCGTGCACCAGAGATAGAAACACTTGTTCACAGCTCGGTGAGCTCAGAGTGTAGCCAGAGACCAGGGAGAAGGGAGTGATTAACTACTTCTCACTGAGGGCACACTGAGGGGCGGGGCCCCAAGGTCTTGACTCCTTCATGGCCAGAGTTTGGGAGGTCACCATTTTCATTCCTGTCCTCTGAAGCTGTACGGAAAGCATTCAAGGAACAAAAGCTCTGAGAGTGAACCCAAGCAGATTTGCTCTCCAAACCCGGCCACTAAGCCTGGCCCCTGGCAAGAGTGGTGCAATTCCTCCTCTGGCAAAGACACCTGAGAATCAATACAACATGCCCTTCCCCCAAAAGATCAAGAACATCTAGCCAAGACCAAGTTCACCCATTAATGAGAACTGTAAAACTTCAGAGCTACAGGAATACAGCACACAGAATTCATGGATTTTTCCCCATGATTCTTTAGTCTTTCAAAGTTACATTTTTTTAACTTTATTTTTTTCTTATTCTGTCTTTTTAAATCTTTCCTCTTTCCTATATATGTTTTTTTAAACTATTTTATCAACACCTTTTTAAAAAATCTTAAATTTTCATTCACACAGTTATATTCTATTCCTTCGTCGCATTTGACCTTATTTTTGGTATAAATACAGGTTTTTCTTTCTTTAAAATTTTGGGATACAGTTTCTTCTGATACATCAAAACCTAGCACATGGCTTTGTTCTAGTCTCCAACCTCCAGGTCACATTCTTTCCTCTTTTCTTCTTTTTTCTTTTTAAATTTCCACCTTTACAGTCATATTACATCCTTTTATTGTGCTTACCCTTATTTGTGTGTGTGTATGTATATATGTATATACACACGCACATATGTATATATAGATATATATATATATGTTTTTCTTTAAAATGTTGGGAGGCTGTTTCTTCTAACAGACCAAAATACACAGAAAACCAAGTGTGTGGCTCTGTTCTATTTACCAGTCTAATATATACATACATATATATATTTTTTTTTCTTTTTTTCCCTCCTTTCTTCTCCCCCCAGTTTTGGGTCTCTTCTCATTTGGTTAGTGTATATTTTTCTCAGGTCATTGCTACCCTTTTAGTATTTTGTTCTCTCATCTATTCCTATCTGGATAAAATGACAAGGCAGAAAAACTCACCTCAAAAAAAAAAAAAAAAAAAAAAACAAAAGGCAGTACCAATGGCTAGACACCTAATCAATACAGACATTAGTAATATGTCAGAACTAGAGTTCAGAATAATGATCATCAAGGTGCAAGCTGGGCTCAAAAAAAGAATGGAAGATACTAGAGAATCCCTTTCTGGAGAAATACAATCCTTTCCAGAGAAATAAAAGAACTAAAATCTAACCAAGTGGAAATCAAAAAAAGCTATTAATGAAGTGCAATGAAAAATGGAGGCTCCTACTGCTAGGATAAATGAGGCAGAAGACAGAATTAATGATACAGAAGACCAAATGATGGAGAATAAAGAAGCTGAGCAAAAGACAAAACAACTAACAAAACAACTGACAAAAGACAAACAACTAACTGGACCATGAGGGGAGAATTCGAGAGATAAGTGATACCATAAGATGACACAATATTAGAATAATTGGGATGCCAGAAGAAGAAAGAGAGAGGGGGAAGAACATATATTGGAGCAAATTGGAGAGAATTTCCCTAATTTTGGCTAAGGGGAAAAAGCATCAAAATCCAGGATGCACAGAAAATCCCCCCTCAAAATCAATAAAAATAGGTCCACACTCCATCATCTAAGAGTAAAACTTACAATTCTTAGTGACAAAGAGAAAATCCTGAAAGCAGCTCAGGACAAAAGGTCTGTAGCATACAATGATAGAAATATTAGATTGGCAACAGACATATCCACAGACCTGGCAGGCCAGAAAGGACCCACGTGATATATTCAGAGCACTAAACGAGAAAAATATGCAGCCAAGAATACTATATCCAGCTAGGCTGTCATTGAAAATAGGAGAAGAGATAAAAAGCTTCCAGGACAAACCAAAACTAAAACAATTTGCAAACACCAAACCAGCCCTAAAGGAAATATTGAAAGGGGTCCTCTAAGAGAGAGCATAAAAGTAATAGGGACAATATACAGTAACCGTCACCTTAGAGGCAATACAGTGGTACTAAATTCATATCTTTCAGTAGTTACTCTGAATGTAAATGAGCTAAATGCCACAATCAAAAGACACAGAGTATCAGAATGGATTAAAAAAACAAGACCCATTCTGCAAGAAACTCACTTTAGACCCAAAGACACCTCCAGATTTAAAGTGGGGTGCCATGGGGATGGGGCATGGGGATAACCATGCTAATGGATATCAGAAGAAAGCTGGGGGTTGCAATCCTTATATCAGATAAATTAGATGTTAAGCCAAAGACTGTAATAAGAGATGAGGAAGGACACTATGTCATACTTAAGGGGTCGGTCCAACAAGAAGATCTAACAATTTTAAATATCTATGCCCCTAACATGGGAGCAGCCAATTATATAAACCAATTAATAACAAAATCAAAGAAACACATCAACAATACTACAATAATACTAGGGAACTTTAACACTCCCCTCACTGAAATGGACAGATCATCTAAGCAAAAGATCAACAAGGAAATAAAGGCTCTAAATGACACAATGGACCAGATGGACATCACAGATATATTTAGAACATTCCACCCCAAAGCAACAGACTACACATCCTTCTCTGGTGCACATGGAACACTCTCCAGAATAGATGACTTCCTTGATCACAAATGAGGTCTCAATCAGTACTAAAAGACTGGGATCATTCCCGAAATATTTTAAGACTACAATGGCTTGAAACTAGAACTCAATCACAAGAGGAAAGTTGGAAAGAACTCAAATGCATGGAGGCTAAAGAGCATCCTACTAAGGAATGAATGGGTCAACCAGGAAATTAAAGAAGAATTGAAAAATTCATGGAAACAAATGAAAATGAAAACACAACTATTCAAAATCTCTGGGACACAGCAAAGGCAGTCCAGAGAGGAGAGTATATAGCAATACAAGCCTTTCTCAAGAAATAAAAAAGGTATCAAGTACACAACCTAATCCTAAACTTAAAGGAGCTGGAGAAAGAACAGCAAAGAGTCTAAACCCAGCAGGAGAAGAGAAATAATAAAGATCAGAGCAAAAATCAATGAAATAGAAACCAAAAGAACAATAGAACAGATCAATAAAACAAGGAGCTGGATCTTGGAAAGAATTAGTAAGACTGATAAACCCCTGGCCAGACTTATCAAAAAGAAAAGAAAAAGGACCCAAATTAATAAAATCATGAATGAAAGCAGAGAGACTACAACCAACACCAAAGAAGCACAAACAATTATAAGAACATATTATGAGCAACTATACACCAGCAAATTTGACAATCTGGAAGAAATGGATGCATTCCTAGAGACGTATAAACTACCAAAACTGAACCAGGAAGAAGTAGAAAACCTGAATAGACCCATAACCAGTAAGGAGATTTAACTAGTCATCAAAAATGGGCCAGGCCCAACAAGAGCCCAGGGCCATAACGCTTCCCAGGAGAATTCTACCAAACATTCAAAGTAGAATTAATACCTGTTCTCCTGAAACTGTTCCAAAAAATCAAAATGGAAGGAAATCTTTGAAATTCATTTTATGAAGCCGCATTACCTTGATCCCAAAATCAGACCCCATCAAAAAGGACAATTATAGACACAATATTCTTGATGAACACAGATGCAAAAATTCTCACCAAAATACTAGCTAATAGGATCCAACACTACATTAAAAGGATTATTCACCACAACCAAGTAGGATTTATTCCTGAGCTGCAAGGTTGGTTCAACATCCACAAATCAATCAATGTGATAAAATACACTAATAAAAGATTGAGCAAGAACCATATGATAAATTAAAACTGTTCACAGTGTAGGGATAGAGGGTATATATCTCAATATCATCAAAGCCATCTATGAAAAACCCACAGCGAATATCATTCTCAATGGGGAAAAGCTGAGAGCTTTTCGCCTGAGATCAGGAACACGGCAGAGATGCCCACTATCTCCACTGCTGTTCAACATAGTCCTAGAAGTCCTAGCCTCAGCAATCAGACAACAAAAAGAAATAAAAGGCATCCAAATTGGCAAAGAAGAAGTCAAACTCTCATTCTTTGCAGATGATATGATACTTTATGTGGAAAACCCAAAAGACTCTACTCCAAGACTGCTAGAACTCATACAGGAATTCAGT
>CM052813.1:21009674-21102314 GCA_028533885.1 Nasua narica
TGCACCCAAAATCATAAGATACCTAGGAATAAACCTAACCAAAGAGGCAAAGAATCTGTACCCAGAAAACTACAAAATGCTCATGAAAGAAATTGAGGAAGACACAAAGAAATGGAAAAACGTTCCATGCTCATGGATTGGAAGAACAAATATTGTGAAAATATCTATGCTACCTAAAGCAATCTATACATTTAATGCAATCCCTATCAAAATACCATCCTTTTTTTTTTTTCAAAGAAATGGAACAAGTAATCCTAATATTTCTATGGAACCAGAAAAGATCCCAAAGAGCCAGAGGAATGTTGAAAAAGAAAACCAAAATCGGCGGCATCACAGACTTCATCACGGACATCACAGACTTCAAGCTCTATTACAAAGCTGTCATCATCAAGACAGTATGGTACTGGCACAAAAACAGACACATAGATCAACAGAACAGAACAAAAGTCCAGACATAGACCCTCAACTCTATGGTCAACTAATCTTTGACCAAGCAGAAAAGAATGTACAATGGAAAAAAGACAGTCTTTTCAACAAATGGTGTTGGGAAAATTGGACAGCCACAAGCAGAAGAATGAAACTGGACCATTTCCTTACACCCCACACAAAAATAAACTCTACATGGATGAAAGACCTCAATGTGAGATGGGAATCCAACAAAATCCTTGAGGAGAACACAGGCAGCAACCTCTTTGACCTCAGCCACAGCAACTTCTTCCTAGAAACATCACCAAAGGCAAGGGAAGCAAGGGCAAACATGAACTATTGGGACTTCATCAAGGTCAAAAGCTTTTGCACAGCAAAGGAAATAGTCAACAAAACCAAAAGACAACTGACAGAATGGGAGAAGATATTTGCAAATGACATATCAGATAAAGGGCTAGTATACAAAATCTAGAAAGAACTTCTCAAACTCAACACCCAAAGAACAAGTAATCCAATCGAGAAATGGGCAGAAGATATGAACAGATATTTCTGCAAAGAAGACATCCAGATGGGCAATAGACCCATGAAAAAATGCCAATGTCACTGGGCATCAGGAAAATACAAATCAAAACCACAGTGAGATATCACCTCACACCAATCAGAATGGCTAAAATTAACCAGTCAGGAAATGAAAGATGGTTGGCCAGGATGCGGAGAAAGAGGAACCCTACTACGCTGTTGGTGGGAATGCAAGCTGGTGCAGCCACTCTGGAAAACAATATGCAGATTCCTCAAAAAGTGAAAATAGAGTAACCGTACAACCCAACAATCATACTACTGGGTATTTACCCTAAAGATACAAATGCAGTGATCCAAAGGGGCACGTGCACCCCAAAGTTTATATAAGCAATGTCCACAATAGCCAAACTATGGAAAGAACCTAGACGTCCATCAGCAGACGAATGGATAAAGATGTAGTATACATATACAATGGAATACTACACAGCCTTCAAAAATGAGATCCTGCCATTTGCAATGATGTGGATGGAACTAGAAGGTATTATGCTAAGCAAAGCAAATCAATCAGAGAGAGACAATTATCATATGATATCTGTGATATGGGTAATTTGAGAGTCAGGGCAGGGGATCTTGGGAGGTAGGGAGGGAAAAAAACAAGATGGGATCAGGGAAGGAGACAAACCATCAGAGACTCAATCTCATGAAACAAACTGAGGGTTGTTGGGGGATGGGGAGGAGGGATAGGGTGGCTGGGTTATGGACGCTGGGGAGGGTATGTGCTATGGTGAGTGCTGTGAACTGTGTAAGACTGATGATTCACAGACATGTATCCCTGAAACAAATAATACATTATATGTTAATTTAAAAAAACAAGATTCAAAAAAGATTGTCTAAGCCATCGTCCTCCTGTTTCTTGCCAGCCAAAGCCTACGAGGTTCAGAGACTCAGCATTTTCAGAGGCAAGAGTCTAATGAGCACTGCAGAATTCAGTGTGAGAGAAGACGGAGCAATGGCCGCCTGGATGAGCTCCAGGATGAGCTCCGGCTGGTACCCTGGGCAGGGTTGGCCTGGTCTCCTAACTGTGTCCCTCACCACCACTCTTCCAATCAGCAAGTGTGTCTCAAAGAGTGGAAGCTGGAACTCCGTGGGAAGATCCTAAATTTGAAACTCTTGAAACCCGAGAGCTTTGTGGATGGTTTCTGAAGTCCTGTCCAGTACTGACTTTCCATAACCCTAGCCTCCGACCGCATTCCACTCACAAGCTTTTGGCTCTCATCTCTGAATGCTGAAGGCTTCTTCCCACAAACACCTGTGACTCTCGGCCAAAGCTGCCTTCTCTGGTTGTGGGAGCACAGTCAGCTCACACTCAGAGTAAGCCAGAGAGGATAAGCTCTTCCCTCTCAAGCGGTCCTCAACCAAAAATGGGGAGTTGGTAGACAAACAGTCCGGGCCCTTCGCTGGTCAGTGCGAGAACCCCGGGGCAAGTTCTACAGCCTGACAGAGTTCCCCGGCAGAGCTGAGCACGGCAACCCTCAGGAGTGACCTGAGGGACAACACGCCCTACACTGCTTGCTGCCTCAACCTCCCTTCCCCAGCCCTCTGCCAGTATGTCCAGAAACCACATCCCAAAGAAAATACTTGCACTCAACTCTTCTCAAGGTCTTCTTCTGAAGGGGGCGCCCAACCAAAAACAGATTCTGTGACATGTTGAATGGAAATAGCAATGCAGAAAAAGGAAAGAACAAACGAAAGGAAGAAAAGGGCCCCCGTTGCAATTCTGCGGGCATCGCCCAATGTGGAACTCAAAGCTTGGTTGGGAGTCACCCTGCACAATGCACCGAATTTACAATTCCCTTAAATATAATGAGAAGAACTGAATTAAAAGAAATGAATATGCAGCTATTTGCAAAGCACGAGTGGTTCCACGGATGCTTTTACAACCTATGATTACATGAATAGAAGCTACGTACTTATAAAAGGCCTGGTTCTCCACTCCACACTTCCAAAGATGTTTACAGGCAGCTGGTGTTGAAGTATGGAAGGCCAACATGGCTTTTTTCTAGTAAAAAAGACAAAACAAGAAAGGGCACATGAAACAGAGTTTATCTTTTCCAGGTATTTACCAATTTGTATCCCCCCACCTGCCGAACAGATTAGAAGTAACTTTGGCATTACTCGGGTCTTACAAGTGCTGTTGAAAGGGTGTCCCACCCACACACACCACTCTCGCCCTTTGCAGGCATCAGGAATCTAGCTGGGCCCTGTTTCTAACAAAAACCAGCTTCGCAATCCTTCTCAACCAGCCAGGAATCACCCACCTCTCTATCAGACTTGGATCCCTTTAAAAACGTATTCGCGGATGCTCAGTAATGGGTGCTTGATCTGAAAACTAGTCAAGAAAATCTGCAAACCTCCAGACCTAGCCTTGAACCTCAAAGCTTCCACGATGGCCTCCTCTCAGATGCGTTCCCTGATGAAGCCGACCTGCATCCAGTAGCTTCTTTACAACTCCCGGGATGACTCTATTCATAAAATTCTCGCCAGCAGTGGTTGAATATCTAGCCTTGGAAGTATTCTTTGTTTGTTTCGTAAATTTATATTTTGGTAGATTACGGGGGTAGGGGGAGGTTCCATTTTCTTTTTTTTTTTTTTTAATTCAACCTCCAGTTAGTTAACACACAGTATAATATTAGCTTCAAGAGGAGGTTCCATTTCCTATCCCAATGGTTTTTTTTACACAGCAGTATATGGTCAAGCATTATTCACCGACTTTGTTCTTCTTTAAAAATTTTTTTTATTTAAATTCAATTTAGTTAACATAGAGTGTACAATTAGTTTCAGAGGTAGGGTTTAGTGTTTCATCAGTTGCCTATAACACCCGGTGCTCCTTACATCACGTGCCTCCTTAACGCCCATCACCCAGTTACCCCATCCCCCCACTCCCCTCCAGCAACCCTCAGTTTGTTCCCTGTAGTTAAGAGTCTCTTATGGTTTGCCTCCCTCTCTATTTTCATCTTATTTTATTTTTCCTTCCCTTCACCTATGTGCATCTGTTTTGTTTCCTACATTTTCCACGTGTGAGTGAAATCATATGTTATTTGTCTTTCTCTGTTGGCCTCATTTCCTTGACTTAGTTCTTCAATGGGCAAGCCCACTATTTGTTTATCTCTAAAATGTTCAGCAAAAAGCTCCCGTTATCATCATAAACTTCAAAGTGGTGTGTTCTGGGGCTACAAATCTAAAGGTACATTTTATGCTTGCATCTCTCTTGTGCATGTGCACACACACACACACACACACTCACTCACACACATACACACTACAGGTTAGAAAAGCAGTCACTGACCTCCTTCTGGGTGCCAATCACATAAAATGTCTTCCCTTCAAACTTCAATTTGCAGACATCTGGCCTAAGAAAAGAAAATCTTTTTGGGTGAGAAGAAAAAAAAAAGTAGCAGCTAACCAAGGTGTCTGGGTTTCCCACAGGAATCTGGCTGACTCGAAAATACCAAGCCAACTGCAATGAAACAAGATATTATCTTATCATCAGTGAAGGCCTAATGAGCAGTGGAAAGTCCCCAAGTGAATTATACAGCAATTTTCTTCCCGAGAGAGGATCTGGAGGCAGCTCAGAATTATTTCTTCCATTTTTTACAGTCAAGCTGCATCTTTCTTCCAAGGAGCTCTGGAGGTATTGTGAACATTAATGACCAAAACAATATTAATTGGCCAGCCCACTTTGCGAGGTAGGAAGAATGTGATTATTTCAGGTTCAGGTAGTGAAATGATATGATTCACAGTTTCTGTCTCCCTCAGTCTTGCACATCCATCTTCGAGAAACACACACACCAGGCTGTAAAATTTTCACTTCTGCTCTCCCTGCTCATGAGAGAAGAGTTTCGTTAAATATTGAGACGCTCAAAATTGTGAGGACAGCTTGACACATGGTAGTCAAAAGAGGGACTTCGGGTTTTTAACTTAAGGAGCTGCTCAGTTAAAATCTGTCTGAAATGGGGACCCTAGGTCACCTCCTTGGTGAGCAGATATGTGTAAAAAGAGGAGACAACTCTATTTTTATTCCTTTGATGTAATTTCTAGGAGAGTGATTTGTGCCTCTGTGTTTTTTCCTGCAGGGAAAAAGAACAGCCTGGCCACATTAAGCTGTTTGAACTTAGGAGAGGATTTGCAAGAGTAACACAGCTCCGTGGATGTTAAAAAACAAAAAACAAAACTAGGATTAATGTGGGAATAAAATTTGTTTTGGTAACACGTCCACAATTGTTCCAAATACACATGCCTAGGCAGAGACTGGAAAGGGGTAGGGATGACATCAGCACCCCACCAGGAACGCCATGATGTAGAAGCAGAAATAAATGGCCCAGGGATTGTCCATCTCAACCATTCAGTGGACCCAGAAAGAAACAGAAGCCCAAGGGGCAGAGACTTGCAAATACATGCCAGGTTCTCCTCTACTTCAGAGCTCAAGCAGTTCAGAAACCTGAGGGTCTAACTCATAAGTCTTCTATGGTCCTAGGGTAGGATGGGAGAAGTCCCCAAATTATCCACGAAGTCAACAGAAATCCCTAGGGAGCTTATTCTGGAATGGCCTGAAGGGCGATTAATACCCTTCTTTCCAAGGTGCAGAAAACACAGGGAAGGACACTGGTCACCCCACCATGCTACATGTTCACAAGATGTCAGAGTTTATGAATCCCACCGCTCACAACACGGTTGCATTTACTTCTCCCCCAGCTCCTCTCCTCCCTGTAAGGCAGCCAGATGTAATGGATCCCCATCTTATGATTGAGGACACAGAGACTCAGAAAGGCAAAATGAAGACGAGTTTTGAGAATGCTCATTGTAGAGAAAGAACAATTGGGAGCAGAAAGTATGAGTTGAACAAAAGGCAAAGACAGAGAGGTCAAGAAAAAGATGTAAATCAGAGATCTCAGAAAAAAAAGAGTAGAAAGTGTAAGAGTTACGTGGACATTAGCTGGCTGATGCTAGCCCAAGAGAGAAAATCTGAAAGGGAGGGGGGAAGTGCCAGGAGGACAGTGCACCGGTAGCGGGGATGATAAAGGGGTGCCAGAAATCCTGAAGCTAACAGAATCACGAAACTGAGGTTCAGGTAAATGCAAGAGCATTTCCAACCCACGACTGAAGGTAGATGCCCACTGGCCCATCAAGAAGAACTTCGGGCCACAGCAGGGAGCCCACCACCCAGTAAGACATGACGAAGGCTGGGTGGGGGGATGTTGATAAACCTATCAGGGGCCATCAGGGAGGAAACTGAATCAAGCTGAAGGTATGAACAAGACATACTTTACAATATTTCACTTATGTTCAGCCTTCTCGCTCTTTGCCCAAACCATCTTCTCCTTGACTGTACACCATGGACTCTGCTGGTCACCCACCCTGCACCATCCTCCCACTTCTGTATTGACATGACTCAGACTTTTTGCTTCGTCAAGGTGGCATGTTCATGCAGATTATGTTTTTCCTAGCCGCAAGAGGTAGGTCTGGATTTGACTAACCCAGTCATGGAGTTCCCACTTTTTTCTGAAGGATTGATTTAAGTAGGTGGGTGTGACCCAATCCTGCCCTATTAGATATACTGGAAGTCTCCTACAGGGCTTCTATAAAACAAGTCCTCCTTGTTTTAATAGGAGACACATGGAAGGGCATGTTCTCCTCCAGGCTCTGGGTGCTGCTGTATGAAGATGAGATGGACAGAGCTGCTTGCACGGTCACCTTATGAGCATGAGCTTAGAGGCAAAAGCCACTACCTTGAGATGACAGAGAAAAAAATGGAGACCCCAGTCCTTCACGAGGTTGTCAGGCAGTTAAGTTAAAGGATCATGGAAATGCCCAACCTCTGGAACTTCTACTGTATGAAATAATCAGTCCTCTTATTAAGCCACCATGTGCAGACATTCCTCTTACTTCAAGCCAAGATCATCTTCATGGATATACTGGGTAACACAGGACATGTCTGCGGCAAAGACTCAACAGAAGAGAATGGAGAGGAGGGAGAAAGAGAAGAGGGTCCTGAGTTATTTAAGGCAACTTGTACCTTTAGCCTGCCCTGTCCTACCCCAGGTCAACCCTCTGGCCAGATCAGCAGCTGAGGAAACACTGGACACCTTCTCTTTGGAGACAGAGCCCCTGAGCCCAGACACACTCCAGGTCTCCTGAGGTCTAGGGCAACCTAGGTTGGCTTTTATTTCTAGATAAATAATCCCTTAATAATGAAGCTCCACAGCAAAGAAATGAATAGTAGGCATTCTACTGGAGTTTTCCAAACAAAAAAAGAATCAAAGGCTGGGAAAGAAAAGCAAGATTAAGGAAAATGGTAAGCTAGTTTCCCAAAGCAGTCCTTACCATTTTATCAAATGGATTCGCTTATTTCCCTGGAATACCACAAAGCCTGCTGCAGTGAATCCTAAAAATGTTGTTGTGCCTGTTGAATCCTGAAAAAAAAAAGAGAGAAATAAAAACATTTGGATGGATTGAGAAATATAAAATAAATGGTAAGTGGTATCCCCATTCATCCTCCCCCTGGGTTAATTTCAGGTTACTTCCCTTGATCGGGGCAATAAACTAAGTTTCTGAGATGGGACTTCCAAGGATAGTGCTTCTAAAATCTGGGGAAGGTCTGGTAATATGTAGACTTTTCCCTGGAGGAACAGACCTTCTACCTCTCTGGGAACATCCTGGGAGAAGGCAGATTAGTCCTAAAGCACTCTATTTCCAAGTGTGTCCTGGGGCCACCCAAGTCCTCAGATCTACCCTGTAATGTGGGCAAACCGTGCTCGGCCATCATTAGACCTAAAGCCAAAGATGCTATGAAACCAAAGCTCTAATTTAACTTGACTGAATTCCACAAAAAGATTCCTGGTAGTTTTAATGTAAAGATATGTCCAAAATGCCTACTATGCTTCTGGCCTCAACCAGAAAACTAGGCATAGATCAGTAAAGGCAAAGGAATGGCAGCAACAAAAATCAAGTCTATCTCCAAGTAATAAATAAAACAAACAGCTCAAAATTATGGATAAAATCTAATTCACTAAGATGGGGTACACTGATATACCGTTATAGAAGAGGATTCTGGCGAATATGTTAAAATAATTGTTCCAATAAAAATAAAAATGCCAACGTGAATAAGTACTATCAGCTCTGCCTCGGCTGTGTGTTGGAATCATCTGGAGAGCCTGGTCTGCTCCCCGACAGATCCTGATGTCATTGGGCTGTAGGAGTAGGAAGCTCCCCGTATTTCTAATAAGCAGCCTGCACTAAGAGCTACAGAACTAGTACTTTATCAAATCCTATTAGCTGATCCCATATGGGTAAAGAAATTACCCATAGAAATTACCAGAAGAAATTAGCAGGACTCAAGAACTTACCTTTAAGACCCTACCTGAGACAAATGCTTAGTTTAGAATTCTAGTTAGTGTCTGGTAGATGCGTAGTTAAAGTATGGAAAGAAGAAAACCATTTTCATAATACGTTTCTGGAAAAAGGTATCTATCATCTTGAGGGCTTGTTATAAAAGCATATTCCCCAGCTGTACCCCCAGTAGCTCTGTGGAGCCCAGGTGATTCTGATACATGCTTGAGAGAATAATATAAGCAAAGGAAACAAAAAAAAATATTCCTAATGTCAAAATATAATTTTAAGTCTTTTTTTTCCTTCTACTTTCCCAATTTTTAAGGTTGCCTTCTTGTTAAGGGTCTTGAAAATAAATCTGTTGGGGTCCTACAACTTCTCAGGGGTAGAACCATCCATCTGATGGATGAAAGACTCACGTATGTTAATTTAGGAAAGTATGGCTACTACATAGCAATTAGCAAGCAATTGGGAGGCTTGCAATGGAGAAAATCAACCACCAGAACTTGTGACTATAGCCTACTGTTGTCCCTTCCAATTAGGGGCAACGGGCCAGCCTGTAGAAATATCCCACACACTGATTAACTCTCTTGTGGGCAAAACAATCATTTTATGTCAGCCTGCAATGAGGGCTACTCACCTTGCATGGGTGGGGGTCCACCCCATAGGTTTCCAAAGTGTGAGCTTTCAGGAGTAAGTTAAATTCAGCAACTGGTGGGCTCTGGCCTCTAGAATCACACAAGAAAAGTTTAGGATGTTAATACAGAAGATTACAGAAACCTAGAGTCCCTTCATTCAATAAAACGGGATATCCTACACTAAAAAAAAAAAAAAAAAACAAAAAAAACAGAGAGATCCCTATATAAATAATAATCAGTAGCACGGATCGCCATTCCTCACCATGAGGAGCTCTTTGCTAAGGAATTGGAGCTCATGTTCCCTGGCTAACTGTTCCATAATAAACCTACATGTACTCTGAGGACTAGTGACCCGTACAGTTAATCAAGGTTATCAAGTTACCAATAAGTAAAGCTTGCAAATTCAGTCTTGATATGAAATAGAATTCAGCATCTGTTCTTTCCTACTCATTTCAAAAGATTATCCAGGGCAAAGAGCATTCCCTCTCGTCCAGGGCAGAATACGGGCAATCCTGTTATGCCACAGCAAGCCTGAACAAAGCCATCTGCACAGGAAGATGGTTCAGCCATTCCACTGGAGAGCCCTGGACTTTGAAAGGAAATCTCAGCCACTAATCCCAGCTGTGTCCTCCAAGGTGGTAAACAAGGTCTTGGCCTCAGCGAGGGGGAAAGGGGCTGCAATGGGGAGGACCGTGAAGCATTTGGGGGCTAACTTTCAAAGCAGGATCATGCAGCATTTCAAAGACTCCACTTTTGACTAAATCCCAAAAGTATCTTAGAAAACCCAAACCATTCCCCAAGGATAAATAGGTAACCCTAACAATCAATAAGAGTTTGCCAAAGAAAACAACAGGAATTTGTTTTTATTTCCAACATGGAAGAATTATATTGTAGTATTATATCTATTTCCACCCAAGTGTCTCCCCATAGATGGATTCCCTCTTCCCCTCAAGAGTCATCATGTTCTAATCAAAACAGTATTCCATCTACTTTCTCTCTAAAGCCTTCTGAGATCTTCTCTTTACCCCAAGTGACTGAAATTTCACTAGAATAGGTCTGAGGAGTGTCTTTATGTACTTATCATGATCAGCACGGTCGGGACACTTTTAATACAATGACTTGCATTTCTCCATGGCTGTTTGATACTTCCCTTCCCAGCCTCCATCTTCTCCCCCAACCATTCTTTCTTTCTCTCTCCTCTCCTTTGAGAGGTCCAAGTAAGTGGATCCTGAAACCCCCTAGGTCTGTTCTCCATGCCCTATAACATTTAATTCTCCAAATATTTTTGTACTGCATTCTGAATTTTTTTTCAAGACTTTATTTATTTGTGAGAGAGAAAGAGAGTGCACAGGCAAGGGGAGGGGCAGGCAGAGGGAGAAGCAGGCTGCCTACTGAGCAAGGAGCCTGATATGGGACTCGATCCCAGAACCCTGGGATCATGACCTGAGCAGAAGGCAGACGCTTAACCAACTGAGCCACCCAGGCATCCCTTTTCTGAATTCTTAGTTCAGACTTCCAGCTTGTTAATTTATTCTTCAGCTGCATGCATCCTGCTTTTCTTCCCATTTCTGAAGGTTTTTTAAAATACCAAATAAATATTTCACTTCCAATGTAATATCTATTTGGCTCTTGAAATAGTTCCCTGTTCCTATTTCATGCAATAAATTCCTCTTGTTCCTCTGAGGAAATCCCACTTTGTTTCCTTTAAAGTCTAATCCTTTATTGGCTCTGTTTATGCTGCTTTCTTGGTGAGGGTCCTCTGGTTTGCTGAGTCAGAATACCTCATTCATGGAATTGATGTTTTCTTGTGTTGGGTGACTCACAGACGGACATTTTTTTCATCTGATGTCATCTGTTTAATGCAGTGGCCTCCAGAGGTTTGTAGGGAAGGAGTGGGTGGTGGGGCATGCCATCTGGAATGGCATGTAAACTGAAGGCTGTAATTGTTCTGGGTGTCGCCAAAACATGGGGTACCTCGAGCTCAAGCCTGCTGTTGCCCATGAGGAACCAGAAAAAGAGGTCAAAGCTACCCAACCAAGCCAAATGCAGTGGCCCACTCACCATGATGGCGGCCTGTCTATTGCCTGAAGCACCCAACCACTCCTACCCTACATATGTGTTTAACCTGGATTTGCTCCATCTGTTTCCCATCCTCCAGAGACACTGTCGGACTTCTGATCCAAAAATGTTATTTCCTAGATCTGCTTTCAAGTACTTTTTCCACGATCTACAGGGCCTTGGAGAAGGAGGAAGAGGTAGCCATACGTGCTAGTTTTTTTTTTTTTTTTTAAAGAAGAGGTAATTTTTAATCTATCCTTTACAGAACATATTTCTGAGGGATTAACTCAAACACCTGCTTTAAGAAAATAAAGTCTTTCTTAAGCCTTTCGGACTTTCCTCTTACGTAGCATTGGTGTTCTGAAGTTTCACGGTGATATATATAAAGGCAACATCTTTACTTATTCATCTTTATCAGCAGTCTATGGGGCCCTTCAATACAATCCCTATATTTCTTTGGTTCTTTTTTCAAGTCACAGTCACTGTTATGGTATCTCTTCTTGATACCATAACAACAGGTTCAAAAAAGTCACCAACTATATTGAAGGGAAAGGGGAAAGGGATTTTTTAAGTTTACTCAATACATACAAGAATTTCTCCATAGCTGTCTTAAGTTCTAGGAGCAATATCTTACCTTTCATTGAAAAATAAATTATTAAATGCAAAAATTGGGTGCTATTTCCCTCCCGGCCACATGCTCACTCACTCACCCAAACATTCATAGCATCCCCCAACGAGGGACGAAGCACAGAGCTGAGCTGTCCACATTTTACTAAGTAGCGCCTCCACTTTGGTGACCCTCAGACTCCAGCCTAATGATCCAGATGGGGGCCAAAGGGAACCAGGACCAGAGCCAAAGCAGCCCAAGCCATTGGCTCTGCTCCAGGCTAATAATCCTCCTGCTTGACATGAAAGGGCTCCACTCTGGAGTGCTGGCCATCCTCCATGGTGGTTAAAGCATCAGCACCTTTGTATAATCCACACAGTATTTATTCTTAAAATCCCAGTTTGATATTAAAGCTCACCTCTCTTTTGTATTCAAGTCGGGGAATAAGTTAATCGTGAAAGGTTGTCATTTGGAAGTTCATGTTGGAAAGTGACTAAATTCTGTTTGCCTGGGTGGTCTGACCACGTTCCTGTCCTTTGGAAATCCAAGAGGCATCTAGTTTCTAATCATAAACACTCAACCACAAATGGCAGCAGGTGTGGGGCCACACAGCTCCAGAGGATGTGACATTGAACTCAGAGACATCTGTCTTTGGGAATTCTCATTCATTGGGACGTCTCTGTTCATGGGGGCATCTCATTCAGGTGGGAAACTGAGTCCCATGTGGGAAAAGGTTTCAGGTACATGTACTATCAAGAAAAGGACTTCTATGTAGATTTTTTTTAAACTCCTATAAATCAACAATTTTTAAAATATATAACCCAGAAGAAAAATCAGCACAAGACTTACATAGGCACTTCATAAGATATCCAAATAGCGTGCAACTACGTGAAAATATGCTTAACCTCTTATGATCAGGAAAACGCAAATTAAAACTATGAGAAATCATTTTTACATCCATTTAAATAGTTAAAATTTAAAACACAGTACCAAGCTTTATGAGGATTTTCATCAAAAGCGACTCTTACACTACCGGTGGAGCAGCAATGCGGTAGAGCTCTCTGGGAAACTGGCATTATCTACAGAATTCAACATGTTTATCCTATAGTATGACAATTCTATTAGTAGAGTTCCATATGCAACAGAAACTTGTGCGTGTGGCACCAAGAAATATATAGAATTTTCATAGTAGTGCCATTTGTAGTGGCAAAAAATAGAAAGCCCAAATGTCTGCCAACAGAGAAAGGATGGATACACAATGGAATGCTACACAGCCATGAAATTAAGCGAGCTAAAGCTACACACATGATGGGTGACCATCACAAAAATAAAACTGAACTGAAGAGGACAGATATAAGTGAATATACACTGAATGAATTCAGTTTAAACAGTTTTCAAAAATGAGCAAAACACAATTAACATGTTAAGAGTCAGAAATCACCTTTGGGGAGGTGAGAGAAGGTAAATATCAAGAAGAGGCAGAAGAGAAGCTTCTGGGGTGTTACCAGTTCTCTCTGATTCGAGTGGTAGATACCCTCATGCTTGCTTTGTAATAATTCATTGAACTTTATATTTATGTTTGTACACTTTTCCGAATCTGTTATACTTCAATTTTTAAGACCTTAACAGAAAATAAAAAAGGTTATGAAGCACTGGGACCCTCATGAATTGTTGGTGTGAATGTAAGCTAGGGCAACGAGCAACCAAGCCATCACTTCCTAGAAAAGTGGACACTCCATGGCCCTCCAAAGTCCACTTGGGTTCATACCTAGGCTAGGAGCTCCTTTACATACACTCCCCTGAGAATTATTCAAGAAGCCTAGAAATAACCCACATGCGGATGAGCAGAATGGATACATAAAATGTGACATGCTCTCATCGTAGAACATTCGTTACAAGGAAGCACAAATGAAGACCTACGGCTCTACGCCATAGGAGTGTGGAAGAGCCTCAAACGAGTTGATGGGAACAAGTGAGACGCAAGAATAGAGTAGGGTTCCATTTAGATGAACGTCAAAACCACGCAAAAACAAAGCAAGGCATTATTTAGTCATATGTATGAAGTACATTTACAAAAGCAGAATGAGAGAATGAATAACCCCAAATTCACAATATTGCAGAGGAGGGAAGAAAGTGATCTGGGAGGGGTGCACAGGAGGCTTCAGAGCAACTGGTGATATTCTAATTCATAAGCAGAGTCGGGGGTCACGGCATGTTTTAAACTATTCTTTAAATTACACATGCTGTATATACTCATATATATTATATACACATAGTACATTTGCAGTGATTAAAAGAGGAACAACTCCTGCCTTTTTAATAAAAGAATCATTGGACAAAATATCGTACAGTCCAAAAACACTGAACTAGACAGAATTGGTCAGGAACATCATAGATATGCATGCAGGGCTCCTTGTTACTCAACTCTACCGTTCTGAGCAATACGTAATTGTTTATGCTGTCGAGCAATGTATGGATTCTGTCACTTGATATTCATAAAGGAGAAATTCTTATCCTCCTTTTGTAGATGAGGATTGCAACACTCAGAAAGGAAAAGTAACTTGCTCGAAGTTACTTGGCTAGTAAATGCAGAAGTGAGGTTCAAATCCAAGTCTGCTCGGTTCCAAAGCACTGCTCCGTGCCTGTGCCACCATCACTACGCACATGGTTCGGTCAAGGGCCGTGTGCCTGCCCTCCATCAGTTCTTAGAAAGAGTCTTTCAGCTTCTAAACATTGTGTCCTGCCAGGGATGGGGCAATCCACCCCAGGTGCCTGATATGCACACCTTATTGGAGAGCAGCGAGGTCTCCATTTTAATCTAGGTCAGAGATCCCCAGTAAAGCCCGCAGGCTGAATCCTGACCACCTACAGGTTTTGCACAGCCCTTGAGCTGAGATTGGTTCTTCCATGTTTAAATGGTTTAAAATGATGAACCAAGATTAGTAATGTCACGACCCATGAAAACTATATGACATTCAAATTTCAGGACCAATAAATTCTTATTGGAACACGGCCACACCCACCAATTCGCATAGTGTCTATGGATGCCGTCATGCTCAGATGGCAAGACTGAATAGTTGCAACGGAAATCCTATGTTCTACACAGCCTAAAGTATTTATTAAGTGGCCTAGTGTAGAAAAAGGTTGCTGAGCCCCGAGTTAGGAACTGCGTTCAGGAACAGAGAACCGCTAAAGCTATAGCTCTATGGTTCCATAAAATGAATATAAAAATAGTACCTACCTTGAAGATTTGGTTATAGAGTAAGTGGCTGGCAGATGGAAAGCCATTAGACTACTGCCTGGCACAGAGCATGGTCTCTACTCTCCCTCAGAGCAGCATTTGTTCCCCTACTAACCGTGCATGTGAGTTAAATCAGAATTATAACTTTGGGAGAAATGTCAGGAAGTATGTCAACATACTCATAGGAAAGCAAAGACCACTCTTTAAAATAAAAGTCCTCAAATTGTTATTTTGCTTTGGGTTTGATTGCAGATCCCCAACAGCTAAGCACTGAAAAGACTTCATCTAACAAGTCACACACAGAGAGAGGCTAACTGCAAATGTTCAGTGCAGAAAAAGGCTTCAAAACCAGTGGAGGAAAGGTAGAGACACCAATGGCACTAGGAACTGAATCTCCCTGACTCACCGAGGAAGAAACCATTTAATGATCAGGTTTTCAGGAAGACACTATGACCAATTAAACAAGTTTTTTGTTTGTTTTCCCCCTCAGGGTCCTATTGGACATTTGTTTCTGGCAAAAACTCTGTTCGGTAATGGAAAATAATGATTTTCTAACCTTTAAATCTTACATCAGGAGCTGTTCTACTAAGATTAATAGTGTCTCTAATGAGACATTTTGATGTAAAGACCAGTGATTAGTTGAATTCTTTAAGACCTAACCATTCTCTAAAAATACGCTTTTCTAATAAATTAGGGGAGGTCGAGTAATCATGTCTCCCTTCTGCCTATCTGGTATTCCTTTTGCCAAAAGGAACACTTTTTTACTGATCCTCCCTTAGCACACCATTACCTAGACTACGAAAACATACAGCATCCGAAGAAAGAATGCAAATTATTAGTGCACATTAATTGTGCATATCATTAGCGTACATTACTTAAATGAGGTGTGCGTCTTGCCAGCAAGGGCCTGGATTGCTTGGAGCAGGGTAGACAGGAACGGTGGATTTGGTTCCACCTAATCCATTTGGGTCTCGGCACTGCAGAATTAAACTCAGCACAGTAGAACTCCCAACCTGAGTTAGGTTAGGTTTTGCTGTAACTTGGTTGCATCTTTGCTTACATTTAGCTTGTTGCAGCTTTAGTTAGATTCTACTCACCACTGGCTTCAAAGAAATGCTCAAGAACGCTCTCAGAACTTACCCTTCAGCAGGGCTTGGGATCTTAGCACCCATGAGACTCTGAAGAGTTCTCTATGCTTTACGGCCTTGCTCTCAAATTTCTCAGCTTCAAAGACTCTCCTTTGCTTTCCAGTCCCGTCGCCGGCTCTCAGTACTTCAGAAGGACCGCCCGGTGGTCCTTTCCCTGCTGTTGGCAAGAGCTACCCTACCCTGGCTGAAAATTGGAGTGCCCCAGAGGAATTTCACTCAGCTCTCTGGCCCTGTCCGACTTCTAACCTCTTCTCTGGAAGGCGTAGGGCCAAATGATGGTGGGAAAGCACAACTCACTCTGCAGCTCGAGTCTTTGGATCCCAGCAGTTAAGTCAGCCCCCTCAGGGCCATCGAAAGCTTGCTGAAGATTTGGCTTGTCCTCCTGGACCCCATCTATGGCATACTGCTTCCCCCCCACACACCATCAGAAGTGAAATCAAGTGCAGGTTTCCACTGTCTTAGGAAGGACATTCTGGATTTGCCTTTAGAAGTTTCTTTGCTCTCAGATTGGTTTCAAAACTATGATTCTGTAGTCTATGTAGTTTGTTATGTTATCTTGGTATGGTGGAGAGTAATGTCTCAGGCTTATCTACATCCTAACTAGGAGAGTCTCCAGTCTGTCATTTCTAATTGTTTAGGGAGGAACAGGATCTCTTACAAATGCCTTGGGGCCCATTAGGAACCATCCCTATGAGAGCATTCGGTAGAACCCTACTAATCTGGGTAACTGCCATGCTATGAGGGAGACCGTGGTAATGCCCTGGGGCCAGACAAGGAAAGACTTGTGGGAGAGCAGTCACTTAGGAAGATATCAGAGCACTGCACAGGAAAACACAGGTTTCAGGTCCAGGGCTATTGCTTCCCAATTGTAGGGCCTTGGGTAAATTAATTTCTCGGGCATCTGATTCTTACTGGTCCAAGCAGGTGGGTCCCAAAATCAATACCACCAGAGGCAGAAGGTGGTCAAGCAGGGATGTTGGCAATTTGGAGAGCAAATGAGTCCCTTACAGAGCGCTGTGGCTTAGGTCCAGCTGAGTGTTGCCACATAGGGGGAGGCCTAGGGTTACCAAAGCTTCTCCGTGCAAGAGAAGCTGGGACTTTCTGGCAACCGATTCCATTTTTAAAAACTTATTTGGCCCAAAGAACATGTATCTGGGTCACCATGTAATTCAACAACTGTCATTTTATAACCCCTGCTTTGGACTCCAAGAGTCCCATAATTGAAATAATTGGGTGTCAAGTTTTGGGCTAGTGACCTCTGAATATTCAAAGGCTCTGGGCGGTAGCTGAAGCTGGGTATGACTAATGAAAACTAGGAAGCAAATTCATTGTTACTTCGTGAGTATTGTTTTTCAGATAAAATCTTTCAAAACATGAGGTCATGGAGGAGTATAGACAATGAAGGGGATCCCAGCTTGGTGGTAAAGCAGTTCAAGATCAGCGGGCGAGGTCACTCGATACTTCCACAGTTCCTGACACAGAGTTGCCTTTTAAGAAATACTTGTTACATGAATAGATGAACAAATGGTTGTATGGATGACTCACAAATGGGTGCATGGACGGAAGGACAAACGGAGAGATGCGTGGATGTATGGATGAGTCGTGAATGGATGCCTGGACAGAGGGCTGGATGGCTGGATACACTGTTATAAGTTCGCCTAAAGTTCAAAAGGTTTTTACTACACGTAATTCACATGTCAGGTGTGATCCAAGAATGTTTTAAGTCCTGGCAGATTCAAGCTATCAGGACTATCCCTCCCCCTTTCTTCAAAGCCATGTTGAATTTTAGTGACATTGCTCATTCTCTTCTGAAGTCGCTGTAGCCAGATTTTACCTGGGTAAAAGCTCTGTTGGTTCGGGTGCATACACGATGCCAGGTTGCCCTGGCCCAACCCTCCCCAGAAATGTCCCTGACTCCAGGCCACATAATACAAGGATTCAGTTTTTTTGGAGGAGGATGCCAAGTAATTCCGTCTTCCAATTCCTATGCCAAGTAACAACAGAGAACGGAAATGGATTTGATAGCCCACCAGAGAAAGAGAGAGAGAAAGAGAGAGAGAGAGAGAGAGAGAGAGAGAGAGATTCTGGGGTTTTAAAATGAGAAACTTGATGGGATTCCCGGGTGGCTCAGTAGGTTAAGTGTCTGACTTCGGCTCAGGTCATGATCCCAGGGTCTTGGAATGGAGTCCTGCTCAGCGGGGAGCCTGCTTCTCCCTCTGCCTGCCACTCCCTCTGCTTGTGCTCTGACAAATAAATAAATAAAATCTTTTTTAAAAAATAAGATAAAACGAGAGACTTGACAAGAGAAAGGACACACGAAGGGGGGAGTAGAGATGATGCGAAGCACATCTCTAGAAAGATGAGAAGTTGTAAAGTCACCCGATCTTTCCCATTTTCCTTTCACACAATAAATGCTCTTCCCAGAACTGCACAAAAACTTCTCCTAAGGGGGCTCTTGTGAGCCATTCGTCTGAAGCGCGGGCAGAGGTTATTTTGCATAGCAGGTCGCTCATATCTAGAAAGCTAGACGTTTTTGAAACTATAAATCCTTGCCAGGATGCACACGATTTCCAGAGAATGCGAATTTTGAGAAATAAAAAGAGATAATGACTCCGTGTGAAACCCATTCAGTATCATTATTGCTTCCAGCCCAAGCCTCACTGCATCAGATCATTATGATGGCAGCTAATTGGACGATTTCTCTGCTCGTTAAGGGCAAGGAATATACTTCATCAAAACCAATTCACCGCCGAGTGAGATTTTTGAATATTTGAAAGCCGATGACCTGTGGCTCAAGCTAGTCCAAATGTCTTTGCCTCTAATGAGAAACTTGAGAAACTGGTATTGAGAAAACGAGCTGAGGAGAAACTCTAGGAAAAGCTCCAGAGAAGCCTCTCGGGGTTCCTGAAAGTGAAATCACTCATATTCTTGATCTTCAGCCCCCTCTAGGCGCCCTGAGGACTAATGGAATGGATATTCTCCTCTAACTCACATGGTCATGATTAAAGCTCTGAGGAAAACAGTAACCAGGACAGTAAAAAAAAAAAATAAGAAGAGAATGGTCCCATCTCGAGAGATTATAGCAACAGCCTCCCCCAGCCACCAGAGGGCTCTGGAAGGAGGAAAAGCCAGTCCCATGCTAGGGCCTCATCTGCGTACCAAACTCCAATGAAATCTGTAAATTATAAGATTTTTTCTTACACATAGTCTTAAAAACAAATACGGCTCTCTTGTCTTAAAATTCTCTACAGAGGCAGGCCCTGAAGCTGAAATGAATTCCAGGCTTGTTCTGCCATGAGTTTAGGAGCATGCAAACTAGGACCCCCGGATTAAATCTGGCCCACCACCTGTTTTGTCAATCAAGTTCCACTGAATCATAGCCCACTAATTTCGGTATTGTCTTCATCTTTTGCTCTACAAAAACATAGTTAAGTGGTTGCAATAAAGACCATGTGGCCCAGAAAGTCTAGATAGATTATATATATATTATCTACCCTGATCTAGAAGAATCATTGGGACTGAGTGAGTTTTAGCACTAACATCTATTTAATAATGCAAACCATCCATCCCCACACCTCCTAGTTTACAGGGTATCAGGAGCCCCAGTGACGCCAAATCTTCCTGAATAAAGCACTCTCACCGCACAGCTATCGGAATGACCAAAATCAAGAACACTGAAAATACCAAAGGCTGGCGAGGATGTACAGAAGCAAGAGAAATTCTCATTCATTGCTGGTGAGGATGCAGCCACTTCAGAAGACAGTTTGAGGATTTCTTTCAAAACTAAACATACTCTCACCCTACAATCCAGCAACCATGCCCCTTGGTACTGACCAAAGGAGTTGAAAATTTATGTCTACACAAAAGGCCTGCACATGAATGTTTATAACAGCCTTATTCATAATTGCCAAAGCTTGGAAGCATCCAAGATGTCCTTCAATAGGTGAGTGGATACACTGTGGAACATACCAGTAATAGAGTATTACTCAGCAAAGAATGAGCTATGGATGAAAACACATAGAAGGACTTTAAATACAGATTGCTAAGTGAAAGAAGAGAATCCAAAAAGGCTGCATACTGCAGGATTCTTTTTTTTTTTTTTAAAGATTTTATTTATTTATTTATTAGAGAGAGAGACTGAGAATGAGAGGGGAGAAGGTCAGAGGGAGAAGCAGACTTCCCGCAGAGCCGGGAGCCCGATACAGGACTCGATCCCGGGACTCCGGGATCACGACCCGAGCCGAAGGCAGTCGCCCAACCAACTGAGCCACCCAGGCGCCCCATACTGCAGGATTCTAACGACATGATATTCTGGCAAAGGTGAAACTGTGGAGACAGTTAAAGATGAGTGTTAGCCAGTGGGGATATTGATAATGGGAGAGGCCATGCAGGGAGAATAAGGGAAATCTCTGTACCTTCCACTCAATTTTGCTGTGAATCTAAAAAATAAAGATTTGTAATAAAAAAAAGTTTAATTTAAAAAGCCTTTTTGTTAATGAGATTGCAAAGGCCATTAAGAACTGTCAGCTATCTCCAGTTTGCACCTTCCTTGCCATTAGGTTGAACCATGTGACTAGTTAATGGGCTAGTTATGGCCACAATGGTTAAGTGGAAGGGACATGTATCACTTCCAAGCTGAAGCAAGACTTTCCAGAACTCTACTTTCCCTCTGGCTCAACAGCTGGCAAATTCAAGCCTATGAATGTCCTGAGTGACAATGGCGAGCAGAGACACAGTTGACATCTGATAGACACGTAAGAGATCAAACAATAAGTCTTGCTTGTTCTAAACACTGAGCTTTTGGGGTCATTTCCTCAGCAAAATCTAGTTTATCATGACTAATAGAGAGATGATCGATACATATTTTACTACATTTGCAGAACTGTCACTTCTCCTTATCCTACCCTCCTGTTCAGACGGCACGTTTAAGGAAGCAAAGTTGGCCCAACCATAAATTCCGATCTTCATTCACAAATCTCTTAACATCTAAAGGAATCTAAGTTGATGGAAATTCTAACTACACTCTTGGTCTTCTATTTTCAAGCATCTCAAAATTCCAAGGAGTCTCTCTTCCCCCATGAAGAACTCTCTTATTCATGGCTGTCTATCACGCCATCTTGCTTCCACCTTCAAGCAGCATGTAGCCTCCCAGAAAGAGAGCTTCTTCTTCCTCCATGGTTACTTTTCTCCCAAGAATCACAGCTTTTATCTCTTCCTCAGAAAGCACAGAGGAGAGTAATTCCAATTAAGTAAGAAGGCAGAAGAAGGGAAGTAAGTTTATCTCACTGTAAATTGTCATCACCAATTCCTGCTCTAGTTTGTGTCTCACCTGCCATCTCTTGTTTTCTTTCTCCACTGTTCCAGAAACCAGGCAGGAATCAGGAGGTTAAGTTTTGGGGCCCCTCAAACCCCAGCAAAGGCCAGCTGAATTCTCTCAGGAAGTTTTTGTGACAATAGTTCAATGATCACACATTATGCCTTTGTTGTGTGGGAGGGTCATGGGCGCTCTGATGACCTTGGAGAGTAAGTTGGTAACACCTGGGTACAGCCGCATATGGTCCTCTTCCAACTATAACTCCTTCCAACTATAACTCCATCATCCTTCCTGACACTGCTGCGTTTGGAAAGCAATCCAACCAAGGGTCCAATTTCCCACACCAGAGAAGTCAACACTTTCACAACCTGTGCAAAGGGCCTACTGAACCCACAGAGTAACCTCAGTCTCTATGGCAGGTTTCCAACCAATTCTAGAAAGTCTCTCCCACTCTGCACCATCAGCTTGTTCTGCTCTCACCTTCCCATCCAAATCTATCATCTCTCTCTCTCTGCTGCACTGATGCAAAAGGAAACGCACAACTACTTGAGAATGAGCAAAAATTCATAGGAAAATACTCTCTGCACCTCTCCATGCAATGCCATGTAATTTCTGGCTCTTTTGTCCTTCAATATACAATTTTGACATCTTCATAGGAGCTTTCTGGGTGTTACAAATGCACAAGGCTCCTGAACAGCAGCTTTGACCAAGCCATGGCATTTACTTCCAAGATTCACTTCCAAGATGGCCGACTGACGACCACCGGTGCACCCCCTGGTGTATTACAACTACTTTCAGGGTTATCAACAAAGGCCAGTGTTGGCATGAGGTCCTAGCCACAGCTTTCTGATTATAAAAAGCCATCTGGAATCTTCTTTGATTCACTCATTTACTCAGGAAATTCAGTGGGCCACCATCTTGATGTAAGGTTGCTCAAAACTCTCTTCTTTCCTTTTCAGGTCCATAGTATCTCTTGTCTGGAGAGCACAACTAAATAACTGGTCCTCCTGCCCACAGTCTCCACCCTCTAGTGCCGCCGCCGTGGTGATCACTATGCACCACCAACATGACTGACCACCTGAGTGACGACTGCTCAGCGGAGTGGGTAAAAGCATGCATGTTGGTGTCAAGTAAGAGCAAGGTTCAAGTCCTGACTTAGCTGCTAACAGGGCAAGTCCTTAATCCGCTCCCCACTGTGCTTTCTTCACCTTGGATTAGGAGCAACAAGAGCACCTTCCCTGTAGAGTTTAGGAGGGCTGGGTGGACACACAGAAGACTCTTAGCACAGTGTTTTGGCATCCAGTAATGTTTACTAGTATCACATGCCCCGAGCACTTGAGGTCCCGCAAATTCTGGTCACAGCGGGCCTCTTGATTCCCAGTCCCACCAATCTACCCAGTAGATGCGATTCCTCTCCCCAGAGATGCTCATTCTGCGCTGCCCAGACGCTGCTTGTCCACAAACTCCTCAGCTAGAATATTGGAACCTTATTTTTACCATTCTCATCCCCAAGATGTAAAAAGTGTAGTCAGTGTCCCGTATTTTCGACAAAGCTTTTCATTAGGAGACAATACTCTCAAATTGCCCATAGAGATGACACGTTGCTTTCTGAAATCAGTACAACCTTTTGATGTCTCATCATCTTCATGTGTTAAGAAAAAAGGTCCTCTTTTCAAAGCTGAAATGCACGGCCACCTTTAGTGCCCACATGAATACTCTCAGACCCACCAGAAGGGGGAGTGCCTGCGTAAAGCAGGGAACTGAAGCACTTCCTGCCAAAGGGGAGAGTTCCGTGTTCCAGAATGCATAATATGGGGACACTTACATATGTATATTTATATATATAACACACACATATATATATTGCATATAATATTATCTATTATATAAATTACATATATATATATATATATATATATATATATATACACACACACACACAATTATCAGAGGTCCAGAAGATGAAGCATCTCATTCCTACAGGTCGTCATCCATACTTGTCATAACTAACCCATGCTTATTAGTACCAAAGGCATTTTTCCATGATTTGCACAGACCTAAATTCTAGTTACAGACTAGAGCACCTGAGATACTTGACTCCAAGTTGTCAATGATTCCAACCCAAGCTCCATTTCACACCTGATAGCCTATGCAGAGCAGAAGCATCACAACAATTAAGAGCACAGATCCTAAAGCCAGGCTGTCGGGATTCAAACGCTGACTCTGCCACTTGTTAGTTTGGGTAAGATGCTTAATCTCTTTGTGCCTCGGTTCCCTCATCTGTAAGTTGGAGACAGCCATGGCGCCTATCTCCTAGTCACCGTGAAGATTAAATGAGTCGCTATGCACAAGGACTTAGAATGGCACCCGGTACACAGTGAATACTGTACGCGATTTTGCTACTTGTACTGTTTCGACTCTGTAGTCAGTCACAATCATCCTGGAGCACCAGTAAGCTTCCAGCAGTGGCCACAGGAAAGGAAGAGGCAACGCAGAATTCAAAACAGAAATGATTACTTTACTTACCCTAGATTTCACTTACAGAAACACAGGGTGGTTTAAATCCATAGGAAAATATATGGCTGTAGTAACTGTGGATGGTTCACAGACAACCATCCAGGGGACCCTGCAATCAGTGCCCAGAAAGATCCCTCTGCTCCCTGAAAAGGTCCACTCATACATTACCAATACGCTTACTTCCCAACATGATTTCCACATTCCCTGCAGTTAAGAATACTTCCTCGTTCCCATCATTCTCCCAAACATCCACCCCTATTACCTGAGTTCATTTTTATGGATGTCCACAATTTTTCTTTCCAGCTTCTGTGACTGCTTGGGGAAAATCTCAAACTCACTGATGTAATTCTCAGGATGCTCATCAGGATCAAAATCGCCGAGCTCAGCTGTAACCAGTAAAGAATAAGAGAAAGTTTAAGAACGACAAGAACAGCATACCTGTGGAATGGTTTCTGCCACCCAAATGAACAGCTGCCAAGAGCTCACCCAACAAAATGTGTTTGTATCCGTGGGAGGACCATAGTCTGAGTGTCTAGAAGCCCATATTCTAACTCCGATTTAGCCATATGAGCTTGGGTACTTGCCAACCTCTTCAAGGCTTGTTTTCTTCATCTAGATAATAAAGGAATTTAAATAGTTGTTTTTCAACGGGGCACTATTGGCATTTGGGGAGCTAAATGATTCTTTATTGTCTCAGACCTTTCAAGGCATGTTAGGACACTTGTCACCCTACCCATCAGGTACTAAGTGTTAGTGGCACACCTAGTCATTGTCACCAACAGAGATGGCCCCCAGTATTTCCAAACATTTCCCAGGATGTTAGTGGGAAATCACTGGATGTCCCTCAAGGCTCCTTTCATAGCTAATTTTCTGAGTCTAGGAATTCTACAGCTGCAGCTGCCTGCTCTGAGATTCGTACAAGTATGGTGCAACCAATAAAAAAAAAAAAAAAAAAAAATCACAACATGAAGGCACTCAAAAAGACCGCACTTAAAAATAAATGGAATGCTCTTCAGATTAAAGAGTGTAAATCTAAGCATAGGCAAGCGTACCAGATAAAGGTTGTTGCTGGGTTGTAAGACAGAGCACTTGCAAAGGGTCTTTAAGGCCAAAAAGAAATATTGGCCTGAGTTCCCAGAGGGTCTAGGAGAGGATGGACCTGGAATGTGCATCCACCACAGCTGGGAACAGCAAAGGTGATATTCCAGCCATGGGGAAGAGTACTAATGGCACAAGCCTGCTAAGGAAAATGGGCCAGAAGGGGCAAGTGTCTCAGGCAGAAATGGCCCAGGAAAGATTAAAAGAGGATGGGGAAAATTGTATTAGAAGAACTTGATCACCAACATGACTTAGTAGTAGATAAAAATCAATATGCCCTGAGCACATCTGCAAAATCACATCCAACACTGTAATTTGTATCCACTGTCCTTTCATTGTTGAATCATCTAATGACTACAAAAAGACAAAACTGGGAGGAAAGCAAAGTTCTTTAAAGCTTTCTAATAGAATTCAAATTACAGCGTTCTTAAAACTACATAAAGTGTATATCCCACATGAGGAAGGACTTTTAAAATAAGACCCAAAATAGGTGTTAAGCATCTGCCTTTGGCTCAGGTCATGATTCCAGAGTCCTAGGCTCAAGCCCTGCATTGGGCTCCCTGCTCAGTGCGAAGCCTGCTTCTCCCTTTCCTGCTTCCCCTGCCTGTGTTCCCTCTCTTGCTGTGTGTCTGTCAAATAAATAAATAAAATCTTAAAAAAAAAATAACCCAAAATACCATCAACCATATGAGGGAAAGTAATCAAATCAAATTAAAATAACTTCTGTTATTAAAGTTAGTCATAGTCAAAATAACAGACAACAAATTGAAGAACATATTTGCAAAGTGACAAGACCTGATATCTAGAATATAGAAGAAATCCCTACCAATCCATAAGAAAACAGGGAGGAAGACCAACAGGAAGATGGTCAAAAAATATAAACAGCCAATACAGAGAGATGCTCAAACTCATCAGAAGACAGAAATATGGAAACCAAAACAAGCTATCACTTTATACCTATAAGACACAAAATGTTTCAGAAGTGGGATGATTCTATGTGCAGGTAGAGATAGGAAGAAATGGAAATACTTGTACGCTTCTGGAGGATCCTTGGTGTACACAGCTCTACTAAAGAGCAAGCTGGAAATATTTAGTAAGATATTATTACCCAGCAATCCCACCTCTGGGCATATATTCTGGGAAAACTCGAAGTACAAGAAAGGATATGAGGGCAACTTGCAGGTTCATTGTCGGTGAGAACAATAAATAAAACGTGAGTCATGTACCCTACCAGATACTCTGTAGCAACTAAAAGCAATAGAGGGAGACCCAAAAACCGGAATAGATCTTCAAAACAGTGTTTTGAGTATAAGAGGATTAAAATGAATTTTCTAGCCCCATTTAATTTACAAAACCTAGAAGTGTATACACACAAAACAATGTAATGATTGATAAAGATGTATGCAAAGTTGAAGATCTGTATGAACCCCACCGTGGGTTTCCATTTCTCATGGAAATTGAGAATAATGAAAAGGAAAATTAACCAATCAATCAACCAACTGATGGACCCAAAGGGTCAAGTGAAGAGAATAAGCCATCAACTGAGGATTAACTCAACCCGAGTTTCAAAAGATACACATATAACACACTTATGTCCACACCCACACACACATACACACCCACTCATACCCTGCGAGTGGGCTGGACCTGAAAATTGAGGAGACGGTATGACCCAATGCCTCCATTTTCCATAGAGAATGGACCACCAATACAAAACTGGGTCACTTTCGATGCAAATGTCAGCTTGCATAGTGGTTGGTAAGGGAAGGTTTTGTTTGGCGCTGGTGGTGGTGGTGGTGAGGGGTCTCTTTCCAGGAAAACTTCTGAGATAAAATGAACTTGTATTGCTAAATATTGCAAATGAATAGCTCGGAAAATGCCAGAAAACTAAGAAGAAATGCCATGAAATCCTGCACTCGGTTGCTAACAAGGTAAATGTCAGTGCCTCCTGCATCACGTGCCCTGCTTTCTTTTCCCTTAAAGCTGGTCTTTAACGGACTTCACCTGAAGCAAAAGGCAGCTCATAAATGATTCAGGACTCGTAACCATTCAGACTACCAAGAGGAGTTGGGTAAACGAGGGTAAAGTTGTGACAAACGCGCAGCAGATGGCTTGCAATCTGAAACGGGCCCTAGCGTGTTTCTAAGGGAATTTAACTGTCAGAAAAATCGGAAGAGTTGAAGCAGAAGGATGAGTGCTATCGGGTGATGGTAAGTACAAAGGGCAAGCATGGCGATGCGTTTCCCCTGGTTGGGAGAGAGGACTCGTTCCAAAAGAACACGAGAGATGGGATGCTCCAGGCTCAACTCCCCCAGGAGCCTTCCCTGACCACGCTCGCTCGGTCAGGAGCCCTCCTGAGGTCCCAAGAGGGACCTCTATTGTCACTCTATTGAGCCATTCACACATCCTCACACTGTTTACTTGTCTGTCCCTTCCCGCTCCTCCCTCCCAACCAGGGACTTCCTAACACAGTGCCTATCACCAAGCAGCAGCTAGGTGCCACATAAATGGAGGAGAGAGGGAACCCGCCTCTCTTTCCCAGCACACAGTGGGGCAACGTCGGCAGACGCCCGGGTTTACCAGACGTCATTACTGGAGAACTTCCCGGGTGCCAGACACAGGCATTCTATGGCGAAAAATGCCCTGCAGGTTCTACTTCCGTGGAATTCCGGTTCTACGTCGAGAGAATGCAGAAGTCCCCAAACAACTCAACGACTAATTTCAGACAGAAGCGCTTAAAAGACGGCAAAAGGGGGGTAGGAGACAGAAAGTGGTGCAGGACAGAGGCTACTTTAGTAAGCCCAGGAAGACGTCTCAGAGGAAGGGATATCTGAACCGAGTTCAAATTCAGTTCTGAGTATCTGGAACACACCAGGCAGAGGAGGTAAGAGTGACAATCCCACCATGTTGCGGTTCTGCAGAAGGAACAGGAAAGATACCATTTTCACCAAGGAAAGCAGGAAATAGATCCCTCAGGTTTTGTGTATGTCTGCTGCAATTTGCATTATGAAAGAAAATGCATCGCACGTACAAAATACACTCACTGTATTCAGTCCCTACAAGTAGCAACACTCTGGGTGCTGCCTGGATTTTACATACTGAGAATATTCTCAAGCTTTGCACACACTCCTACAGAGAGCGTTAGCGAGTAAGAACCATAGAAAAGTCACATGGCCTCCTGCTTTCTAATCTTTTCCTCCACATTCCCTCTCTCTCTCCCTGTAAGCATAAATAGGTCCAACAAAGCAGATCTTCATCTGCATTTGTGATGATCTTCAGAGCTGCTGAAAGATCACCCCACACCAGAGAACATCATGAACCCAGAGTTTATTGGATTTGCTACAAATGGCCCATGGACGATGCTGTATCTTAGAGTCGAAGGGTCCTTTTGAGGTCTGCCGGTCCGTTTCCAGCTGTGCATGTGGTCAGGGATAACAGCGCCGAGGGCCCTGATCGTCCAGGGGGAGACCTGGTGGCTTTATTTCGAACATAAGACAGGATGGCGAGTTTCCCGTTACAGATCCATAGTGAGCTTGTCCTTGGAGACTTGACCGTGATTCGCTAATGCCTAAATGTGCTCTGAAATGCTCATGTGCTGGTCTGGTGCTTGGATTAGTATTGATCGGCCTTTCCCTTGTGGAGGACAGTGCACCCTAACCAGGAATTCGCCATCTCACAGGGAGGGAGGAGGGCTCCTTTCCTTAGCTCTGCTGTAAGAGAGGTGGTTTTGGGAAGCACATACTCCACCAAGGGGCAGATGGAAGGACTATTCCCATCACTGTATCACTGTAGTTCGGACTTTAACCTCGAGTACCTCCCAGGGTTTTGACACTTCTGCCGACATCTGCTGTGCAGCCCTGCATGGATCCCAAGGGAGGGGGACAGCAACACAGACACTCTCTTCAGAATTCTCAGAAAGCACACACACCCAGAAATAGGGCCCGAGGAACTATCTCACGGCACGGAGCACCCCACAGGGACAGCAGTGGGTGACAGTGAAACCCCAGGAGAACCATGGGCGTCTCTCTTAAGCTGTGAATGAAGCTTAGAATTGTGGAGGCAGATGATGGTCATGATCTGCTTATGACCCATCATAAGCTCCTACGTTATTCCAGACCCTTTATAAAGAGGACATGCTCACTTGTTAACTGTCCTTCCCTCTCCTCCTTCATCTCCCCTTTACTCCCCTCTAATCCTCTCCCTTTCCTCCATCTCCCCTCCCCACCCTTCATCTCCCCTCCCTTCATCTCCCCTCCCTTCTCCTCCCCCTTTCTCATAAACACATCATTAGCAGTCACACCTCAGAAGGCTGGATCACCTGGGTCCCTCCAAATAGGACTTGCTGCCAGCTGCCTCCCAGCTGGCCCAGGGGAACAGAACACCTGAGTCACTGGGGTCCTGAGCACCCCCCCCATGGCCTTGCATCACTTTGGGCCCAGGAGAACACCTTCCAGGTGGTTTTTTTCTTATAGGTAGAAACATCTAGAAGCCAACACCTGGGTCATATGCGTCTACTATTTCCCACTGCCCCACCCTCTGGGGCTCGTTCAACCCTGAAAATAAGTCTGTGGAATCTTCACAGAGCAGTGAAGGATGTATGCCACCCCATTTAATATATCTTTAAAGAGCTGAGCTAATTTGTGAAGTAGCCAGTGGATAGGAAGTGAGACTTGACCTGAGTATGACAGACTGCGGGCCTGGCCCTCTCCTCATCACGCCCCACGGCTAGAAAAACTGGAGAGTTCAATATGCTGCATGTGGACACATCTCTACTCATAGGAACACATTATATATAATATGTATATATCTTGTCTATATTTATTTACATGTATAATTTTATAACTTATGTGTAAACATTTTTAATTATTTTTGCTTGCTTTTTTTAAACTGGCATATAATGTGTTATTTGTTTCAGGAGTACAGGTCTGTGAATCATCAGTCTTACTCAATTCACAGCACTCACCATAGCATATACCCTCCCCAATGCCCACCACCCAGGCACCCCCTCCCCTTATTTTTAATTATTTTTCAAGTGTTTTTATATTTTTTAATTTTTTTTAAGATTTTATTTATTTATTTGACAGAGGGAGAGAGAGAGATCACAAGTAGGCAGAGAGGCAGGCAGAGAGAGGGGGAAAGCAGGCTCCCTGCTGAGCAGAGAGCCCGATGCGGGGCTTGATCCCAGGACCCTGAGACCATGACCTGAGCCGAAGGCAGACGCTTAACCCACTGAGCCACCCAGGCGCCCCATTTTCAAGTGTTTTTAAAGAAAAAATATAATTTATATATCAATGCATTTATATACATAAATGCTTTGACATTTCATTTCAAACTGTTTGACACCTAACCTCCCAGGACAGACTTTTCCCCCTCAATATACCCATCAGGCACCACGCCTGGCGGTCAGAGCCCCGAGCACAGCGCACCCCGCCGCCCCGCGGAGGGGGTGGGCGGCTGCAGCCACACTTACCTTGAACGATACAGGCACCCAGGTAGGCAGCATCTGAAAAGGAGCAGAGCAGTCGACCGTGGAAAATATCTCTCTTAATCTGCAGGTACAAAAGATACCTGCAACACAACAGGAGCAAGAGTCAGCCTACGTCTCGGCTGAGGCCTGGAAGAAGCGGAAGGATTGCTCGTGCTCTACCCGCCGCTCTACTCAGCTCCCCGGGGCAGCCGAGCCACACGCAGCCCCGCGGAGGGCGAGCAGATGAAACCCTGGGGCCCTGGGGATTCAGGAAATCTGACTGTGACCGTGACCGTGGCAGCTTCCATAGCCGGGCGGCAGGCCCTCCTTAAAGAGACCTGAGGACAGAGGAAAGCCCCAGGGCCCGGCAGCCACGGTTCCTGGAAGGAACTCCCACGTGGTGGCCACCCCCCGCCCCCACACCAGGTACAGGTTGCCCACGAGCCGTGTGAAATGAAGAGTAGGAGAATGGACTTGATCGGCATCCAGACAGGAGTCTCGGGGTAGACAGACCCACATTCAACCATCTCAAAAGGACTTGGCTATGAGGCCAGAAAGCCAATTTATTCACAACTAGAGCCGTCCTCTGGTTCGTGCGCTGTCCCCCTCTCCAGGGATGGCACGCTCAGATGCCCGCAGAGCCAGGCAGACCTGATCATGAGCAAAACGGGCCGGCGCAAGGGGGTCCAGGGGGCCGGATGGAGAGCGCGGGCTCCCACGAGGGTCAGCTGGCGACGCAGAGCCAGCCGGGTGTCCGCGCAGAAAAGCAGGCCAAGTGCAGCCCCGCTTTTCCAGAAAACCAGAGACTGGATTTAGAAGGAAAACCCTTTGAATTTTAAATGTTGCTACAAATTATGTTCTTAAAAACGCTGTAGCACCAAACAAAAAAATATGCACAGGCCCAATTCAGCCAGGGGAAAGGGGCACAGGCGGGTTTGCGACCCTGGCTGCGGCTCACCTGGTCACCGCCCCTTTTGCTCTCCAGGCTGACCAAGCCTCTCTAGATTTACTCGATTTCTTAGCCAAGTTGACTCTTTCCTCCAAGGCGCCCGCCTGGAATCTACGGCAGATTCTTTGTTTAGTTTCCTTTAACTCTCAGAGACCATCTTTTTTTAATTCCAGGTTCTTGGAACCAGGCGGGGGCAGCACTCCACTGGTCCCAGTTACCTCGCTTCCAGTGCTCCAATGATCTGATCTTGACTCAGTCAAGGGGAGTCAAGGGAGCTCCCTCAGCGGAGCCCTGAGCACAGCCCCATTCAGGGATCATGACTAAGGTGCTGGGGTCCCAGGTGCTGCCGGCCCGAGGGCCCTGGAGCTCCCCGACTCTGGGCGCCGGGTCATCTGAAGCACACCGGACACAGCGAAGCATTAGGGGCTCGCTGCCATTTCTACTCGATGACTCTCTGTCCCACACCTGCTTTACACTATATACTGGGCTGTGGGGACACAGAGGCTCAACTGACAGGCACCCTTTGTCCCTGACTTGGTATGGAACTGTTTGCAGGGCACAAAGGCAGTCTCTAAGAAATTTCTCACCCAGAGTCTGGTACACAATTTGCCAGAGAAACAGCATGACGCTTGGTAGGTAAGGACCCCGAGAGCTCGCTACACAAGAGCCTCGCACGCCTCAGTGAGCATGTGAATGACCCAGAGATCCTGCGAGAATGTGGAGTGTGATTCAGTAGATCGGGGTGGGGCACCAGAGTCCGTATTTCTAATACGTATTTCTAATGGTGAGGCTGTGCTGCTGGCCCAGGGTCCACGCTCTGAGTACCAAGGTTCCAAACCAGGGGTTCTCAGCGCTGACTGCACACTAGAACCCACCCCCACTCTGGGGGAGCTTTGCCAAAAAAAATACCAAGCTGTGGACCCTGCCCCCAAATCCAATTAAACTGGAAAAAAATGCACAAATTTTCATAGCAGCATTATTCATAATACTAGAAAGTAGAAAAACCCAAATGCCCATCAACTGATGAACAGATAAAAGAAAGAGGAATAGCCACGCAATGGAATATTATTCAGCCATAAAGAAGGATGAAGTATGGATCCACGCACAGTATGGACGAGCCTTGAAAACAGTGCACTAAGTGGAAAGAAGCTAGACATCAAAGGTCACATACTATACGATTGTGTTCGCATGAGAGGTCTAGAATGGCGAAATCTAGACGGACAGAGGATAGATTAATGGCTGCAGCGGGTGAGAAGGAGGGGAAACAGGGAGTGACTGGATGGATCGTGGCTGATAAAACCGTTGTGGGACTAGATCGTGGCAATGGTGGCACAACTTTGTGAACACACGAAACCCACTGAGGTGTGCACTGTAGGGTCTGCCAAAAGAAGCCGAGACTTTCGAAAATCAACTTTCTGAGAGTTCTCAAATTTTGGCATGCCCTAAAATCACCTGGAAGGCTCGTGGAAGTTCAGATTGCTGAACCCTGTCCCAGGTCTGGAACAGGGGGCAGGTTCCCAGGTGCTGTTCCTGCTGGTCTATGGACCTGACCGTGAGGCCCGCAGCCATAGGCCATTCAGATGACCAAGGTCACACAAATAGGATCAAATCTCTCCCTCTTTAAAGACTACAAACTTCCAGGCCGAATACAAGGTTTCTTGTCTACTTGTTCAATGTTATGCATTGAAAAAGAAATATTCCTTTCCATTTTTGATAAGTTTAGTAGTGAAAAAGTTTCAAATAGCTATGTATTAATGAATGAGAGGTTTGGATTCTCATCTCAGAACTCTGAAATTAAGCTTAACGGAAGCTTCCAGAGGCAAGAAAATCTGCTTTCATAACATCGGAGCTTGGGCCCTTGGGATCAGCGATCTCTAGAGATAATCATGGATTACTGTGCTTTCGACATAATCCACTGAGCCTTAGAAATAGCTTTAGGCTCAGATACTCATTTTTTAATATAATAGCCACCAAAAAATAGTAACAATGCATCTCCTTTTAGCATCATTCCTGTATGAAAAGATTAAGCAACAAAAGCACAACAGGACCTGGGACATACATTCTTGGGCCACTATTAACAATAGTGCTTCTCGGGGCGCCTGGGTGGCTCAGTCATTAAGCGTCTGCCTTCAGCTCAGGTCATGATCCCAGGCTCCTGGAATCGAGCCCCACACTGGGCTCCCTGCTTGGTGGGAAGCCTGCTTCTCCCTCTCCCACTCCCTCTGCTTGCATTCCCTCCCTTGCTGCCTCTCTCTTTCTCTCTCTCTCTCTGTCAAATAAATAAGTAAAATCTTAAAAAAAAAATACTGCTTCTCTATCCAACATGAACTTAAAGATGGGTCTCACTATACAAAAAAAAAAAAAAAAAATTAAACCAGAATACTTCGATTACATTCAGTTGTATTCAGCATTTATAGAAGCCCTAAAAATCTAAAGGATTCTAAGAGGACTATGTAAATGGAGAGATAAATGAAGGACAAAAGGCAATCTCAAATACCCTTTTTTTATGAGTATTTGTTGTTTTACTTTTTCCTACCTGCCTTTAATCCCCAATGTTTCTTTACCCCTAAGCACAGTCATGAATGTGATCTTAAATTCTCATGTAGCTAATTCTCCTTAAACTTAAATCTTACAACAAAATAACAAGTTATCGAAAGAAAAATTAAAGTCTCTTTTTTTGGAACACAACTTTTTTTTTTTAATTTAAATTCAATTAGCCAGCATACAGTACATCATTAGTTTTTGATGTAGTGTTCAATGATTCATTAGTTGCATATAACACCCAGCGCTCATTACGTCACGAGCCCTCCTTAATGCTCATCACCTGGTTACCGATCCCCTCACCCACTTCCCTTCCACAATCCTCAGTTTATTTCCCAGAGTCAAGAGTCTCTCATGGTTTGTCTCCCTCGCTGATTTCAAGTTAGGGTTTAAACCATAAGTACCCGGGGCATGCCACAATTTCTAGATTGGTTTTGAATTCTAAGGATTGTATTGACCAAGAAAAGCCCATTTCTTTCTGTGCAAGGAAAGAACATTGTCTTAATTTCCTTCGGAGACATAAGAATGTCCACAACCTTCCACTATTCATACCTCAGCTCGTCAGTCAAATGCAGGGAAATGCTAGCAAATTCAATTGAGAAGAATTAGACTGGAGTTATTAACTAACACTTCGTATTCTTCGACTTTCAAATAAGACTTTTCTCAACAACAAAAGAGCCATCCTTAACTTGCATCCTGACACATATTCAATTTTTAGCCTCCAGACAAGATTATAAAGAAAACAAATGACAAAAGTGAGCCATTCTGACATCTGACTAAATAATGCCTGGCATTAGTATTTGATTTAATCTTTCTAATTACATTATCGGCACCCAGAGGATAAGACAAATAACTTTTTTTTTTTTTGGTAGTTCATGCAGCCCTTGCCACATATCACATGATTCCACTTGTATGAAATGTCCAGAATCGGGAAAATAAATGAGCAGATGAATGGATGCCAGGGGCTAGGGGAGAGGAGAGAGAGTAGTGACTGCCAATGGGTACAGGGGTCCTTTTCGGTAATGAGAAAATGTTTTGTTTTGTTTTGTTTTTTAAGGATTTTATTCATTCATTTGACAGAGAGAGAGAGAGATCACAAGCAGGCAGAGGCAGGCAGAGAAAGGGGGAAGCAGGCTCCCCGCCGAGCAGAGAGCCCGATGCGGGGCTTGATCCCACGACCCCGAGATCATGACCCGAGCCGAAGGCAGAGGCTTTAACCCACTGAGCCACCCAGGCGCCCCATGAGAAAATGTTTTGGAATGAGATACCAGTGATGGTTGCCCAACAATGTGAATGTTCTTAACAACACTGAATTGTACGCTTGAAAGCGGTAAAGTTAGTTTAGGTTCCGTGAATTCTACCTTAATATCTTTAAAATGCAGGTCAGTTTGCAAAATGCCCACCACCACTTATAATGTCCATTAATCATGTGTCCCTTGTGTCCGCCTGCCCCCATTCCCAAGCACAAAGCTCATTCCCGGCTGTGTGCAAATTAACAATAGAGAACGGCACCATTTGCTTCCTCACAAAGTCATCTCGGTGCCATGGGGGTCAAGCTTTACTGGAGACTCATCAATAAGGAGAAAGCAAAATATCCAATAACCCAATGCATCACCTTGCATCTCTGTTGCATTCAGACCTACACTGGTTATTTCGAGAGACGATCGTGCACCCTGATTTCTGTCATCTAATCAAGAGCTAAGAACCATTGCCTTCCCGGGACCCTACTCCGCAGCACTGGCTGGGGCTGTTCTCAAAAGCAAAACCCCAGGAGAAGGACCGAGTATGGCCCCAGCCCAGGAAGGCCAGAAGGGAGGAGGCCAGAGAATTGGAAAATTCCGAGCCAGCCTGAGAAGAATCCACAAGTGGAGGGAAAACAACCCCACGGCCGGCCATTCGGCAAGAGGAATGCGGGGTGACAAACAGCTTGTCCTTTCCAGGGACCGTTTCCCTTCCAGAACAGCTCAGATCCAAAAGATCATCCCGAGGGGCTGCACTAGCCATGAATTTGCCCAGATCATAAAGACAGTCGTCTTCTACGGATTTTTAGCATCCCTGTCAGATGTTTTCAGAGAACACCTCCTCCTCATAACCACTGCTTTTCTCGTGCAGTTAATTACACTCCCAATGACAACTGTTTGAAATATCCCAAGACAATTAAGTGCAAGAGAAACCTTCCAAGCCAAAATGCCAAACTGGGTGTCGGCTCCGCAGAGACGTTCGGCTCTAGAAAGGAGGCGCGTCTAGCCCGGGAGGACCCTGGCTGGTTACACAGTTGCAGGTTAAACATACAAACAAACGGAAAATACCTTGTGAGCTCTTCTTTAATCTTCAAGGGTTCGTGTGGGTAGAATTTCACTCTAAAGCACATGGTGTATGGCGGATGAGCTGAAACATCATAAAGAAAAAGCATGAGAAAAGCAGCAAAAGACCATGGACTCCCACACACACAGGAAAGTCAGCGGTGAAGTTATAGCCTAGCCTGGGGGGCTGGGGAGAAAGGGATTTTTCTGGAGGAAGCAGATCTTCATTATGCCCAAGGAAACAAAGCCACAGTGACAGTTAAAGAAAATGCTTGACAGGACACCCAAAGCAAACGCGGGACACGGGCGACCTAGTCAGCGAGCACAACTTTCCACGTCACATTCTCGCCGGGTCATAGCTTCAAACAGCGTTTTTGTTTGCTTCCAATTCCTCCCACCCGCTTGTGACAGATAAATTGCCCCCTCAGCTCTGGGCCCTCGTGAGATATTTTTCAGACTGTGAGGTGGAAAAATGTCACCGCGCGTGACTAGTTTTCCCAAAACAATGGTGCCTTTGAACTGAAATCGCAATTTTAAAAATGGAGTCAGCCATGCACAGATCCTACTTTGTATATTTTTAGTATTACTTTAGTATTATCTATGAGGTAGTCACTACAAAAACAAACACTTCTATAACTTCCTGATTTGTATGAATCGAGATAGCACTGCGCAGACTGAAGTTCCGATGGAGGTTCATGATTCTAGAATGTTCTAAGTGCATTAAATATCTGGAACTGAAGGACCAGCTAAGTGGATTCTATAGGCCTCCTGATACCCTTAATTATAAAGACAGCGTTGACTTACAATATTAATCTAATAAATGCACACAAGTGTAGTAAGATGCATTCAAATTTACATTAGCATATAAAATGAATACCTTAAAAGGAAAGAAATACGATGGCTAGCATTATTACTTCTATACATCTTACACACCCGCTCGTGTTTTGCCTTTGTATCAGTACAACTACTTGGGATCAATTCCAAGTCTACGTCCAAATGCGAATATGAAACAACATCCTATTCTTGCCCAAATCCTCTTTCATAACAAGGAGGGGTTAAATCTCCAGCCATCTCTATAATGCCTGGGGCAATTCCGTATGTAGACAAATTCTCTATGTGGAAAGAACTATCGGCATTAAATATTAATGCATAATGAGTATAATTTAATATGGAAAAGAGTTCTTAAAAATAATTTGAAAGAAAGCATCCCAATCACAAGCATCTTTCTGGCCATCTCACCAGAGGAAAAAAACGATTATACACATACGCCCACACACACAGATGTCAGAACTCTTTCCATTTAATGCCCTACTTTCCCACCAGGAACCAGCAAATTTCTTAACTGAGTTTGGTTGCTCTGAACCCACCCCTGTGTTCCCTAGATTTAAGGAAACATTTTTCTGGAGGACTAGGAGAAAATAAATACCATAGATACAGCAAACACTGAAGAAAAAATAGCAGTGATTCTCAAGTCATTCATCTTTCATGATATCTAGAATTTCAGTTTTGACTCAAAATACTTACTCTTTATACATTCTCCAGATTCTTTTTGTTTAGGCCACCACCTTTAAAGGATTAAACTTATTTTTTTTTATTATGAAACCTCTGGATTGTCCTTAATAGAAAGATTAAGACTGTTTTTGTAAGAACAACAGAGCAAAAATGGAAATGACATGAAAAAGGAATTTTTCTTTTTCGTCTTTTTTGGTCTTCAAAATTAATACATGTTTAAGCATGACCATAATGAAGATGGTTGATCAATAATAGTAAACAGATGGAAAGATAGTGGATGGAGAGACAGATGGATAGATAACAGGTGGATAGAGAGAAAGATGGGTAGACAGATGAATGGATAAACCATCCCTTTCACTTTCCTTCACTTTGTCTCTATTCCTATCTCTCCAGCCCTTAGGTCCCCACTTAGCTTACTTACCCCAAACTCTCCCACCCGTGTCAACAACTTCTTCAATATTCCTCCACCCTTTCTGCCAAACTCACACAAATATATGCCAATATGATTATGTATGTGAGGGATTTTTTTTTTTATAATCGATTCTCACAAAATGAGATCACACTACATATGTTTCTCTTGCTTTTCTCACTTAACTCTACATTCTGCTTGTCCCTCTGGGACAATAGTCATAGATCTAACTCATTGTCTGTACTAAATGCATTGTAATTTATATTATGGATACAGCAGAACATATTCTTCTCTTCTAATTATCATTCAGATTGTTTCCCCATTTGTGCAACACAATTTTATTTACATATAGCTTTGTGCACATGCCATTAAATATGCATATTTTTATTTCCATAATGCCAACTTCCAAAATTTGAATTTTGGGGCCAATAGGTATGGGCAAGTGTTGTAATGGGAGATGAAAACTAAAGGAGGGCATGGGGGTCCCGTGAGCGGGTCCGCCAGTGTGTGGGGAGCAGGGCCATAGAGAAGCTACTGGAGGGAGGGGAGTCGTCCTGAGCAGCCAGGACGATGAGAAGCAGGGCTGACTGCACGGGTCCTAGCTGCCTCCTCCCCCAGTTTCAACACCAGGCTGAAGTGGTTCATCATCTGCTTCATGTGAGGCATTTTCTTCCCTATCCTTGGGACCAGATTGCCGTGGCTTCCTGGTGGCATGGAGTTTTTTGCAGCGTTTTATACACTTGGAAATCTCGCTGCGCTAGCCAGTATGTGCTTTTCAATGGGACCCATGAAGCAACTGAAGAAAATGTTTGACACACCAAGATTGCCTGCAACAATTATGGCGCTTTTGCATTTCATATTTGCCTGGTGTGCTGCTCTTCGGTGGCACGAGAAGGGACTGGCCTTATTATTCTGCATACTGCAGTTCTTGTCCATGACCTGGTGCAGCCTACCATACATCCCATATGCAAGGGATCCGGTAATTAAGTCTGTCTTCTCTCTTACGTTGAAAATCAGAAACTCTTCAATTCGAAAAGAGCACTGAAAAGTTGATGTTCTGTTTTTCGGAAGTACGCTTTTCCGGATGTAATCATCACTCCCCAAACAACTGCTGAGACAGGTTAAGACCATTTTGTGTACTGATGGGAACTACCTGCTTGATTAAACTGTTAAATAGTAAAACAAAGTAAAAACCAAAGGGAGCTCAAACACAAAAGCCCACTGAAGGCAAATTGGGGAAAGAAGGATCACAGAAGATGATCCCAAGCTAGAGCTGTCATTTGCTTTTCCTCCTGGTCAGCATACCTGCTTACTGTGCCCTAAGCTGGCCTTAACAGGTATCTGAGCTCCTTGGCTACACCTCAGGACTCCCATTCTGCCTCAAGAATCAGACACTGAGACAGGCAACTCCCCGGGCAGCCATCTTGGAACACACCTTACCCACCTTCTACCCACACATCCTCACACTAAGCCCCGAGTTTCCAGAATGGTCTCATGCTTTTCCCATACGCAAAGCCCCTTCCATCACTTGAAGGAAGCTCTTAAGCAGCACTTACGGTCCTTCTGAGTCTTCTCTATAATTAATATCCTCCACCCCGTCAACTGCTACTCACATGAACCAGTTTTGAGTGCCCTCGTTCTGGTATATTCTGGTCTCTGTTTCCTCAAGCCCAGGGCCCCAGGGGTTGCCACATCCACTGAGGTGAGGGGATCATCACCAGCCTCGGTTTGGACATAATTGTTGCTCTCCCTCAAGAGCCTCATCTCAGTGTTGATTCACTCTGAGTTTATAATAGACCAACACTCTTAATCCTTTTCATCCATGCTGTTGCTAAGTTACACAGAAAGTCACATCTGACGTCTCTTTCCATTTTTTTAGGGTGTGATCATGGGAGAAATTAATACAAGGTATTAGGGGTGGACTCACCACTAGACCTATTGTCAGAGAAGGGAGGAGAGCAGGCAGCAGAAAAAGAACTTAGAGACACTTCAAGTCTGAAATCTTCTATCCATTTTCTTCTACCACCATATATACTCCTACTGGGTCTTTCTCTCATATGTATCCAGCATCAATGACCCCATGTCACCAATAAAAAGAGTTAAAAGGAGCATATGATTTTGACATAGGGAACCACATGCAGCACCAGGGGCCCCCGCTGACAAGAAGCTCAACCTCACTGTCCAAGCCTGAAGAGGCCACTGTGGCAGTAGGATCCTTCTTGAGAAACTCTCTTAAGGTTCTGGCTGCAAAATTATATTACAAAGCAAACAGTAAAGTTAAGGAATGCTTCTTGACAGGGTTGGAACAGTCTGAAAAGATAAATAATTCCCCACAAAAAATGTTGATCTAGTTATGAATGACAAGATGTATGAGAATATGGAGCCACGTATCTCATTCAACATTTTATCCCGAGAGCTAATTACTGATAAAAGATGGACTCTGTCTACCTGAATGAATGATTAACCCCAAGCTTTGAGGCAGATGTCAAAGAGAAAGGCCATGCCCTGCCATCACATTCATCCCATCAAAACACTGGTATAGAAGGTCCAGTGATTACGGAAATTTCTAGCATTTAAATTTTGAAAACCTCTGGTCCTATATCTTCAATTTCTGCCCTTCAATATCTGGAACAAATTCAGGGACTCTGGAATCTATGAGAATCGCTCTTTCTAGAGGGACTATTAATTAATTCAATCAACAAATACTGAGTACCCAGGAGATAGTAGCTATAAGTTCAGATGTACAAATAGTAGCTACAAAAAGATAAAAATTATGTCTTCATGGAAGATATATTCTAGTGGAATAAATAGGTATAAAATTAAAGTTAATAAATGAAATATATAGGACATTAGAAGGTCATAAATGCTACAGTCGAGAATAAAACAGAAAGGACCTAAGGGGTGGGAAAAAAAAAAAAAAAAAACAACCCACCCCACTGCTCTTCCCTTTTCTCCTTCCCACTACAAGCAAATTCATGCCAGTGAGGTGCAATTCTCTTTACTAACGTCTAAAACACCAAATGAGAGAAAAATATAATCTAAAATTTTAAGTCATTAAACAAGAGGATAGGGGGAAAGTCACCCCCAAATATGTTGGCACTGGTTTGGGGTCAAAAGCCCAGCTTTGGAGCCCTGGCATGTGCCCATCCCAACTGGGTAACTGCTGAAAAAGCGAAAACAGGCAACCAAAGGGTTAACAGGACTCATAAGTGAAACTGTAACTTTTAATCCAAATCACAGCCTGTAGCCATGTTTCCATAGATGACATTCCTAGATACCATAATAACAAAACGTTGACTTAGTTGTTTGGCAGAGACTCGAGGTTTCACTAAGAAACTGGCCAGAAATGATCAGGACCACTGGCCATCTCCGAGCACATGCGTGAGTCCAGCAGATGAACTTTTGACACAGAACCGCCTAAAACTCAACCTTTGGCTCATACTAAGGGATGCCACTGACAATGTAGGCAGAAGAGCCTCGCAGGTGCAGAAAATAAGCACAACCCTCCCCCCACATATTACCTGATTCTGAGGTCCTATCACTCCTCTCCCCTATACCCAGAACCTTTTTTCTTTAGATATCCCCGAGCGTCCGGCTTTGGGGAGGCAAGTTGCAGCTTGCCCTCCTGTCTCCTTGCTTGGCTGCCTCCTGAATCGGCCCTCTCCTTGCTGCATATTTGATGTCTTCGTGATTGGCTTTGCTGCGCATTGGGCAAGCGAACTTGGACTTAGATACAAAAGGAGCCTGCCCAGGGTCAGCCTGGCAGCTGGCTGGGACACGTGGGAAATGCCCTCGTGGAAGTGAGCCTGTCCGCTTCTCCAAGAGACTAGGGGGCTCTGCCATTCCATCGTCAGGTCTTCTTGTTCCTAAGCTACAGGGAAGAGGGGTGAAGTAAAGGGGTTTACTCTGGTCTGTGCCAACCATCTGGCGCACACTCAGTAGCTGGAAACATCTGATGAAGGAGCTACCTGTAGAAAAGGAAGCACCAGGCATGGAGCCCATGCCCTGCCTCGGGACCCTACACCACAGGTCACTGGGAGCAGCCACGGTGTGTCTTCACTAGACCGGGCAGCCCTGTGGGGGAAGACACCGTAGCCCATTTCTACCATGGTATTAAGACTTCGGCCTCAATAACAGGGACACACGGGGTGGTAGCAACCCCAAATCCCCAGGGGCTGGGTCTCCAGATTTGGAGGGGGACTTCCAATAGCAACCTTGAACAAGCCACCTAAATTCTGTGTGTCCTGCTCCAGAGGAGGGGCCAGCACCACGCCCCCCCCCCCACCCGCATCTACCTTCCGTAAGTGTTTGGACAGGATCTTGGCAGGTGCACATGGCCTGAGTCCGAGCTTCTGTTTCCTTGGGATCTCAATCCTACTCAAGCTCGAATAAGAGAAGGAGATGGAGAAGACTGAACTGAACTCAGCTGAAAAGCATTTACTCAGTCACGTAAGTGCTAAGAACAAGAATACTGCTGAGGAGCAGAGGATGGCAAAAAAGCAAAAATCCACTTTAAAAATGCCCAGAACACATAGCTGTGCTGAGAACAGCAGGGCCCCTCTCTTCCCTCTCTTACAGACGTCCATCCCCTGGCACACGAGGGCTGGGGAGGCCAAGCCTCTCCACAGGGCAGCTCGGTAGCCCCTTTTTGCATCAGCAGATCCCGGGGTATTATCATTTCAGTAGTCAGTTAACACTGAGAACACAGAGGGAGGAAGCGCCACTTACAAAGCAGAGACAGAATTTCTCATCTCCACTTTGAGATCTTGTTCAGAAATGGGGTTGGGGACATACAATGATCTGCTGAGCAGGGTCCTGGGTGAAAACAAAGAACCTTTCTATTTTTAACCAATGACCATCCTCAAATCTTTGAAAAACAAAAACAAATGGGGAGGGGGCTTTTTTTTGGGTGGGGGAGGCTTTTAGAGAGAAACATCACTTGGCAGCCTTTCAGAAAAGGCAGTCTTCCTCTAATCATTGCATAGAGCTGTGGGAAAACAAAAAACATAACTTCAGGGATATACACGTAAACACATTGATCTTTATCATATACACTCAGGCTGACAGCTATGAAAAATCCCTCCAAATTCCTTTTTTTTTTTTTTGTTTTTAAGATTTTAGGGCACCTGGGTGGTTCAGTTGGTTAAGCCTCTGCCTTTGGCTCAGGTCATAATCCCAGAGCCCTAGGATGGAGCCCCGCAAAAGGCTCTCTGCTCCGCGGGGAGTCTTCTGCTCCCTCTCCCTCCGCAGCTTCCCCTCCTTGTGCTCTGTCAAATAAATAAATTCGGGGCCACGGGGCTTGATCCCATAACCAGAGATCCTGACCTGAGCCTTAACCAAGACAGAGGTTTAACCAACTCGGCCACCCAGGTGCCCCTCCCTAAATGCCTTTAAAACTGCGGCTGAAGCTTAGAGCCAGGGCCTCCAGCAGACATTGGGGCAACGTCTCTCCTGTGCCTCCCTCTTCTATGAGTCCACTGGGAGGAAACATGATCCACTGTCAGATTTTAAGACTGGAGAAACACGGCAAAGGTTTCGTTGGTGCTGGCAAGACCTCTAGCGCCCTGCAAATATGAGGCTCGTTTTCCAAAGGGCCGCAAGCTGTAGTCACGGCTCCTGGCCTTCTTAGCACGACTGATACCTTGTCTTCTTCCTAACCAAATGAATAGTGTCTTTCAGGGACGGGGCGGGGGCTTCACGGTGAGAACCGAGGGGCACACCCCACTTCGTGATGCATGCGCCATACAAAGTGACACGTTTTTCATCCGTGCGGCTTCTTCTGAGATGACACCGCTCGGGAGCACAAATTCTGTGCACATGCGCAAAACGACACTTGCGTACCAAAAGGGCAGCGCATTACTCACTCATTCAACGAACTATAACTCTTGGGATATGCTTTAATGAGCCAGCCGGAGAATTGCTTTCTCAAGGACTGCTCTTTTTCAGTTGGAAACGATCATAATCATTCAGCAACAACTGTTACTATCATCTTCATCGAGAGTGATAATCCCTCCGTCACTCTTCCACTGAAAGGACAACCAGCAGCCTCCAAGATGCTACTGGCACGGTGTTGCCTCTACTTCCAAAGCTAAGAGGGTTTGTTTTTTTTTTTTCATTGTATTTAATTCATCTTCCTCCTGTTACAGCTCTCTTGGATTGGAAGCATACACTTAGGCTCGCCCACACACACGCATGCACTAAGATCTTTGTAGGGGATCCTGGATCGCCCAGTCGCTGCCTCACCAACATTTGTTCTTGGAATCCTCCGGCTGCCTGTGCTGTTCAGGAGAAGCTTTAACAAGGACTTGGAGGTCCGACATTTCTAACCTCGAGTTCAGCATCTGGACAAATTGCTCTGGCCAAACTGAAGACTCTCAGCTTCCATCTCCTCCTCTGTAAAAGGGGGATAATAATGGAACCCACCGCCTAGAGCAGAGATCAGTGAACTATCTCTGCAAGGGGCCAGAGAGTAAATGCTTTTGACTTTGTAGGCCTCAAGGTCTCTGTCTCAACAACTAGAATTAGCTGGTGTAGTACAAAAGCCACCACAGATAAGACACAGACCAATGGGCATGGCTGTCTCCAACGGGACACTGAAATCTCATTTCATATCATCTGCACATGTCACCAAGTCTTGTCTTTAGCTTTTTTTCTTCCTCCTATCTGCTCCAGACTAGGACACCTACTTCTAGGCTATAGGCCATACAAAACCAGAAGGCAGGCTGCTTTTGGCCCAGCGGTCATAGTTCACTGACCCCTGATACGGAGCCCATGATGAGGATGAAATGACGTAATGACATAAAACACCCAGAGGGCTGCTTGAGATCTAAGTACTCTACCCGTAGAAGTTGTTCCTACCCTCGAAGGCAAAAAAGAAACTTAACGTGGATGAGGGAGAGCCCTTCGACTTGACCTAGCCCTATAGAAGCAGACCTCAGAGATACTGTGAGTTCGGTTCTGGACCACCACAATAAAGCAAATATCTCAATAAAGCAAGTCAAGTGAGTTTTTTGGTTTCCCACTTTGCTCCCCGAGTGTAGCATATAATGACCTGAAAATTTTAACCAAAAAAAGGGCAAGAAAAGAAAGTTAGCAGAAGTGCATGACATCGAAGGCAGGAGATCCAGATGTCTGCTTGCTGCAGATGTTGTCTAACTAATTACAGCCTCAGGAGTCATGTTGGTAGTGGTGACTCAACAAGTAACAATGGTAATTATAACAGCCAAATTCAATTGCTTACATAACTTCATCCTAAGACTTTATATTATAAAATTGCATCTGAAAATGAGGCATTATAAAGGGTTTCCAACCAAAGGAAAACATGAATGAAACTACCCTTGACCCATGTTTAAATCACTTCCAGGGCTTGTACAAGCATGGAATCTCTTGGTCCATCTGGGTTATTATTCAGACATTTAGACTACCAACACAACCTGTAGCTTTGAATCGTGTGGTCCATCATGAAACATGGGTGCTCGTGAAGGGAGCCCCTGGAAGTACCCCCATCCCCCGTGATATACATGAAATGCTCTTCTCCTTCTGCCTTTTCCAATATCCCATCACACTACTTCCAACAAGGAAGAGTGCTGGGTGCTCCTTGAAGCCCAAGAATCCACCATTGTACCCAATCAAAATGACATCAGTATTGCCACCAACCATAAGGAAAAGGGTAAAAATTATAAGTCTGTGGCTTATCAAATGTGCATGCCATTTAGAATGGCACCCCATAGGGGCGCCTGGGTGGCTCAGTGGGTTAAAGCCTCTGCCTTCGGCTCAGGTCATGATCTCAGGGTCCGAGGATCAAGCCCCACATCGGGCTCTCTGCTCAGCAGGGAGCCAGCTTCCTCCTCTCTCTCTCTCCGCCTGCCTCTCTGCCTACTTTGATCTCTGTGTCAAATAAATAAAATCTTTAAAAAAAAGAATGGCACCCCATAAAGTTCAAGGGGTTTTTTGTGATTACCTATTGTTACCATTATTTTTTTTCCATGTTGGGGGAAAAAAACCACAAAAGAATGCAATAGGGCAACAATTTATAGGCCTGAGCTACATGGACTTTCTGATACAAGTTCTAAACATGGAAATTCTCAATAAAGCAGTTGTACCTGGGGAAAGAAAAAAAAATAAAGATGTCTTGCCAAACCTATTGAGATACTGCTGGAATAAGAGAAGCTGGCTTCCAAAGCTGGAAAGAAACAATGGAATGAAGCAAACTAGAAAGAATGAAACCAGCCAAAATTAAGCCACAACGGTTGGTGGCCTATAGTTATTTGATCTACGCAATGGGCTTTGGTCAGTTATGTGTTTTGATTAGTTTTTAAAGAACATGGCAGTGAAACTTCTTTTACCTGCTCCCTAAAAGGAATGTTTTCATTCTAATCCACAAGCATCGACTGGGAACTGATTACACGCATACCCCTGTCTTAAGCCATGGACCAGGGGAAGAAATCCTCCAAACTAAACACTGGAGACAGGACTAGACAAGTATATGAATGAGGCCAATGGGGCAAGCTACTCTAAGAGGTCATCGCTACAGGTGCTTAGAGAAGTAAAATGTGTAAAGCTTTACTTTGAGAAGCATATGATCAAGTTCCCTCCTCCCAAAAAAGAACACATACACAAAGCGAAGAAATGAGCCACAAAGCAAAAGCATGAAGGTAACCGAAAGAATAGACAGAAATATTCAAAGATGTGGGAGATCTGAGCGGAGGCCACTTGGTGCAGTGGGCTGAGTAAGGTTCCCTGGAAACTTCTGCCCACCTAGAACACCAGACTGTAACCCTATTTGGAAATAAGGTCTTCGCAGATGTGATTACCTTGAAGTCCTACCGTGTTAGGGTGATCCCTAAAGCCAGTGACTGGTATCTCTATAAGGGGAAACAGACACAGAGAAACCCAGGGAGAAGGGGATGTGAAGACTAAGAGGGACCGGAATGATACAGCTACGGGCCAAGGAGGAAAAGCTGGGGACAGCCAGCAACCAGAAAGCCAGAAGAAGCAAAGAAGCATTCTCTCCTAGAGCCTTCAGGGGGACCACAGCCCTGCTGACACCTTGAGTGCAGGCTTCTAGTCTCCACGACTGGGAGAGAAGAGATTTCTGTTGTTTAAGCCCCCCTGCATGGGTAGTTCTCAGGCCGCCCCTGAGCAAACTAATCACTCAGCAAGAGCAGTCCTTGGAAGAACAAAAGCGGTGGAAGGCAGGCATCCTAAGGGGCCTCATGAACAGTTAGTTATGGGACCCGGGTCTTTTCTCCTGCTGCTCCTTACACCAGAGCAAAAGCGAGGCTCCTGGTATGCTCTCTGTACTCTACAGAAGGTATGTTCTCCATCGATGAAGTTATTCAGCAGCGAGGGGACTGTTCATTCGATTAGCCTCAAGCAGAGCTGGAAAGCGAAGGAATGCCACATAACCATGAAGTTTCACAGATAGCACCATCAGAGACAGAAAGGACGGGCCACCTCTGGCTTCCAGGCGGAGCCATCGGAACTTGAGGGAGGGAGCGCGACAGCCGCCAGCCAGCAACTTGACTCAATGGTGCTCTATGGCTGAGTTGCCCCATGTATTATGCAGAAGCTGGCGGTCCTCTCCACCCTGATTTGCATGCCGAAGCCGACTTCAAGCACCCCGTCCCTTCAGGGTGCTTGGCAGCAGCAGTGTCTGATAAATAGAGCAAGAAGGTGATCTGAACTACCCTGCCGGGCTAATCAGAAACCGGCCAGGATTGAGCAGAGAACCTCTCTGGAAGTGGATCTTCTTTCATCGAGGTCTGTATTTTTATAGTACATTCTTAATGCATAATGCACTTTGATTTCTCCCTTCCTCTCTCCCCTAGTTTCCCTCTCCCTCCCTTTCTCAATTTTGACATAAAGCTTTCTCTCCTGGGGCACCTGGGTGGCTCAGTCGGTTAAGTGTCTACCTTCAGCTCAGGTCATGATCCCAGAGTCCTGGGATCAAGTCCCGGACCAAGCTCCATGCAGCACCGGGAGCCTGCTTCTTCCTCTGCCTCTCTCTCTCTCTCTCTCTCATGAATAAATAAAACCTTAAAAAAAAAAAAGCCTTCTCTCCTTTTGTTTTCCCTTTATTACCAAGTGATCTAGAAAAATATTCTCATTGTGAAAGATGTGAGTAAAATACAACTATATAATAAAATATAACCAATCATATAATAAATACAATGTATGCCCTCACCTCCCTCTACCCTACTCTCTTCCCCTGAGATAACCAGTTAGTACACATCTTTGCAGCCCCTCCTCTGCATTTACATATTCATCTAAAATAATCTGCTTATTTTCATATATATGGATTATCCAATATGTGGAATTTTTACTTGCTTTAACTCCAGGATACAGCTAATAAATTTTTCAGTGTCAATACTATAGGTCTGCCTTGTTCCTTTTAATGACTGTATGTATCCCACATAATTTATTTAGCCTTGCCAGAATTCTAGGTTTTTTATTTCTTCCAATTCTTAGTGTTAAAAGCAATGATGCAATATATGCCTTGCATAATATAAACCTATGCCTGGATAAATTTCACTTTCACTAGAATCATGGAGATGAGTCTGTTGGATCGAGAGACATAGGCATTTTAAAAAAAAACACACATCTAAATTTTTACTTCTTAGGTACACTTTAAGTATCCTAGACACGTTCTCCAAATTCACCACAAAGTCTCATAAATTCTGATGTTGAATATTGTTAATCATTCTAAACTAACCCATGAAGCATATCATTGCACAGTGCAAAATTAAAATTCAAGAATCTCATATATAAAGTAGGTTATTCTACACGGAGAAAAAGTTAAAACTAATGAGTCCAAATGAGCGATGGCTGATAACTTTAGAGAGAATTGCAATTCAACAAAAATGCAATCAAATCATCTAAAATATAACTTTTATATTACCTTCCAGCTACTTTTCTGAGCCCTTCAACAAAACGCAAGAACTAAAAAGAATCCAAAGGTGAAATTACCATCCTTGTGTTACCATTCTTATTACACCCAGCAGATGGTCCTTAGCATGTGAAGGGACACGGGCATTTTTAACTTAAAATAAAATTTCCCAAATGGCTTTCCCAGTTTATGTGCCCCCAACAGAGGTCATACTCTCATCCTCATTAATTGAATATTATCAGTACTAACCATTTCCTCACTAACAAAAACACCTTGTTTTAATTTACATTTTCCTTGTTACTAATGATATGGAGCATCTGTTTACGAACTTATTGACCATTTGTTTTTATTCCTTCTATGGGGCTTTACACATTTTTTATTGAGTTGTTTAGCCTTGGGTTTATACCATCACACTTTATACATTCTGCATATTTAATACTTGTTACCTATCTGGTGAACGTTCTTCCATTATTTACTTTGTTTCTGTTTTGATTTATTTATAATTTGTTCTACACTTGTTCATTCAACAAATATTGACTGAAAATCTACTCTGTGCAGTGAACACACAAAATATTCCGGTACCTGAGTTTAATTTTTGCGCAAAATTGTCAGCATTTTGCTTTGTTACTTCTGTTTATATTTTCCTTAGGAAAACCTGTTTGAGTCCATAATTGTAAAAAATAGTCCTAAACTTGTACCTAAAACTTCTATAGATTATTAAATATATTGGGCTTTTGAATTCATCTGGAATTAACTGCATATATGCTGTGAGGTAGGTCTTTAGCTTTTTTTTTTTCTTTTTCCAAGTGGAAAGGCAATACAAAAGATCATGCCTTTAATCTATCTCGATGTAAAATACAAATCTTTATCATAACCATATTCTCACAAATAATGGGTCAATTTGAGATTGGGTGTTTTCTGTTGTGTTTCTTTTCCCATTCCTGTGTCTGTCTTAATTACTATATGTGTCTATCACAAGGACTCCATTATTATACCTCATATGCCTTGATTTGCTACCTAATAAAACAAGGACCCTACCCTATCATTGTTCTTTTTCACATAGCTATTGGCAATTCTGGAGATTTTCCTTTGCAAATGAGCCTTAGACTCAATTTGTTTAATGCCATAAAGAATCTCACTGACGTTTTGGTTTGAAAATTATTTGAATGTATATATTAATTTGCAAAGAGTTGACTTTAACAATATTAAATGGAAACATAAGAAGTCTCCATTTACTGAACTCCTTTTTTTTTTTTTAAAAGATTTTATTTATTTATTTGACAGAGAGAGAGATCACAAGTAGGCAGAGGCAGGCAGAGAGAGAGGAGGAAGCCAGCTCCCTGCTGAGCAGAGAGCCCGATGTGGGGCTCGGTCCCAGGACCCTGAGATCATGACCTGAGCCGAAGGCAGAGGCTTTAACCCACTGAGCCACCCAGGTGCCCCGTGAACTCCTTTTTTCAATCTACTCTATAGTAACTCTATAGTAAAATTTAAGTTTTATTTATAAATTTTTTGCACATTTCTTGTTACATTTGAGAAATTTATGCTTTTACTTGTTATTGCTACTGTAGGTAATAGCCCTTTCTCCCATTACCTTTCAGAAATAGTTGCTTCTTGTGTAAGTATTGTTTTAGGCTATTAATCTTGCACCCAAGGATAAAAGCCATTATTAACTGTGGGTCAGGGGTGGGGAGGGAAGGAAAGTAGAGAGCTTGGAGAGACCCAGAGAGGACAAATCCACATTTAAAATACTCTCTGCAGCTATGAGAAGGCATCCAGCACCCCACAACACCCTAGCTTGGCTAAACAGAGTGAAGCATACAAGCAAGACAAAGAAATTCCGGAGTAGTTCAGGGAAGTGTTCTGTTAGGACTTTGGAGAACACGGAAGAAATGGCCCCACACTGTGTCTAAGCAGAGAAGGAGCCTTACACAGGGTACGGAAGTCTTCCCAAGGCTGACACAGGGCACAGAGGAGGCTGAGCAGCGTCTTGCCTGTCCCAGTGGTAAATCTAGAAGCTCTGAGAACTAACACGTGAAAGACAGCTGGAGTGGGGACCACCAGGGGGCACAGGCTGGAGACCTGCAGGGCAGGACCAGGACCAGAGGTCTCAGCAGCACGTGCCAGTGCACCCTGAAGCGCCAAGTGGGACCAGTGACATCCAGAAAGATACAGTGGGGAAAGATGTCAGCAACCAAAAGCCAAATCATCTAAGACAGACCAAGCCGCAGAGGACCAAGCATGAGTGAGATGTCATCCTTGCTGCCATGATGGTTCGTAAGCATCCCCTGCCTCCTGAGGCCATACTGGGAATGGAGGAGGAGGAGGAGAAGCTCTTGGTGTGGGAAAAATACCCCGATATAGAAGCATGCACTTTCAGGCGATCACGTTTTAACAATGAACTCACTGAGTAATTTCCTGAAAGACATCAAACTCTAAACTGGCAGATCTTGAGTTACCCTCAAGATCTGAACTTGAACTTGAACTTTTTGCCCCCAGAGGAAAGGAGCTCACAGAAAACTGAATTCAATCATGAGGAAGTAATGTCACATTTATGCACATCTGAGTCATAATGTATAACGTTCTTAAACCTCTTATGCTAATATAGTTTCTTGTGTTTACACAGATCCTGCAAGACACGAAATTTTTGTTCTTTTGATGTGCGCCACTATGGGTCGGCACACTATGCTACACCCCCCAGTCATGGGAACAAGCCTAAAAGCTATAGGTTTTAAGTGAGAACACTCACTACTCCTACATGGCCAACAAAGACTCTGAAAATCAAATATCCAAAGTACGCACTTCGTTTAACACCTTTGTTTGCAGGCAGCCTACTACCTGAATACTCTGAAAAGGAAAAGATCAAAGTTCAGTCCACATTTTTGCCTATAGACATGCAATGATGGATTAGGGAAATGAGCAAGATATTCCCCCTCAACACTGCTCAAATCATGGAGCCTATGTGCATTTTGATCTAGTTGAAGAGGAAGGATTAAAAAGTTTGAAGGTCCCAATTCCAGGAAGTATTGACTAATTGCATCCCACCCCACCTCTCCCACTGAATGCAGCTATAAAACCTGGACAGAATGTGTGTAGCAGCTATTTAAGGATCTCATTTCTGTTTATCAAAGGTCATATATGTGATGGGGGAGCTTATATATACATAAGAAATCCCAGAAGGATATATAAAATACTGTTAACAGTTATTTCTTTGGAGTAGGCTTGGAGATACAAGGGGCAAGAGAAAGGAAACAGTTTGGATTTTCATTTTAAATTCTTCTGCACTAAGAAAAATCATGGACATTATTTTAAACCTGTTTTAATACATGAGGTGTGAATGTTTATGTGAGGTAATGGATGTTAACTAATCACACTGTGGTAATCATTTTGCAATATATACATATATTAAATCATTAGCTTACATATCTTAAACTTACACAGTGTTACGTAACAATTGTATCTCATTAAAAAGGGAACATTTTTAAATAATAAGTAAAATAAAAAGGAACTACCTTTTAAACTTCTAGTAAGATAATAATGTCTTTGTAGAGAGTTTGTTAACCAGGGGAGCTGACCTTCAGCCAACCCTGAAGGAAAATACCATTCCTGAGAACACCCATAGTTAAAGAGCTGTTAATAGGGTCAGGGCAATGAATCTGGAAGTCTGCCATCAAACCATTCCTCCAAGAAATTCTGCCCACATTGGCTACCCAAAGACAATCAAAAGATTAAAGGTATACACATACCCAAGAAGAAAATTATCTGGAGTTCTGCAACCAGATCCTTTCGATAGATTCATGCATGAGTCCCAGAAGTTGAACTCAGTTTCTCTGGGTTAATAATATACGAGTTTTCATTTAAAATTTTTTGGCATTTATGGTAAAATTAACATTTCCAGGATACACATAAAAGAACACAGAAATTTTTGACCCTAAAACACCCCATCGTCAACAAAACTAGGTTTGTGATCTTGAGAAGACTACACGATTTCTTATTTAGGAATGTCCTCAAAAATACAATAGCAGGGGTGCCTGGGTGGCTCAGTGGGTTAAAGCCTTTGCCTTCTGTTCAGGGCATGATCTCAGGATCCTGGGATCGAGCCCCGCATCGGGCTCTGTGCTCAGCAGGGAGCCTGCTTTTCCCTCTCTCTCTGCCTGCCTCTCTGCCTACTTGTGATCTCTGTCAAATAAATAAATAAAATCTTAAAAAAAGAAAACAACAAACAATAGCAGACTGGGTGATGGATAAGACCTTTACCAGTTCCTTGAATCAGTGAGTCACCTGGTCTGGTTTAGAAATTGAATTTTACAGAGTTGTTCTTTCCTGATTCACATTTCATTTGTTATTAGATTAACACTGGCCAGCAGTCAAATGCCAATCCTTAAGACATTTTTACCAAACATTATAAATTTTCAATTGTTGTTCAGATTTACTTAGCATGGAGACAAAGCTCTTAAGCAGCAAAAACTTCACAAATTAAAAGTTGTTTCTTCTATTAAGTGTTGAAAGACATCTGATTTCAGAGAGAAATTTATATTTTAAAAGTGTGTGTGGCCTAAGGAAAATATTGTAGACATTTAAGAACCAAAGTCAAAGGACTATTTACTATAAATAAGCTTATTGGAACATTCTCCAAACATTTTAAAACACATAAACAAAAATATCAAAACTTAGTAGCTATGCGATAAAAGCTAAGCATCGATTTTAAAGATTTTATTTATTTATTTGACAGAGAGAGTGAAAGAGATCACAAGTAGGCAGAGAGGCAGGCAGAGAGAGAGGGGGAAGCAGGCTCCCCGCTAAGCAGAGAGCTGGATGCGGGGCTCGATCCCAGGACCCTGATCATGACCCGAGCCGAAGGCAGAGGCTTTAACCCACTGAGTCACCCAGGCATCCCACTTTTTTTTTTTAAAGACTTCTCTCATTTTCTCATTTATCTTAGTGAGTGTGTGTGTGTGTGTGTGTGTGTGTGTGTGTGTGTGCACGCGCGCACATGTGCACTTGAAGAGAGGAGGGGCAAAGGTAGAGAGAGAGAATCTCAAACAGATTCCCTACTGAATAAGGAGCCCCACATGGGCTCAATCCCAGGACCTCAAGATCATGTCCTGGTCTGAAATTAAGAGTCAGACGTTTAACTGATTTAGCCACCTGGGTGCCCCAGCCATTTTTTTTTCAGACATGCTAATTCCTTCATATTATCCTTCATATCATTTTACACAGAGCTTCTTGATATCTTCTTGATACCTTTTGTCCTCCTATTTCTTCTTGGATGTTTGTTTCAAATCTATTCCAACTGTACCCCAACAGACGGACCTCTCTGGACGTCGCATGCACACTGCTGATCCTGTTTTCACCTCAAACAACTTTCCTGTCAGCTTCCTGCAACAGCCATGGCTCCCAGCAGCCATGGGCATCCGCCTTCCCCAGAACAACCTGGCTCTCTTTCCTGCACTGATCAGAGTTTGTTCCAGAGAGATGAGGGAAGGAAGGAAGAGGAATGGGAAGGGACAAAGGGAAGGAGGAATGAGTGGGGAGGGAACAGGAGGGAGAAAAAGGAGGGTTAAGGAATAGATGTATTGGTTGCTAGTTTGCCATCCACATTGTTTCTTCCTTCTCTCACTTAAAAGCCCTGCCCAGAATAATTTCTTTATATTTGAAAAAGGAAAGAATCCCTTGAATAATGATAAGTGACATAATATGCACTAAACTGATTTCCGATGAGAAACTGATTTATCGCCTACATTTCAGAGTCCTGGGAAAGTTGACATGGAGGAATAAATGGATTTCAGGGCAAGCAATGAATTTCTGAAGTATATTTCAGAAGCCCTTCTCCAAATCATAAATAAAAGCAGGCTGACTATAGCCTAGCACGTATGATCGAGACAAAACACCATGCCACCCAGGACCCAATCAACAGCCTCCTCACAATGGCCAAAGTGGATGACAGGATGTTCTAGAAAGATGTTTCCCAAGGCAACTTCCCCAAGGGTTCATCAATTAAAAGAAAAAAAAAAAAAGCAGTTCAGACCACGAGGGCTTGAAAACAATTACTCGGGGAAGAAATTATTGTAGGGAGTTTGAAGAATAGAAAAGAGTAAAACAACCTTCAGTAAAGTTAGTTTCAAAATACACCTGCTTTTCTCATTCCCGCAAGACTGCACCTCCCACCCTGAAATGCGTACTAGCAACCCCCACAATCCAAAGCAACCGGAAACCTGGTGGTTATTTTTAACAGAAACTTAATCATCTAATTCCAACGCTTCTGTTCGAATATGAACTATGAAAGTAAGATGATGGGAAGAGTGACTATAGGGAAGGTGAAGGCTAGCAAAGAAGTGAAGTCACACAGCACCCAATGGGAGACAGAGAATCCCCCACCCAGAGATCTTCAACTCCAGCCATCTCTTCCCCAGAAGGAGAAACTGTCGGGAAACAGAACCTATCTTTGGACACTTCATAACAAAAGTGAAACCAAAGATTGACACTTACATTTCATTTGCTTGGAGATGGACTTGTTAGGTTCAAGCCAGTGCTAGGGAGAAAAAAAAAAGCAGAGATTATGGGTCAAATTATGGGTCAAAACCATATGATGCACACTTAATAACTAAGAGAAATTTAATACAGTCTTTTCCCAAAGTACAGGCTTGGTGCCCGTAGATATTTCCTCAAGGTTCCACCTTCTCAAGATCAACACAAACAATCCCATAATGAAAATACAAAAGGCAAGGGCATAAATTACAGGGAATTAACACTCTGAGTAGTATCTGAGTCCTACTAAGAGAGTAGAACTAGGGAGTGAACATGGTCTTCAGTGGGATATTCTCGTGGCTCTAGTGGACCCCAGGACCCCAGTGGACCCGTTGCTCAGGGCAAGCCACAGACGGCTAAAGGCTTGGACATCCATGACCTCAAAAAGTCACAGTTCAAGACAGCTTCAGCCCCCCACTCCCCTGCCAGGTAGCCCCTGTTAGGTGAACAGCGGGCCAAGCCAGCATTAGCCCCATCACAGGAAGGCAGTTCATCTTTCATGGTAGGGGTGAACAAATGACGAGTATCTTACTTCAGTGGCCTGAGATCATCCAGAAGAAAAACCAGCTCTATCACAAAGCAAAGAAGCCCAAAGACCTGGGTGGCTCAGAATGGTGTTATTTGAAGCAGAATGGCATTTGAAGCAGATACACGCTGATCCCAGCAGCCAGCTCACTCCAGTGTGTGTGAAGGTTACTCCGACATGTAGAGAGCCAGGCAACTCTTGCTCTCCCTAACCATGATGTCCCTGAAGCCACTTAGGGCATGTCAGGAAGCATCGCTCTATACACCTGCGGTTTAGAAAGATTAACAGGAGAGCCATGGGTATCCATCAGGAGGTCGGAGAGCCCTGACTTACTGGGCACCCCTCACGCTCAGTACTAGAGAGGAAAAGAGGACGCTTACCATCTGTTGGGGCTTACACCCCATTTGTGCCGTCCAGTTAAGTCTCAGAATTCGGTAAGGTCCCTGCCATTTGGTATAAATGCATAACCATACATTCTAAGAAGAGCTGGCCTATGTTGAGCACTTCCTAAATGCCAGGAGTTACTCTAAGCAATTCCCTGGGCCATCACTACTACCCCATTTACAGATGAGACATCAGGAGGCTCAGGACATTAGACAACTAGCCTAAGGTCACCCAGAGATTAAGTGGTGGAACCAGTGCAAGGTGGGATTCCAGAGCAAAGGCCCTTCACCTTGGCCACACGGCCTCGCCACAGATCAGTCTGCTCTGAAACCTATCATTCTCAACAAACATTCCTTCTTTCCCCAGGAGCTGAAAAACATGAGCGGTCAAATCATGAGTTTCCAGCCCAGGGTGTCCGATCTCTGCAGTCTTCCAAAACAAGAACAGGGGTCTTTTCGCTATGTCAACCCCAAGAAAAGCTGCACAGAAAACCCACACATTTACCTCTGCCCTATTGCGCAAACGGACGTGGCAAGTTTCTTTGCTTCTGATCGAAATCAGTTCTGTTCATTTTGAGAACCTGGTTTTTCTCCTTTTTTCATTTTTTTTTAATTGTGGTAACATACACAACATCAAATTCGCCATCCTGACCCTTTTTAAAGGTACAGCTCAGAGACAGTAAATACATTCATAATGGTATGCAACCAACACCCCCATTCATCACCAGAGCTCTTTGACCCTGTAAAACTGAAACTCTAGCCCTAATAAACACTCACTCTGCAGGCCCCTTTCTCCAGGCCCTTGGAGACCATCATTCTATTTCTGGTTATCTCCTTCTAATCAGAAGCGATGTTTGGCATTTGCACAGTTATCGTTGAACAGTGGGAAAACGTATTGATTGGGCCACTTACTGGCTGTGTAAGCATGTACAGAATGTTTAACCTTGCTCTCAATTTCTGCAACTATCATATGGGAATAGCGATAGTACCTACTATGCACGGTTGTCGCGAGGATTTCATAAGTTAATAATAATAAACATGAGACACTTCAACCATACCTGGCATGTGAAAAATATCAATAAATCCTTGTTTGCTGATGCTGTTACTTAATAAGTACAGTTTAATTAGCAGACCACATCCCATGGAGGAGAATAATAGATGGGGCCTCTGATGATTAAATTACTTTTCTAGCAGTAAATAGGATAATTTAGAACTAAGACAAGAAAACAAATACCAACTGAAATCAATACCTACTGCTACAGTCTCACAGAGGAGAATCACTAGTCATTGGGCCAATCAAGTCTGAAATGCGTTTTCCGAATTCTCCTTGCTTGGCATCCTTGGAACTCGATAGCCGTTCTCTGCCTAACTTCAACCTGCCTTTCCTCCCCCTCCAAGGGGGGACAGGGAGTACAGGTACATTTCATTTTATATGCCCATTCCAATTAGCTGGTGGCAATCTCCCAGGATTGTGAAGAAGGATCCAAGTGTCAGTGAGAATGAGTACCATAACGATTGGTCGTGTCTGCCATGGAGGGGCAGGGAACATGGAAGGTATGCCTGCAAGGTGTTTGCCATCTGTGCCCTCAATAAGTTATTTACTCTAAATAAATGGCCTCCTCATTGTCCTATGAAATACACGCTGCAGTTTCTGATGGGTTCTGACCTTCCTCCTCCTCTTGGCCTATTCACACCCTACCCTTGCCTCTCAAATCTTGCCTATCTTAATTGCCTCCACTACGTACTTTTCCGCCAGGAAAATTATTCTTCTGCAGTGGGACAGTCACGGGGTATAGAGCCCTAAGAAAAACAAGCCAGCATTAGTCATGTTTCAAGGGATTATAATAAATCATTTCTTCAGAGAGGGTCAAGCTCAGTGTGTGAGCAGTTATTAAAATTTAAAACTCTGGCCGATGGCCCAACGATTCCCTTATTCCCCAACGTGCCCACGTGAACACAGAGGAACACAACACGGATTCTCACTGCAAAATGAGATTAAATTATAAAACATTTAGACTATTAATGGCCATCATCGGGAAAATGATAAATAACCTATCATCTGTTCACATGCTCGAGGATTCTTCAGTGTATTATAGGAGGGAGATCTTGATGGGTACCATGGTTAGATCTCTAAAAACATGCACTGTAATGAAAAAAGTGAGCTGCAAAATTTACAACTATGGCCACAGTTCCCAAATCACGCACTAAAGCGCCCCAGGGAAAAGAGCCATACCAGACATCTATCAGATACCCACTGTGCAAACTGTAAGCTCAAGGAAGTTCCCAGCTCTAACATTAGATCATGCTATACTCCTTTTGATGTCATACTGTTTGCAACACTGGATTTTTAGCGGTTGCCGTGATGAAAAGCAAGTATCGCTCAAAAAGAGGTGTGCCAGGCAATGAGTACGGCAGTATCTGATCAGGTCCCAGAGTCTGAGGCCGCCTACCAGGTGCACCCCTCCTGTTCCCAGGTAACTGTGGTTAGGAATGAACTAGAAATACTATTTTCATGTAGGTCTTGTTTTAAATGGCTATGAAGTTGTTAGAACCTAAATACTAAGTTTGTTGTCCCTCTTATTAGATAGGGCACCACGAAATAATTACTAAGACACTAAGAAAGCCATACATCAACAGAGTTTGGGAACCTCTGAGCTAGGGTATCATATGATCAATGTGTTTTCTTTAAGTAAAAAGTATAAAACACTACCCTATATTTTCAAAAAATACATAATAGGCGTCCAAATGTATTTTTCAAGATCTGAAGTAGACAAGAAGCAGGTAACAGGGAGAAAACAGGAATTTAGGGATGTTGCTCAAAGGAAAGCAGGACTTGTGTTTTATCTGTGATATTTTAACTTACACTTTTTACATGCACTCACACATTACGTGAATAATTAAAAGTCAATTTAAAAAAAAGAGTGGGGGGTGCCTGGGTGGCTCAGTGGGTTAAAGCCTCTGCTTTCGGCTCAGGTCATGATCTCGGGATCCTGGGATCGAGCCCCGCATCGGGCTCTCTGTTCAGCGGGGATCCTGCTTCCCCCCCTCTCTCTGCCGGCCTCTCTGCCTACTTGTGATCTCTCTCTCTCTGTGTATCAAATAAATAAAATATTTTTTTAAAAAATGATTTAAAAAAAAGGAAGCTAAGTTCTACTCAGAGGACAAAGGTGGACTTTCATGTAGTTTAGACTCAAGATGAAGAATTTCACACATAAGAGGCAGATGCCAAGTCCAGCCAAGCCCCCAGCTTTGGCACTTCGGCCCAACACAGGAGCCACGAGTCCTGCGTTCCAATCCCGGTTCTGCCACTTACTAGTGATGGGACCTCCAGTGTGTTGCTTCCTGTGTTTCCCCACTTACAGCATCACGGTGAGGTTTAAGTAGGTTAACGCATTAAAGAAGTCCTTAGAACAGAGCTTAGAGCCTAGTTAAAGCTCAGTAAACACCAGCTGTTCCATTCTTCTTTGCATTCACTCAGACACTCCCAAGGTGGTGCGATGGCCCCTCTTGGTGAGCCCACCTCTGCCCCTCTCTTCCTCTCACACTCCCATCCCATCCGCCTTCTGCTCTACATGAAAGGTAATCCTCCTCCCTTTTTTTCCTTCTTCAGTTTAGAGTTGGGAGTTGGGCAATGAATTCAAGTCTGGACGACACCGACAACTCCTGCTCTTACTATATGTACAGATGGATTATATGCCTATGAGAAAGAAACAACCATGAGGCTGTGTGCTTGGTAATTAGATAGGAGGCTCAGAACACTGACTGCATTGCTATTTTCCTTTCAATTGCTACTGGGAATATATGCTAGCTTGTTTTTTGTTTTTTGTCTTTTTAAGTCTGTTTCCTTACTGGAAACGGAAATTCCCTAAGAGAGGTAGAAAGAAGAGACTGCCAACCAAATATCTGAATTTGAGGCTGGTTTGCTAATAGCTGAAACTGGCATTTCCTCAACTTTCATTTAGAATAAGAATTCCAAAGACTCAAGAAGCTAAGATTCAATGACTGATTCTACCTAATGAGCTTAGGACGTAAGATGAACCAGAGGAGGCATTTCCCCCGCACAATCTGAAGTTTCAGGAAGGTGTCTGTGGACATACTGACAGGGCTCTGCCCAATTCCTCTCGGATCCATTTTCCCCTTAGTTATAGAACTCAATCCTTTTTAGGAAGGCTGCCTCAGATTACTAGAATCCAATACAGAATGGGAATCCAATAGAGAATGGGCCTCCCCCCCAACTTACGTCTGAACTGTCAGGTTAAGAAGTGATGGGTGTGGGAGGATAAATACCTCTGCTCCCTCACCCCTCGGCCAGGACAACTCTAAGCCATGACCTACGCTCTTACAAAAACCCTCTGGCTTTCAGCCCCAGTTACCCTCTGTACAACTTTGCTCAACATCACACACTCATGTGACCTCCTTCCTTTCCCTGTCCCAATGCCCCCAAGCTCCTGAAAGCCTTTTTCCTGGAAACATTTCCTAATGAACCTGGAATTTTTATCTCCGAATCCACTTCTGAGTACCAGAGCCAAGACAGCCTCCCTAACTCCCCACCAAAAACTGCCCTCTATCTGTTGAATTTAAAAATCCTTCCCTTGGAGGTTTTATTCCTCTTGCCTTGGACTTGATCCCCAGTAACCTGCATATCCCCCTCTGAGAGATCCCAATTTAACAGGGTTTTCAGTCTGGACGATGTAGCCTGACCATTTCAAAGCCACTTCTTAGAACAAATTTATTTTGCTTGATAGTAGCTTAAAGTAAAGAGGAGAAGTTGAATGAAGACTCACAAAGAGGGTGAAAAGCAGAGCACTGGCTAAGCCCTCTATGCCCAGATTCCCTTCTCTGGGGTCTTGGGGGTAGGGTGGATCCCAGGACCCCTAAGATTCCTTCAGCAATCATATTCCACATTGTCTGAACCTGAAGTAGGAGAACATCGCCAACAATTGGTTCTTTTGAAATTTTGCTAGGCCCAGCTATAGTTAGCCCTAAGAGATCATTTTTCTCTACCCCATCAAAGAAATGGTACATTTCTTTTGTACTTTCCAGTTTTGGCTTGTTTGGGGGTGGGGGCAGGAAGGTGGGTGTGTGAGGTGGTGATTTTGTGGCTAAGTAGATTGATTTTTAATTTGACAGGTGCTAAGCCAGGAAAAAAAAAAAAACTTCCCAAAGTAAACAATATAACATACTTGGTTATCTTCAAATGTTGGGCTTCTGTTGAAATTGATTCAGCCTATCACTACAAAATGAATTACCCACCTCTCTGCTATCTTTCTCAAAACCCTTAGTGCCCTAAACCAGAATAATCTATGGCCCAGAGAAATGTGTGAAATAACAAACGGGCTTTAAACAATGAATACATCTCCCAAACAGGAGATGGTTTTTCTCCTCAGAAGTAACCCGACCCACAGTCTAACTAATTCCCATCCTAGCCCTGAAAAGATGGCCTGATTCTCACATCTCACCTGGACAAAGCCCCAGAGTAACTCAGTCTCCCTGCATTATCTAGCCAATTTATGCCATTTTTAGACCCTCTGGCCACTGCAGGGGAAAAAAAAAAAAAGAATACCATCCAAATGAATGCAACCTAACAGTGTTCGGGTGGACCAGTTAGATCTAGGCCCCAGCTAGTTAGCTACAAGTTACCAATGGTTTTCACTCCAGTTTCAGTGAAATTTACAACACAATGGCAACAAGGACAGAAGTATCTATAGGCCAGGCCCACTCACAAGTCCCTGTCCTTCTGGCAGTCAACCCATGCAAGAAAACCTTCACTGTTTCAGAGCAATGTTTTTATTTCTTCAACCATAACTGATCCTGCATTCTGGGCTCATGGGGATAAGCAAAATAGAAGTAACAGCTGGGAGAAGAAACACCTAAGAAACAGAGATGGAAACAGGAAGCATGAGAAAGCATAAGCACTGTTTTTTTTTTCCCCATAAAGGACCAAACCGTATAAATATTTTAGGTTTTGTGGCCCACATGGTCTGTCAGGACTACTCGGCTCTGCCGCTGGAACATGAAAGCAGCCAGGGACAACACAAAAAGGAACAGAAACAGCTGGGTCCCCATAAAGTGTTATCTACTAAACAAATGCGGGTTCTCCTGACACCTGTGTGCCAACCCCTGCTCTACATCCAAGGAATCCTTAATGTACACGCAAGGCTAAAAACAGTAGTAGTCTGAAAATGCAATAGAGATTGTAAAAACATTAAGTACTGTCTATTTGAAAGTACACTGAGACACCAAAATGCAATTATAGAGGAAATGATGGGATTTTTTCAAGCTTGTTACGATGGGATTTACCACTGTGTACCACTTGCTGTCAAGCCATAGAAATCGCACATGGTCACCATACTGTTCTAAGGTCAAAGATCTTCAAGCTGCCAGAAGCGTGAACCTTTCAAACTCTTTAAGGCACGGAGAAAAGATCCATTGTGTGTTGAGAATACAGACTAATGCACTTAAACAACAACCCAATGACACAGGCATTATTATTAGTGTCCCCATTTTATCGATAAAGTAATTGAGATTAAGGAGGCTGTTCAAGGTCATACAACCAGCAAGATGCAGGGCCAGGATTTAACCTGATCTTCTTGGCATCAAAGCTCGCACCTGAGCAATAATGACCTCCACACTCCATCCTTCTTGAGGTTTGACACTGCAGCCCGTTCTCCTTATATTAAGTCTACAGCTACCCTTGCTTCCAGAAGGTCTCTCTGGCCTCATTCTTTTCTTTCTGTTCTGTATGTTCCTGGTCGGTCTCCCATGCTGGTTTCTCCTTCTAGATATTCTTTTAAAAAATGGATATTCTTTAGGTTTCAAGTCCTCCTCTTATTTTATATTCTTTCCCTCAGCTCTGCAGGCTATGCTCAGGGCTTTATGGTTGTGAAAACCTCATGGGCTCAAAAATTTCCATCTGTGGCTTAAACCTCTTCATTAAGCTTCAGATCTGTATTCCCAACTATAGATGGAACATCTCTACCTCAACATCTCATAGGTATCCCAGACTCAACATATCCAAAACTTACCTCTTCTCCCCCAAACCCTCTCTGTACAGTTTATTTGGTAAGTGGTTCCACCTGTACTTAGAGCCCAAAGAGGTCCTGTACCAAGTCCAAACACCCAGTTGGACAAGCCATGTGGAAAGGCCCTGAAACCACATGCAGAGCAAGGGGGCCCCCCAAGGCCCACCTTCCAGTCATCTCCATCAAGGTTCCAGGCATATGAATGAAAACAACTAGGACCTTCTGCACCCCGCTCCAGAATAGACCAGCCCCCAGCTGAACACCAGCGAGGGAGCCCAGTCAACACCAAGTGGAACCTAAGATTCACCTTGCTGACCCCAGCTCAAATATCGGACCCAAAAAATCCTGGTATATGATAAAACTGTGTTCATTTACACCCCCAAGTGTTTGAGGAGACTTGTTCCACAGTAATAGATAGCTAGGACCCTCACTCCTTATGATGAACTGAATGTTTGTCCCCTGACCCCCACCAAATTTATGTGCTGAAACCCTGCCCCCCAATGTGATAGTCTCTGGAAGTGGGACCTTTGACGGTAATAAGGTTTAGAAGTCATGAGGGTGGAAATCCGAGATAGGCTTAGTGTCCTTATAAGATGAAGAGAGCCCAAGGCGCCTGCATGCTCTCTCTCCCTACCATGTGTGGACCCAGGGAGAAGGCAGCCCTCTGCAAGCCAGGAAGAGAGTTCTCATCAGAAGCCAAATCTGTCAGCATCTTGAACTTTCCAGCCTCTAGAACTGTGAGAATGAAGTGTCCTGCATAAACAGGTGTTTTCTTAGAGCAGCCCAAGCCAACTAAGACACTCATCATTACTCTCCATGGATAGAACACAATCGCAATTGAACCTTAAATGACATTGGCTTGAGCATCCACGAAAAGGAAGTCTACTCCAACTGTCCGTCCTTACCAATATCGCTTTTATGTCTCCAAGTTATACATCATCTTTACATTCTAGACTTCTCAGTTTGTCTCGAGAGCTATTTGAAACTTCCAAACATGCTGATCTCCCATCAGCTCTGATGTCCTTGGCTGCTGGGAGCCTCCAGTGAGTGCTTCTGTAATGACGGAACTTAAACCTTATCAACCTAAGTCATTCCTTCCCTCGTCTGAAACAAGCCAGGGGCTTCCCACCACCAAGGAGGAAGACTGCCTAACCCTGGATATCCTCCTGCATTTTTCCTAACTCAATTAAGGCTAAAGTGTCGTTTTTCACCACACCTACTCCTATGTCTGCCTGTTGGCCCAAACAAGATAACCACTTCATGTGCCTGCTCCTCCCTCCATTAAAATTAGGACATCCCAGGGGCGCCTGGGTGGCGCAGTTGGTTAAGCAACTGCCTTCGGCTCAGGTCATGATCCCGGAGTCTCAGGATCGAGTCCCACCGGCTCCATGGAGAGTCCACTTCTTACTCTGACCTTCTCCCTTCTCATGCTCTCTCTCACTCTCTCTCTTTAAAAAAAAAAAAAAAAATTAGGACATCCCAGTTACCTAAGTGACTTACAGATTGCAACCTGTCATTTTCAGGCATCCTCATCCCTTCCTAGGAAAGGACATCAGGTGTAGACAGAGTCAGTTAGGAGCGATCATTTTAGTTAAACCCCAATTCTGCTTTCTGTGGAAAGAATATGACAATATCGCCAAATCTGTCAAGTTAATACCTTGGGCCACAACTGAACCACAAAATATCCAATTCTCAAGCTGTTAAGAAACTGCTGTGTACCTCGTAATTGGAGTACTCGGAGTCCTTTCCCATAAACCTAAGTTACTTGTCCATACCTCCTCCCCAAACAGGCATCCAAGTAGTATTGATTTTTAATGCCCCTGAGATTTTAAAAACAAAAAGCGGACTCATTAAGCAGACAAATTCATGGCCAGTGACCTACAGCAGGAGTACAATCCTTCTCTTCAGTGCAGGGCTGCCCTAAATCTCAGGTACCACTCTCGATCTTAGGTACAAGCATCTGTGAAGCGATTGTCCCCAAGAGCAGGAAGCAGCCTTTCAAAGGCAAGAGCAGCTGGTGGGACATAATGCTGTCTGGTTTCTTGGCACCAGCCCGAGAGCGAAACCTAAAATCATTGTGATTTTTTTTTTATGCCATTCCATGTCCTCCCCAAAGGTACCTCTAGAAAAAGCAAACTGCTCTAACATAGAAAAGGTCTTTTCTCATTATTAATAAAACTCATTGATAGGTTCACTAGTTCTGGCTACTGACATAAAAACCCCACGGCTGTAATTCTGTCTGGTGGAAGGAGGCATCAGGGTTCAGCATGTCCTTGCATTTATGATTTTCCAGGTCATTCCATCAGAAAGTGGTCCAGTGGCCACATGACACCCAAACACAAGGGTGTTCAAGGAGACTGTCCCAGAGGGGTTCATTTCCAATGTGAATTTGTTTTTAGGTAGGAGTCAGAACGGTCCTTAAGTTAGAAAAGTCATTGATACTGATGTAGGTGGGTTAAATAGACACTTAGAAATAGGGAAGTTAAAATCAAAAGCACCGGGTCCCATTTGCCTGCAGACTGTAAACCAACACCTACAATCTAGTCCTGGGATAATGCCTCCTCTAACTGGGCTGGGTGGGATTTGGGGCGGGAAAAGTACCTCTCACTTTCTAAGGCACCAGGGGTGATTTCCCCTACCTGGGTTTGGGAAAGGGGAAAAGGCAGAAGAAGGGAAATCCAGGACAGTGGACATCCTAAATCATAGCCATAGAAAACAGAATTAGGAGGGGTGCCTGGCTGGCTCACTTAGAAGAACATAGTCCTCTTGATCTCAGGGTTGTGAGTTTGATCCCCACATTGGATAGACATTACTAAAAATAAACTTTTAAAAATAAATAAATAAAACAAAGAAAACAGACTTATGAGATCTAGCTCGTTATCCCAAAACTTCATGTTCCCAAAGAGAAGTTACCCAAACACCTGAGAAGCAGTGGAAAGAATAGGTTATATTAAAGAAAAAATACCTGGACTTAAGCCAAGTACTACCTCTACCTTCTGGAATTATTCCTCCTAAGACTTCTAAACTTATAGTCTCAGCTTTCTCTTTCAATAAAATGATAGCACCCACCCTTTCCCTGGTCTCAGGCACTAAGATTATATGAGCTCTTCAGAAGAATATGGTAGAAAGTCGAGGGGATTTTTACTGAGCAGTGTTCAATCTGCCCCTCCCTACATCAAATTTTAAAACTAATGGAAATTCTGAGCCCTTGCCATTAAAATAGCAAAAGATAGACATCATTTACTGACTCAGTCCTCATCACTCTCAGAGCATATGGGGCATGAGACATCTTGTCAAACATATGGTGTTCCAAATGTAATAGTGCTAAATATTTAATATTCCACAATGGTTTACTGTAAATCAAGTTGTGAAGAGTTGTAGGCAAACCACCAACTCCCACAGCAAAGGTAAGTTCCACTTCAGCTTTTCTAACTAACTTAATTTTCTGTTGATTAGCTTTCTATCCAAATAATTCATCGGTTTTAGTTTCCACTGAGAAAAAGTACGTGATCTGGTAAAACCACCAATTCATCTCTGCTTAAAATTCTATCAGCCTGTCTTTGTGCCTCTGAGCCATTTTTTCTAATTATCCAAGGCTCACACTTGTCTCCCCAAAGAACATATTAATGGCCATCCTGTCTTTAAAAGAAGTTGTAAACATTTCTAGATTTTAGACTTCCTAACCACAGTTCTATTTATTCATATGACTGCCTCACCTAGACCGAGCCAATGCACAATAATTATAAGAATCACAATAAAAATAATATATACCAGTGCTCAACAGATAGCATTTGTTAAACTTTATCTTGAATTCCCGTGTCAACCCTACTGGTAGGTGTTGTAATCTGTTTTAACCATCAGGATAGGGACTTGGAAAGGCTCAATAGCTTGGCCAAGATCGCACAGCTTACTGACCAGCAGAGGTGGGATTTAATGCACATCTTTCTGAGTGCAAATTCCATGTGGCTTCAAGTAGCAACTACTGGGCAACTCAAGTAGAAGCTACACTCCCACTGAATCCTCAGAATCAAAAGTCTAGAAAAGGCTATGATGCAGGATGGAAAACAACGATTCAAACAATCCTGTAAGCAATTTCATGGATACATCAGATAAGACAGTTTTGAGTGCAGCCCCCATTTTTTCTACTAATCTATTACCCAAATCTGGACACTAAAAATTAAGCTCAACCACGTCAAAATATAAAGAACGATGAAGCACATCAACCTAAACACTTTTTTCACCTAAATAATTTTAGACATATGAAAAAGTTACAAATATAATCACCCTCTTCCCCCAACGTTAGCATCTTCCTCAACCAGCATACAATTACTGAAATTAAGAAACTAACACCGACACAATGCTATTAACTGAATTACAGACTTCATCTGGAGTTCACCAGTTTTCCCACTGCTAGACTTTTCTGTTTCAGAATCCAGCCAGAATCCCACATGGCCTTAGTTGAGAGTTGCATAGTCTTTCCTTTTGAAGAATATAGGTAAGTTGTTTTGGAGGTTGTCTCTTGCTTCAGGCTCTCCTATATTTCAGCAAGATTTGAATGAGGCTATGTATTACTGGAAAGAATACCACTAGGACAAAGTGCCTTCCTCAATGCAGGAAAATCGGGGGTGGGCGGTGGGAGTACATGACATTGGAATGTCTTCTCCCCAGTGATGATAACCTTGATGGCTTGGTTAAAGTGGTGCCTGCCAGGTTTCTCCACTATGAAGTTAGTCTTCCTCCCTTTGTAATCAAAAGATATTGGAGTGGGGCAGGGAGGAGTACTTTGAGACTACACAGGAATCTTGTTTCTCCTCAAACTTCTGCCCACTAAATGTAGTATTTATCAATGAATCCTGTACACAACAATCACTGTGATATTCTCTCATTCCTTCTAAACTTACTAACTGGAATTTGTAAGGAAGAGCTATTTCTTCTCCCCCTTTAATTTATGTATCCAATTACTTATATCCCTATGACTCATGGATATTTTACTTTATGGATTATAATCCAATACTGTTGTTATTTCTTTTTTGTCACTCTAATTTTCCAGTTTGGGCCATTGGCAGTTTTTTCAGGTTGACTCTGTGCCATTCTAGGGACCTTTTATCTTCTGAGCAGTTCCTTACTTTCTGGTACCACAATATGCTCCAGGCTCATCTTGTAATGTCCTTGACTTTGCCCTAGAATCACACATGTTTTCAAGGAGTCCTTGTTCCTTTTATTATAAAATGATATTTAGAAACCAAGATCTAGGGGGTAGGTGTGCTCATTGCTACTGTGGTGTCATTGTCTCCCGGCCGACTCAGAAAACAGACCTTGGAACTATATACATATGTATAATAGCCCACATGCATGCACACACACACACACACACACACACACACACATCTATATTTCTGTGTCTATGTATATATATATTTTTAAAAAACCCCGAGTTCATACCAGCTCCTGATTCCAATTCTAAAGATTTTTCTTAATAGCTTATCCAGTATCTCCCCAATGAGTCAAGAGAAATGAAAATAGCATTTAAATGGTTTCCAGATATTATCTAGGCTAAAGGTCAGCAAACTATTGCTAATTGCCTATTTACAAAAAACTTTTATTGGAAAAAAAGTTTTATTAGAACACAGCTACGTCCATTAATTTAGGTATTGTCTACAGTTGCTTTCCACTAGATAAAATAATTGAAAAATTATGACAGAGGTTATATGGGTCACAAAGTGAAAATATTTTCTATCTTGTCCTTTACAGAAAAGGTCTAAAAATCCTTGGTATAGGTTATGTTTCAAATTTTCACTTGGGAGATGGGTGGGAAAATGTGGGTTCTAATACTATCTTTCCACCATTAATTACTAGCCATGTAGCCTTACCTTAGATAAACCACTGATCCTATGTACCTCAGTTTTCCCCTTCCTTACAGTGTTGTAGGGAAGACTAGAGACCCTGACAGTAAAATTCCTGGCATAAGACAGATGTTCAACTAATGGTAGCTAGAATTACTTCTGAAGGTTGCTTGTTTAGAGTTTAGGATGGGATTTTGCACAAAAAGAATCTATATTCAGTGGTATTTAGATGACTAATATAGTCCACAGAGTCTGTTTGATCCACAGGAAACTCAATACTCTCTCCATCACTTACTAGTCGTGAGACCTTCGGGCAAGTAACAATATCTTTGAATCCGTTTCTCTCTCCACAAAAGGGTAATATCGTCATAAGCCACAAGAGGCTCTGTCTATGAGTATCTTTATGCCATGGTCCCCAACACCAGTCTGAAGACCAGAGCTGGGATAGCTGCATCAGAAATAGAATCAGGCTGTGCTAAAATACATGTTCCCAGTCCCGAGTCAGGAGGTCCTGAAAAGGGTCCACACTCAGCATTGTTAGTAAACCCCTAAGGTAATTTTGTTGCAGGGCCAGGTCTGGGAACCACTATTAACAGTAGAAAATGTCACATGAACCCCCTCTGTGACCTCATTAACAGTAGAAAATGTCACATGAACCCCCTCTGTGACCTCATGATCCTTACTAGTATCCTGCTACCTTCCTCTCACTCACGTAAATGTTTGGCCCATTATAGAGGTCCTGCAAGGCTATGGGAAAGCAAAATCTCTTTCTGAGCCACTGCACTGTCTGTACTTAAAGATTAGGTCCTACTGGACTCTAAAAGCTAGGTAGGATTTCCCATGTTTCAGAACAAAATCTAATCTATTCCTTAAACAGCCTGCTCCTTTACAAGAAGCCTCTCATCATTGTATTGGGTCAGTAAATATGAAACTAAGAACCAAGTGGGACTGCGGAGAGGGAAAAGAGGAGTAAAGATGACCAGGGGCACCAACAGGAGGAGGGCAAATTAAATAAGGCAGAGTGGACTTGCTCCCCTATCCCAGACACACTCGGTTGAGCCTTTCACACACACTGCCCTGTCTGGCAGTGGGGAAGCCTAAAAAGCAGGGATCAGAGCAGGTATATGGCCTCCTAATCCATAGCTGAGACCCACAGCAGGGTTGCAGGAATGGGAAACCCCAGGTGGTGTGAGCTGGGATGGAGATTCCTGAGACCTTCTGGATGTGAGGCACATAGATCACTGAATCCAACATGTCGTGAATATATATATATATATATATATATATATATATACACACACACACACACATATATGTATATATATATATATATGCATGCGCTGGTACAGTACCCAACTCCAAAGGCAAGACTCCCCTGCTCACTCTTACAAAAATCAACAGATACCAACAACAGCAAGTGTATCTAGGAACAAGGATATAATGGGGGCTGTCAAATTTACTGGGGTTCAAACAGCAGCTTTCAAACCATCTTAACCTTTCATCTGCTGGGAGCTTTTTCTTAGGTGAAATGAAATTCACATAACGTAAAGTTAACCAATTTAAAGTGTACACTGGTATTTAGGACATTCACAATGTCATAAGCATTACCTATGTCAAGTTCCAAACTTCTTCATCACCGGAGAAGAAAACTTTGTACCCATTAAGCAGTCTCTCCCATTGCCCTTTCTACCAATAGCTCTTTATAATGAGAGGTGGATTTTCTCCACAGTGAGATTTTATATAGTCACTTTTTGAACTCACTGTTTGTCAGATCTTCTCAAAGACAAAAGAACTGGGTGGGAGCTTTCCGGAAAGGTCTAAGGTAAGTTTTCCTTTCTCCTGCCCTATCCAGTCCAGTGGAAACAGTGTCAAACACTTACTTACACACACACACACAGACACACACCCTGGGCCAGTCAGTTTCAAGTGGTCAATGACCATGTAAACAAGAATACATCATGACTGCTCCAAGAGGAACCTCTTTGGTCACCCACAGTAAGTCACTCTCCCAAATGGGTCTAGACAGAGGTTGGCTCTTACCCGCTGCTTCTCTGGGTCCACATAACGAATACCAAAATAGTCCTTCTCCAGCAAGCTGTAGTAGTTGCAGATGTGGTCAATAAGAAACTGCCCTTTGGTCTCCCTCTGCAAAAGAAGCACATTTAAGTTTCAGCCAGATCTCATTTGTACATTCATGTCTCAAATGTGCCTCATTGACCCCATAGGTCTGCACTTAGAAAAATGGATTAGCTCCCTCCATTCCCTGGAGCAGGGACTTCTAAACTCTTAATTACAATCCACAGTGAGAAATACATTTTTACCCTGTGAACCATTACACACACACACACACACACACAGCCAAAGGAACACTAAAAAAAGAGAGCCAAAGGGACACGAAACAACACCCCGCACAGATGCAATGTACTCTCATATGTTCTATTTTATTCTGTTACGGACCATTTAATTTTTCTAAAGCTATTTATGACTCAGAACATTGATTTAACAACTCAGTGCCTAGTGGAGATCCACAGTTCACAAACCCACACATAATTCCACATACAGTGCAACTGAATATTTGTCCTAAGTCGGTAGATATTCACTCGTTCAGTCTTCATAACGATCCTATGAGGAAGGTCCCCATTTTACATCTAAAGAAACAGAAGCACCGAGAGGATTGGTGGCCTGCCCAAAGTCACACAAGCTGTATAGAGCAAGACAGTAGTTGACCCAGGGCACCTGGCTATAGAATCTGGGCTTCTACCACACTACTTTCTCTCCCCAGAGACAGAGTGAGTGCACTGCAACTCCGCTAGAAGGCCCAATCTGGATGCTATGGGACTATAGTGAATTGTGTTAGATAGAACACCCTGCTCCCACCAGGAAAGATGGAAACCTGCTGCTTTGGGCCTCAAAGCCAGTGCATCACATCCCTAAGGGAAATGGGGGGTGGGGGGGAGAGGAGGAGGACACACTGGGACAGGCCCAGGTGACCTTAGGCAAGCTCCCCAGCTGTTTCACATGGGCAAATGAGTCAGTTAGATTATTTCCCCTTCTAATTCTGTAAGTGAGAGATTCGTCAGCCAAATCTGATGAAGATGAATACCATTACCACAAAACCCTGTTAACAGCAAGGACTCTTCCAAGCCCTCATCAAGATATTTGGTAAGATTAATTTCTGCTTCAATCAAAGTTGCTGACAGATCCATGGAATATTTTAGGGGTGGAATGTGACCTATAAAAATAAATGAAGAAACTAAAGACATTAAGTGAGCCACTCCTCCAATCCACTAAAAATAATTTTGGAAGATGAGGTTGATCTATGTTACATGATTATCTTTTCATTAGAAACTACTAACATCAGCTCAGAAAGTTGATGAAAAAGCCACTCACTGGTCTGGGAAGCAATGCACTGACCGGGGCATAGGACCGGGGCATAGGAGCACACACTGTGCTATGAAGCCCCCATTCTCCTGAAATCACATGTTTAGTTTTGAATAAACCTTGAGGCTTTACTTCGTTTTTAAGAGAAACCATCTAATGTACCTCAAAAAGGACAAAGCATCAAAATGGGATTTGTTTTTCGATTTCTCTAATTGTTTTGAACCCTGGAAGCTCAAATGACGAACTTTATCTGATGACCGCTGAATCTAACGCCCACAATATAATCAATGGATTTAGTTCCTTTTACAGATTTAGTCGTTAAGGCATCCACAGTTAAAAGGCTGGTGAAGAATCAAATCACTGAACATAACGTGCGAGTCTGTCATTCTGTGATCGGATTGCCCAGCTCTCTGCATTCGGATTTACTACGGTGGATAGCCCCCACCATATGCGAGACACACAAGACACGTGGGTCAAAGCCATGCTTTGTAGTGATGTGGGATTGAACAGAACTTGATTGTGTCTGACAGAATTTTGCCCTGACGATGTACTTAGGAGCAAAACAAAGATTTTTTTTTTTTTAAATGATTCAACTCATCAACCAATACATACTCTCATACTGCGTAAGACCCTTGCGAAAAGGAAATGCCACTGTAGACACTGAGTGGAATACACAAGGGGGGGCTGAACTAGAAATTGACGCCTTCCACAAAAGCAGGTAAGGCCAGTTTCCATGCTTCCAGGGCACCGGACCCCTGCTCCTGACAGCGCTGCCCACGGACCAGCAATACTGCCGAGCGGTGGCCTCAGCATCACCGAGGAGGAAGCTTGTTGCCGACACAGAATCTCGGGCCCAGCTCCAGACCAACAGAACCTAACGTCCCTTTCAGTAGGATCCCCTGGTCATTCACGTGTTCATTCATTTTGAGAGGCATGGGTCGAGGGGAATCTCCCCCATGGGTGAGAAGTGCAAAAACCGTACCTATCCGCAGATGTCACTAAGGAAATTTAAAAAAAACGTCCATTTTCCCCATGGAGAATGGTCTATGCCTCAACTCACAAAAATGAAAGTGTTTTCCAGTCTCAGGAACAAAAATTGCCCTTACAACTAGAGGCTGCCAGCCAGCCTCGTCATCTCGAGAAGCTCTGCTCTGTGTCACTGCTTCACGCCAAGAAAGCCAGCTTAGAGCCTCACGTGCTGCTCTGCCTGGAAATCTGGACCACGTTCTTAAGGCATTTAGCTTCCTATTATCATCATTTCTGTGCATGAAACCCAGTTCTTACGCTAAATAAAAGACCCCATGCGCCTGGGCCCAAGGGTCAGAAGAGCTCATTCAGGGTCAGCTGTGTGAGGGGGTCCAGCTGCCGGTTCCACACAGACCTCACAGGGGCCAACACTGGCTCTGCTCCCAGCTTCCACTCCTAGAACTCTGTGGAACTACTCAAATCCTCCGTTGCTTCCTCCTGAGCTTTCGGAGAGTAGAAGCCCCTGTTCCCCACCCCGCCTGGCACACTGCAAGTTATCGAATGAATAGATGAGGCGTTGCTTTTTCTCGTGGAAAACCTGGGGTCCAGGAACAGACGGTGAGCCCCTGGAAGACACTACGGTCCCCAGGGAGGTGGAGAGCCCACAAACATAGTGGAATTAGCCAACTTTCACCCAAAGACTTCACGGTCTACGTGGTGAAGTAGTTTCCAAAGATTTCAAGTATAAAGACTTCAATTTCTAATGTCAAATTTTTGTTTCTCCCCCAAGACGGCAGTTGTCCTTTTAATATTGACTGAACAGGGCAGGGAGGGGAGGATTCAAGCAGCTAACATAAATTCTTTAGAGCTATTACCTAAGTCATGTTTTATCACAAAAGCAGCACATAAGAAAGAAGTCAGGACCTAAGCGTGGGATGGGTGCCTCAAGGAAGTGCCTTAAGGATAGACTTCGGATGCTGTCTCTAAATGAGGTTGTACAGTAAGTCTCAGAAATGCCCTGACAGCATTGAACGAAGAATGTGCTCACCACACATGTCTAAACTTATGTCCCGATACTACTGGTCCTCACCACCTAGAGCACACTGTGGATGCATTTACAAATACTGCACTAAAATATCATGCATACAATTTTTTCAACTGTAGTTTTTTTTTTAATGTGTTAAAAATCCAAACCAGTGCTAGTCAAGGTATGGTCTATAGACTGTGAGGGAATGTGAACTCTTTGTTACTGGTTCTCCATGAAACAGGTGTGGAAATTAAGAGTATTCTGTTTTCACTGTGTTTTTTGGGAGGGGGGGTGTTATTTTTTAAACACATATTGATTCAAAACAGACTGGTCTCTCACTATCCAGAGTTTGAGATGCTCAGATCTAAACTGCCACCAGGTTCTGGGTGCTTTGGGGATTTCTTTACTCCAGGAGCCTCAATTATGTAAAGGGGGCTGGGTCCTCTCTCCACCTTCCCTGCCCATTTTCTAGTAATTTGGGGGGGGGGGGTGCGTGTGTACATGCGCATCTCTGAATTTCTTACAATAGTCCCACATTCTCTCAGGGCCCTCTCCCATAAATTGAAAAGGAACCTAATTTTTGTAATCACAAACTAGCCTACTTTTCAGAAAACCCATCTCTCCTTCCCACCCTAAAGTATGTACTGGAAAGAAAGAAGAGTCCATTATGTTAGAGCTCTGTTTCCACCACTTAACAATGGGCTGACCTTCAGGCAAGTAATGAAATCTGATACTTCATTTCTTCTAGTGTAAAAGAGAAATAATGGCGACTTTCAGAAATAATGCAGGAGGTTTGAGGGTCATTCATATGCTGCTAAATATCTATTTTGCAAGACATTGGGACACAGATTTGAGATAGCGAACAAAACACAATTTATAATCACACAGATCTTAAAACTCTAGTTTATAAAATGTGAAAGCATTTTGCAAACTGCAAAGCACATACCACAGTAAGAGGTCACTACCAATAATATTAAGAATAATCTGAATCTTAAATCTTTGTATCCAATTTTATAGATCCTTTTAGATACAAAGAAGGTGAAAGGAACAGAATTTACCCCCCAGAACTGGCCTCTGGGGAAGAAAAAGTGAACAAAGAGACAAAGAACTCAATTCTGTTGCTTAACTCCTCTTACAACTAATTGCTGATGCTGCATTTACTTCAACTCCCCAATTTCGCTGAAGTAAACACAACAAATTATTTGTCCTTAAAGAAGAGCACGAGAACTTAATTGGCTAAATCAGCCATGGCTTGTCCTCAGTGAAAAAGCATGGCAGACTTCAATCCCTAATTCCTAAACCTCTAAGCCAAGATATTTTACTACCTTTCAGATACTGGTTAAGTAAGAAGAGTACCAATCCCAAACTACTTAATGCATTGCTACAAATCAAGGGTTAGAGCTCAAATAGCTACCTTCAGGAATGAAAGTATAAGCCTCATGATAATTACTACTCATGGAACACTTATCATACACCAAGAACTGGGTTACAAACTTTGTATTCAAAATCCTGACAACTTACTGAAGTAGCTAATATTCTCCCCAGGTGTTACAGAGTTTTAAAAATCAATCCAGGAATCTTAAGTTTATTGGTAAGGATGTCAAACCCAGGATGTCAAACCTATGCCCAAGATATTGTATGAAATCAAATTGCCTCTCTGCCACCATTGTCTATGCGGACACAGAACAATATAAGAATATGGGAGCAGCATCCAGTGCCCCAGGTACTAGAATTTAGACAGAAGAATTTTGACAGAAAGAGGCACAGGGTGATCTACACAATGCGAGGCCTGGAAAAGGGCAGTTTTAAATAATATAAACCACATTATAGATTTTGTTGGTTAATTGCCCAGCATCCATAAACCTCTTTGTCTTTCATAATAAAACCCAGATTTTGTTCAGGTAGGCATGCATGCACATACACACATGCACACAAGTACATGCAAAGTCCTTGAGGCTCAGGGAACTGTAACTCCCCCCTAACGCCCACTTGACTGGTATAAGGGGAATCCCACCCTTCCTGTCTGGTTGGTTCATGAAAGGACACAGGACCCAGTTTTGGCCAATGGGACATGAGGAGCAACAGGGGTTTCTTGAATGGCTCTTGTTGGCTCGCCTGAGAGAACTTCAGAATGAGACTTTCTCTCCCCCTCTGGATGTTGTTATACAAAGCTGTGAGGCCTGGAACTGCTTAAGCCACCCTGAGGATGAAGCCAACACAGGGCAGAGCAAAAGTACTCACAGGGAGATGGAATTTGTGTCTCCAGATTACCAAACATTATGCTCACTTTACCTGTGAACTTCCAGGTGTGCCAACAAAATTCCATGTTGTTCCAACTAGTATGGATTGGTTTTTCTGCTGATTGCACCCAAAACTTTCACTCAAGAAAGAAAGGGAATCAATAGGCCCAGTGGGAAATACAATCACAGAGATTATCAACTAATGAACCAAGGAGCTGAGTCCATCTACCATGTTCTATTTGACCAACATAGTGTTTTTGTATCTTTAAATTGGGAGCCTGCTCAGAAAATCTGGATGCTGGCTGCTCTTGAAGAGCTGGACGATCTGGAAACTGGACCATGAAGGTCTGCTGAAGTCCAGTATCAGCTCCCCTTTCCATGGAGGGCGAACCTTGCAGTCTACCACACTCCCACCTACCCTAAGGTCTTCCACATCTTCCATTTCCCACAGTTCCCTGACCCCTAGAAAAATCTGAATTTACAACCTTGATCGGAGGCAAATTAGAGGCTTTCAAAGTATTCCTGGTGTTTTCCTTGAAAGTGTTTGGGAGCATCCTCACCGCCAGAAAAAGTCCTCAGTGGACGCAGTTTGAGCTGCTCCCTAAGGCTATGTAACCACGGATGTCCTAGGAGCCTTTGGTGGGGAAGAAGGGTCCAACACAGACCAGAGACTTTAGGGAGGATCACTGGGATGAGGAGAATATACAACATCTACAAGAATCAGAAACACAGCACGCCTGGGTGGCTCAGTCAGTTGGGCATCTGCCTCAGGCTCAGGTCGTGATCCCAGAATCCTGGGATCAAATCCCACATTGGGCTCCCTGCTCCATGGGAAGCCTGCTTCTGTCAATGCCTACCCCCATCCTCTGTCCCTCATGAATAAGTAAAGAAAATCTTTTAAAAAAAGAATCAGAAACACAGACCCAAGACACTGGGAATATTTCATTCTGGGGCAGGCACTATATCCCACAGGGATCCTCTATGACAAACAGAAGCGGGACTACCAGACCTTGCTTTCTGGTAATTAAGGCTTTGAAACTCATTTAAAGGGCCTTGTTGCTCAGCATCCTATGTTCGAACGAGTTGCTCCTGAAAGGGGCAGCCAACACAGTTGGGAATAATAGAATTTGTCAGTCTCTCAGATTCTTCTACAGGGAAGGAAGAGTCCAATTCCCTTCTGGATACCTAGAAACTTCAAAGGGGCTTCTAGAAAATTATAAGGCCCTGAACACCAAACCGAAAGCTTGGTTTGCTGCCAAGAGTAGGTCTTCTCCCTAGAAGTTGCATTTCTTTTGTGAATTAAGGTCCTCAAGTCATTGATTTTCCTTGGCAGATAAACAGAACAGTAATGAGAAACTGGTGAACTAAATAGTTCTGCTTCTAATGCGAAGGACAAGCATTAGATATTTTAAGAGATATTATGGCCTGGGGTGCCTGGGTGGCTCAGTGGGTTGAGCGCCCAACTCTTGGTTTAGGCTCAGGTCGTGATCTTGGGGGTGTGGGCTGGAGCCCCACATTGGGCTCTGCACTCAGTGCAGAGTCTGTTTGTCCCTTTCCTTCTGCTTCTCCTCCCACTTGGTCTCTGTCTCTCTCAAAGAAATAAAATCTTAAAATACTGTGGCTTGGTTGAACCTTTTTATAAGCTCCGTTTATATCTCTGCTAAAAAACTTTAAGCATATCTACATAAATTGTACATTTTGTTATGGTAGGCACCACAGATTTAACCAAAACACACCATTTCTTTACAAAGAAATTCACTTTCATAATTGGATTTTAAATAGCAAGTATTACTTTGTTAATTGTTCCTTCCCATTGCAAGCAGTAACTGGTATTTGACATTTGGCTGGGACATTCATTCAGAAAATAGCATTATCCTGAGATAATGAGGAAAGAAGTAATATTAAAGCTGTTTAAATAAGGAGAAATGTAAAGACGGACAAGAACAGAGGGACCCCTCAGAGTTGAACCTATTAAAAGTTGTTCTGGATTGATGGGGAAAATGATGCTAGGAAAACCAGACATCTATATGCAAAGAATGAAACTGGGCCACTTTCTTATACCATATACAAAATAAACTCAAAATGGATTGAAGACCTAAATGTGAGACCTGAAACCATAAAAGTCTCAAAAGAAAACATAGGTAGTAATCTCTGATATTGGCCATAGAAACTTTTTCTAGATAGGTCCTTAAGGCAAGGGAAACAAAAACAAGAATAAACTACTGGAGCCACACTGAAATAAAAAGCTTTTACACAATGAGGGAAACCATCAACAAAAGGCAACCAACCAAACACGTGAAGATATTTGTACAGGATATATCTAATAAGGGGTTAATATCCAAACTATATTAACAATGGCAACTCAACACCAAAAAACCCCAAATAATCCAAATTAAAAATGAGTAGAGGAGTTGTGCCTGGATGGGTCAGTCAGTTACATCTCACGATCCTGGGATCCTGGGATTGAGCCCCATGTTGGGCTCCCTGCTCTCAATGGGGAGCCTGCTTTTCCCTTTCCTTCTCCCCTGCTTATTCTTTCTCTCCCTCTCACCCCTCCTCTAATAAATCTTTTTTAAAAAATGAGCAGAGGAATAAACATTTTTCCAGAGACTTACAACAGACCATGTTGTCAATAGATACATGAAAAGATGCTCAGCATGACTCATTATCAGGAAAATGCAAACCAAAACCACAATGAGATACCACCCTACACCTGTCAGAATGGCTAGAATAAAAAAGAAATAACAAGTGTTGATGAGGAAGTGGAAAAAGTGGAACTCTGGTGCACTCTTGGTGGGAATGTAAATTGATGCAGATGAGGTCCTCAAAAAATTAAAAATAAAAATACCAAATGACCCAGTAATTCCACCACTGGGTATTTACCCAAAGAAAATGAAAATACTAATTCAAAAAGATACCTGCATCCCTCTGTTTATTGCAGCTTTACAATAGTGAAGATATGGAAGAAACCCAAGTGTCTATAAATAGATGAATGGATAAAGAAGATGTCCAACACAAACACAGGCCATAAAAAATGGTATCTTACCATCTGCAACAACATGGATGTTATAGCAAAATATTATGCTAAGTGAAACAAAGTGAAATAAGTCAGAAAACTATCACAATTTCACTTATATGTAGAATCTAAAAAAACAAAACAAAAAGCAGAAACAGACCCATAAATCATAAATACAGAGAATCTAATGGTTCCCAGAGGAGAAGGGTGGTTGGAAGGATGGGCAAAATGGCCAAAGGGGAGCAGAAGAAACTCATTGCATAGCTGAAAACCTGTAAGTCACAGTAATGAAAGGTGAACATGGGGAATACAGTCAATGGTATTTTAGTACTGTTGTATGGTAACAGACGGTAATTTACTTGTGGTGAGCAGAGCACAATATATATAAACTTGTCGAATCCCTATGGTGTACACTTGAAATGGTACTATTGTGTGTCAATATATAATACTGTGTGTCAACTATACTTCAAAAAGTTGATTTGTATTATTCAAATATTTTCAGATGTATAAAAGGTAAAACCAAGGTTTTAGGAACCTGAAGTACATAATTCTGAATATACATCTGCTATATAGTAATTGTATATTATGGCTAAGATAAATGAAAATACAGGTTAGATCGATTAAAGGCATTTTTGTGCACAATAATCATAAATTGGGGGAGGGGAGGGCATGTTTAGGACTGTAGCAGTGACCTGAAAACTAGAATAACAAAACTACCGAAGCCAGACATTCATGGCAGGGAGGCAGGTAGAGAGTCAATAGTTTCCTGAAAGGGAGAATCTTGCTACAAAAATAAAAGGCAAAACCCAAGTGACCACCTAGCCCAGTGAGGCTCACTGATAGAGAGTCAAAACCCAACTGCTGATCTAAAGCCCCTGGTGGCCCCTACTCCCTCTGAGAAAACAGAAATATACTGCCATCCTCACAGCTAAAGGCTTAGTAGTATCAAGGCTGGGGAAACTTTAAGACCTAAGGAAGAAAAACAAAGAAATACTATGTCCAAGAAAAAAAGCAGCAACCAGAATAGGTTGGCCATTTTATTGTCTGGGTTCTGAACATGTCTTCTGAAAGAGTGTCATAGTTGAATATACCAGCAGAGTGCTCTGGGCTTGGTAATGTTTCCTGCTCTTCGTTTTTCTTTGGGGTGTTTTTTGCTTCTGTTACCTCCCCTAAGTTCCACAGCTTTCATTCTAAAGGATGGACTATGTGTCTATACTCAGTCATAGGGTCACTTCTCTTTTGACTGACACACAGATCCATCCCAGTGCTTAAGGAATCATACTTGATGGTTCAGCTCTTAGAAATTTCTGCCATTTCTCAAAAGAGTTTTTGAGACTCTTCAAAACTTCTTCAAAAGAAGATTTTTCCCTTCCCCACTTTTTTCTTCTTCCCATTTTGGGGTTTAGTGTCCTTGACAGACCCAATTCCTGAGGACACTTGCTTCAGAATAATTTTAGTTGTTCAACTCCAATCCTTTCTGCAATGTCAGTGAAATTTGGGCCCCCACCACCACCTTCATGGTGCAGAAACCGGGGCTCAAAGAAGGTCAACTTACTGAAGGTCAACACAGCTAAAAAATAATGTAGTCAATATTTAAACCCAGGTCTGCTTAATTTTGTTATTATGCCCAAATTTTCAAATAGTTAGGAAGAAATAACTGGGTAACATCAACTCAATAATGTCTACAAAACCTTATACTTATCATAGTTAATGGAGAGAAACTAGATGCTTTCTTCCTAAGATCAAAAACAAGGCAAGGATGCTCCCTCTCACCATTTCTATTCAATAGCATACTGAAAGTTCTAGCAAATGCATTAAGGGGTGGGGAGACATTCGGTTTGGGAAGGAAGAAATAAAATTTTCTTTATTTGGAGATGACATGATACTTTATGTAGAAAACCCAAAAGAATCAACAAAAAATTTCCTGGACTAGTAAGTGATTATAGGAAGGCTGCAGGATACAAAGCTAATATACAAAAGTGAATAGTTTTCCCATATTATCAGCAAGAAAAATTCAGAGTTGAAGTTAACACCACCATTTACATTAGTGAAATGAAACCCTTAGGAACAAATAACAAGTATGTACAAATCTAGGTGAGAAAAACTATAAAACTGTGATGAATGAAATAAAAACTAAATAAATGAAGAGATATCCCATGTTCATGAATAGGAAGACTCAATATTGTTAAGATGTCAGCGCTTTCCAACTTTAACTACAGGTTCAGTGCAAGCCAATCAAAATCTAAGTTGCTTTTTTCTTGGTATTATTGAACTTTATTCAGAAATTCGTTTTAAAATGTGTTTAAGCTTTTTATATCTGTATACAGCTTTAATATAACAATTAAGGGAGCAGTTTAACAGTCTTGTATATCTTTGTTATCATTGTATGCCCCTCTATTTTTCTAATAAAAAGCACATGCAATTAATATTTTAAAAAATCTAAGTTAATTTATATAAAACAATCTGACTCTAACGTTTAGATGGAAAGGAAAAAGATCCAGAATAGCCAACACAATGTTGATGAACAAAATCAGAAGACTGACACTACTCAACTTCCAAGACTTACTGTAAAGTTAGTGATTAAGACAGTGTGGTACTGGCAAAAGAATATACAAATAGAGGAACAGAACAAAGAGCCCCAAAATAGACCCACACAAATATAGTTACAACTGATCTTTGACAAAAAGGCAAAGCCACTTCAATGGAAAAAAGATGTTTTTTCCAATAAATGGTTCTGGAACAACTAGATATCCACATGCCATATCATCACCATCATCATCATCTAGACACAGGTATTATACCCTTCACAAAAATTAACTCAAAATAGACCTAAATGTAAACCACAAAACTAATACTTCTAGAAGACATCACAGGACAAAACCTAGGGTTTGGTGATGACTCTTTGGATACAACATCAAACCATGAGAAAAAAATTGATAAGTTGAGGTTCATTAGAATTTAAAATCTCTGCTCTGCAAAGAAACTATTAAGAGAATTAAAAGACAAGCCACAGACTTGGAGAAAATATTTGCAAAACACACATTTGACAATGGACTTGAATCCAAAGAACTCTTAAGATGTGACAATAAGATATAAACAATCCAATTTAGAAGTGTACAATTTTAACACTTTACCAAAGAAGATATACAATGGCAAATAAGCATATTAAAAGATGCTCCACATCATAGGTCATTAGGAAATTGCAAATTAAAACAATGAGATACCACCACATACCTATTGAATGTCTAAAATCCAGAACACTGACAACACCAATTGCTGACAAGGATGTGAAGCAACAGGAATTCTCTTTCACTGCTGGTGGAAAGCAAAATGGAAGAGAGCCACTTTGGAAGAGAGTTGACAGTGTCTTACAAAAGTAAACACAGGCTTGATTCAGTAACTGTGTCCTAGTTTATTTATTCAAATGAGTCAAAAAACTTATGTCCACATGGAAACTTGCACACAAATGTTTACAGCCGTTTTATTCATAATTGCCAAAAACTGGAAGCAACCAAGATGTTCTTCAATAGGTGAATGGATAAACAAAGTGGAACATTCATACATGGGATATTATTCAGGGATAAAAGGAAATTAGCTATCGAACCATAAAAAGAAATGAAGAATATTTAAATGCATATTGCTAAGTGAAAGAAGCTAGTGTGAAGAGACTACGTATTGTATACATATATATGGTGTTCTGGAAATGGCAATACTACAGAGATAGTTTTAAAAAAAGATCAGTGGTTGCTGAGGTTTTGGGGTTGGGGGAGAGATGAATAGGCGAACTACAAAGGATTTTTAAGGCAGTGAAACTATTCTGTATGATTGGTGGATATGTGACACATTTGTCAAAACTACACAACATAAAGTAAAACTCCAATATAAACTATGAACTTCAGTTAATAATGCATTAATATTTGTTCATCCATTGTAACAAATGTTCCACACTAATGCAAGATGTAAATAATATAGGAGAGTGGGGGTTGGTAGAAAGAGTAGATTGGAACTGAACTTTCTGTTCAGTTTTTCTATGAATGTAAAATATTTAAGCACATTAATTTAAAAGTAAGGAAGAAAAAGAAACCAACAAGACACCTCAGAGGATATAAACATAAGAACTGCAATTCATGGGGCACCTGGGTGGCTTAGTTGATTAAACATCTAATTCTTGATTTCGGCTCAGGTCATGATCTCAGGATTTTGAGATCAAGCCCCATGTCAGGCTCTGTGCTGCATGTGGATCCTGCTTAAGATTCTCTCTCTCTCCCTCTCCCTCTGTTCCCTCCCCACCACCCACCACCCCATTTTCTCACTCTTTAAAAAAAAAAAAAAAGATTGCAACTTAGGAAATGGACCAAGAAAATAAACTCAAGAAAATGCTGTAATCAGGGGCGCGTGGGTGGCTCAGTGGGTTAAGCCTCTGCCTTCGGCTCAGGTCATGATCCTGGGATTGAGTCCCGCATCGGACTCTCTGCTCAGTAGGGAGCCTGCTTCCCCCTCTCTCTCTGCCTGCCTCTCTGCCTGCTTGTGATCTCTATCAAATAAATAAATAAAAATCTTTTTTAAAAAAGTTGTAATCATCCAAAATAAAAGTGGACACAAAGATATCTTCTTTCATTATTCAATATTCAAAGGGGAAAAATACATTTAAGTGATCTCTAACTCCGGTAGCTGAGGCAAGATTCTAAGCACAGTACTTTCATAAGCAAACTGCATTAATTAATACTTCCAAAACTTAAATACATCTTCATTTAATATCTGCCTCTTTCCCTTATCCTAGCCTATGACCTGCAACATTAATTTCTCCAACAAGCATTGTGAAATAGATAGTCCAAGCCCTAGGGGCCCTGCAGTCTCCCCGAGCTCCATCAGGGAATAGGAGATGCTAGAACCACCTCCTCTTCTCAGATGGGAATTGGCAGGCATTTGCTTAAAGCCTCCTTAGTTCCTGGCACTGTGGACCATGTTCTTTTTTAAATTACAACAACTATTCATCTGATTTAATCCACAGGAGCCCTAGGAGCTAACTGCTTTTCTGTTTTCCAGGAGAGGAACATAAAGCTTAAGAATGGTCGAGCAATTCGCCCAAAGTCACACAGCAAGAAAATGGCAAAATTCACGTTTGGACTCTACCCTCTCAGGGTCCAAAAAGAGAAGACTAGAATTATTAGTAGTTAGGGAGCAACACTAACTTTCGTATTAAAAATGGCAGAATCACAGAATGTTGGTGTTGGAAGGTACTGTAGAAAGAATCTGCTCAAAAATCCCTCGTTTCAAAACTGAGAAAACAGAGATCCAAAGAGGTTAAAATACTTCTGGAATTTTAACAAATCCCAAATTCACAGATCAGTACTGAAGCTGAAATTTAAAATCAAGAGTTGGGAGACAAGATGTATCAGTCAGGATAGGATTGATTAAGCTGCAGTAACAAAGAATTCCAACATGTCAGTGGGTTAACAGCACATAAGTTTATTTCTCACCTATAATACGTAGCCAAAGCTGATTGGCAGGGGAGAGATTTTTCTCATCCTAGCTTAGGGATTCAGAATGATGGAGGCTTCCTCTTGACAGCAGTTCCAACTATCACCACAACAGTGGGAGGGGAACGTGGTAAATCCCACACTAGCTTTTAAACATATGTCACTTCAGCTCATTAGCCAATGCAAGTTAAAAATCTTGCCTGACTTTAAAGATAAGGAAATGAAATTCCACCATGTGCCCATTAAGGATGAGAAAAAGAATGTTTGTGAAAATTCCTATACCTATCATAGGTGGGTTGATTCCAACACTTGGCATAATTAGCATAGTATGTCAGATTTGCTTCCCCCAATCCCCACCCAGTATTTTAAAAATACTCACCCAAAACAATAGTAACACCACCCACTTTACAATCCTCATCAATCTACCTGGGCATCTCTATTACAACAATCCAGTGAGTTTGGAGTCCGTGATCTAACTGAAATCACCTGCTTGACCATATTTTTAAAAATCGAGAATACAGAGATCTAGGAAAAATATGGCAAGTCAATTAGGAGTTTCCATTCATATACAGGAACAACAAAGAGATCATTTCTCTTTATGAAATTCTTTTTTTTTTCTCTTTATGAAATTCTTAATGCACCCAACAGCTTAATAAGAGAATTTCTCCTGAAATTACATACAGATGTCTACACGGAGCTCAACAGTTAAAAAACAAACAAAAAAACAACTTGGGTCCCATTTAACATAGAATTCCTTCATAGTCCTATCTATCAAGAGCCTTGGGGAGAAGGATCGCCCCAGTTTCTGAGAATAATCTGACAGAGCAGCTCTTGGCCCATCTAAGATAGTGAGGCAAAGCAGCCAAACAAGAGTTGTTAAATGGTTATGGAGAAATTCAAAACCACTTGCACAGCTAGCTAAGCTTGCTTGGGGAGGAGGGAAAGAATCCCTTCAACATAGACCAAAAAGAAAAGAAAGGTAAACATGGGCAGAGGATGCATTCAAGAGAAGACTGTACACAGGTAGCCCTAATACAGGTTGTGGGTTCAAGGCTGAACCCACAACATTTCTCTGAACACCTTCAGCCTCCCCAAATTTTCTTATACCTTCCAGGTGCTGTGAAAATTCTTGCCCCCTAAAAATCCATTCCCAATGCCAAACCCACAAGACTATGTCCCACTTCCTAGTTCTTCCCTATTAAGAGGTAGGTTAGTAGCCTTATTTGCAGAAAGAAATTCTCTTCTTCAGGAGAGATGAAGGAAGGAGAACCTAAGAAGGCCAAGGCAGAAGGATTGAACAAGGCTTGAACACTTGTACTTAAAACTACAGAGGCAATGTGGTTTTAAAGGGACGCTCTGCAATGGCCTAAAGCATATCACTGTCCTCTTTGGTCATGTTTGCCCAAGAAATATTTTTTTAAGCTTTTATTAAAGAGAGAGAGAGAGAGAGAGAGAATGCAAGAAAGCACAAGCAGAGGGAGGAGCATAGGAAGAAGCAGACTCCCCGCAGAGCAGGGAGCCCAATATGGCGTTTGATCCGAGGACCCTGGGATCATGACCTGAGCTAAATGCAAATACTTAGCTCACTGAGCCGCCCAGATGTCTTGCCCAAGAAACACTCTCATAAAGTTAAGAAGACTGGGCATTGAGAGAGGAGATCCCACTGGACAACAGGATAGTCCCAGAAGGTCTTCTACTATGTCGGCATACATGTCTGGACACGGCCACCCCACGGGAAATCATATTCAGTGTGAGAAGTAGGATGGCAAAGGTTGCAACTGTTAATAGGCCAACCAGCTACAAATCGCTGAGTGCCAACTCTAAGGGAGGCCTCCCCCTAAGAACTTCACAGAGATTATGCCATTCACCCCTTCCCACAACCCTAGCAGCAACCTTATTTGGGTGGATGACCTTCTAGAAATGTAGGATTTCCACCCACCTCCATTCCTAATTCTTCCAAGCTGCATTTTTTCCCTCTCAAATTCTACTCCTTATTCTGGCAAAAGAACAACACAGCATGGCTCTGGAATTTCTACTTTGTGAAAGCCTGATGCCTCATTTCAACAGCGTCGTTCTCGAAGATTCTCCTATCAGTAGTCGGACCATTAGCTGATCTGTAGCCCATACAGCCCCTAAAACAACACTCTGTGCGCAGGGGAGGGGGGGATTCCTATGTATGCATGCACATGTACGTACACACACACACACACACACACATCCCAGAACCACTTATCACAAATATTTAGAGACTAGAAGGCGTAGGCTGGGTTCCCCGACTATCACACCCCCCCTTTCTTCAAGTGATTAGTCACAAAGGAGGAAAAACATCTCGGTTCTATTTACATCTCTTCTGACTACACAGCAACCCAAGTTAGGGGTGCCTTGCTTTTTATGCAACTAAAAATACACAGAATGATTGATGGGGATTTTAACAGCCATTGTCATCTATTACAAGCCAACTTTCCTCTTTAACTCTCTCCTGCCTTTTTCCCCTACTCTCTGCAGCAGACAGGGGCTTGCTGAGGGAAGGGGAACAAAATGCCATCTACCAGCACTTCATAGTCAAAGAACATTTTGGTCCATTGTTTAGCAGTGCACAACACAGAGCCCCATTCTGTGCCCCTGAAGGTCCCATTCTCAACACTTAAGAATGTGCTCAAACACTTGCTCAAAATGGAGCAGAGAAGTGAGAACCCAGCTTCGGGGATTCACTCTTAAGAAAGCATGTCAAGATATTCAAGACACAACATAAAAATGGGGGGGTGGCTCTGATAAAATTCCTATTTTTATATATGTGTACATAAACAAAGAATAGAGACTGAAAGGCTAAATGTTGATGGTGATTATCTGTGAGAGCGGAGTTATTTTTAGTTTTTCTTTGTGCCTATTTGCATTTTCCAGTTTTTTTTTTTAATAAATAACAACCATTAGGTTATCAGGGTAACGTATTTCCTTCTAATCACTTTTCATCACTAAGGTTTAATCTCTGGTTTACTCTCTGAGAGTAACATACAGACCATCCTCCCACAGGCCAACGGCTAGAAGTATCCTAAAGACTCACAAAGCAGAATCCCAGTTATTATCCTGTTCCAGAAGTCCCATCTCCTTTTCACCCAGAAAGAAAGAAGAGGGTGGATATAATGAAGATGCTTCCGATTTCCGGAGTCTGGTACAGGCCTAGGGTTCCCTGCCTCTCCCAACCAACGGCCCTGGGCCAGTGAGCAACCTTTCTGGGCCTCTGGAAACCCAGGTGTCCCATGGTGGGCCGGCCCAAATGACGGTGAGTGTCCATCCCACGCGTGAGCGCCAGCATTTTCTGGGTTTCCACATTGCCTTCTCTCAGAGGGCTGCTCTGCCTTAGCTAGTGTTCAGTGGCGATTCATTTGCATCCCAACACAATTTCGGGGGGGCGGGGGTGGTGGCTGAAAGTGGGAGGAGATGAGGAACCAGCAGTTCTGGGATAAGGGGAGAGGACATGGAAAGTGCCCGTCACCCCTCCAAGCCAAAGCCCGCAGCGAGGGTGGGACCAGAGCTGACGGAGATGTTTAGCTTGGCAAGTTTGTTCAAAGTGGGACGGGGCTGCAAGATTGGCTCTTACAGTCCTGAGGAAAATTCTGCCAAGTTTGCTCAGTCACAGATTAAATCAGACAGTGACTTACGTTTCCTTTTACATAGCCAATTTCTTATCTTTCTGCAATTCCACCACATTCCACTCCATATCCCCCAAACCACCCCCCCGACACACACACACACACACACACACACACACACACACACACACACACACACGGAGAAGTTGGCTATAATGCTTCTGCAAGGCAGCCGGCATTAGGCATCAGAAATCGCACGCAACGTTAGCCTTCCTCGAGCACAGAACGTAGCCCTTCTCGGCCTCTTCTGCCTCCAGTCACTGAACTGTAACTTTCCCTGCTTCCCTCTACTTCCCTCCACCGGACACCTGCCAGCCCCTAGCTCTAAGAGGAGCCTCCTAAGCTTTCCTCACCATCCCCGCATCTAAAAGTTGGAAGAGGAGAAGGATGGAAATCAGACGCCACGAGAGCCAGGGAGTTTTTCATGATGAACTGAAGGGTCTTGGAAGACGAGTCTGGAAGCTTTACTCTGGGTCCCGTGCTCCACCAAAGAGTGTATATACATAGGTTTTTGTGGAAGTGAGGATGACCAGTACCCCCAAAGATTCTACCTAGGCCCCCCTGGGAGGAAAGAAAGCAGCCACAAGGAACAAGTGACCGTAAAGATACAGAAAGGAAGAGGACATAGCTTTACTCCTGCCCGCCAAGGAAAGGTCGTGGGGATAACCTTCCCAGATGAGAAGACATCTCTCAACCCGTGAGCACTGCTCCTCCAAGTTATAAGCTACATCTCCAAAGGTTACTTCCCTGGGCATTGGACCATGAACAGGATGTGCAAGGGTACCTATGTGGTAGTCAGTGGACACTAGCCAATGTCCGTAAGGACACACTTCACCCAAGAAAACAGGGCAATCCAGAAACACAAGTCGTTCGTATCTGCCGTTCGAGTAGCTGAGTTTTATTTTTGTTCTTTAATTTTCCATGTTTTCCTCCAGTTCATTTTATCGCTCAGATACTCTGCAAAATGCTCTACTACGGTGGATTCCCTCATGCCATTCCCCTGCATGAGCAAAGCCCTCCCCCCTTCCTACCCAAATCCTGTTACACATGTGTCCCCCCTCCCGCACCAGAGAACCTGCTGCGGGACCTGCCCCGTCACAGCCCGCCTCAAGGACACCTCGGTCCTCCTCCGGAGCCTGGCGAGATGCTCCCTGCTCCCCGGCGTGGTCATGCAGTCCTCCGTTCAACTCTACTTCCAGCACTTGGCACAAGCCTAACTTACTCATCTTCAAATTCTTCCTTGGGCCTCACAGAATAACTTTTATGGGCTCAATGGCTCAAAATATCAAGCCATAATGAAATACTGCTTTTTCCTACCAACTTCCAGATGCCAAACAAAAAGCTAAAACTAGCCAAGATCGCGACAGTGGCATTATATCTCAACAGGAGTTCAAATCGCAGCGGGTATTAGTGAAAGTTTGGAGATATTTACGCAATTTTTCAATCCCCAATTTTCCTCCCCTTACTCTTCTTCCCCCCCCCGTGGTTAGGAGGTAGGAGCCTCTGCAATTTCTAAGCGCAGAGGACGTATGTGACAGAGTGGAAGTTAACAGTTGACAAGGCCTCCTGGATTCTGTTTTCAAGTCTTTAAACCTGCTAACCTGAACAGAATAGGAGTGTACCAGTCATCTGCTGCTATGTAAGAGAACACTCTAAACACAGGGGCTTCAGACAACAATTTTAATATGATCTCGTGGTTCTGTGTACGGAGCTCAGCTGAGTGGGTTTTGCCAGGGTCCCTTACGCTGTGGCAGTCAGACGGTGGCCCATGGCTGGAACAGCTGGGGCTTGTGAAGTCCCTTTCTACCTCTCTCCCTCAGGGCCCTGCCACCTGCCCGCCTCTCTCCGTCTCCCCCTCTCCTCTCTTTCTTCCTCACAGCCTCTCCATGTGGCTAGTGTGGGCTTCCTCACAGCATGACCTTCTCAAGGAAGCCAGACTTCTTAATTGGTAGTTGCTTCCCCCAGGACGAACATTCCTAAAGGACCCAGGCAGAAGTTGCCTTCCTGCAATGTCCCTTTTGCCACATCCTGTTGGTTACAAGCAAGTCTTTAAGGCCAGTCCAGACTCAAGGGAATGGCAGTTATACTTTCCTTCTCAACGGGAGGAGCAGCAAAGAATTTATGTCTATCTTTACTCTTATCTATCCCAGGGGAGGGGCACCTGGGTGGCTCAGTGGGTTAAAGCCTCTGCCTTTGGCTCAGGTCATGATCTCAGGGTCCTGGGATCGAGCCCCGCATGGGGCTCTCTGCTCAGCAGGGAGCCTGCTTCCCCCTCTCTCTCTGCCTGCCTCTCTGCCTACTTGTGATCTCGCTCTCTGTCAAATAAATAAATAAAATCTTTTTAAAAAATCTATCACAGGGGAAAAAGAGACTTTCTGGATTAAAAAGGAGAAATGCTCTGTAGACCCAGACTTGCCCCCTGGATATGGTTTGTGTTGGCAGAAAGAGATCGGGAAGGAAGGTACGGTGCATCTAGGGAAAAACAATCACAAGCACGCAGCTTTCTGGCCTCACCAGGTTGCCATGACCTAAGAATATCTACCAAGTCTGAGGGACAAACGGATATGGACGTTATAGTCAATGATGAACATGCCTCCCCAAGGGGGGGAAAGTTCACACAAGACCAATGAGGAACTTCCAACCACCCCAGCAGGTTGGGAGACGTCCATCAAGCAACCTATTTTTGATGCCAGAGTTGCCATCTCTCTTCCAGCTTGGGTTGGGGGACGACACTTGGAATTAGACCCCAAATTTTCTTTCTCCAAGAGTCAAGTCCCCAACTTGACTCTTCAGTGAAGAAGCATTCTGTCCCTCAATAGTGAGCCCTCCGATTAGCTCCTTTCATCACGATTACCTGAGCAGAGTTCAACTGCCCACGGGCGCCCTCGGGTACAATCCACGCATAGCACGGGAATTCAAAGCTCAACCACTCAAGGGCAGAGAAGACAGAGGAAAAGGATCCAGAGCTCAGTTTGGAGATGGATTTTCCATCCCGTGGTGAGAAAGAGGAGAGAAGGAAGAGGCAGGATTCAGCTAGAACCAGCACAATGCCCGCTCCATTGTCCTGAAAGTTTCCCGAGGCAGCTCCCAGAACCCTGTGATAAATGACACAGAAATAAACAGTTCTGCGTGGGTCAGTAGCACTCGTGGGAGTGCAAAGGTGAGGCTCTACAGGCCTGAAGGATGCCTCCCTCTTTGCCAGGATCCCAGAAAGTGGCTCCCACAGTGGTGGAAAGCTGAGCCCAAAGGCCACTGAAGGACAGCAGAGGGTGCTTTGCAGGCCACAGCCAAACTGAGACAAGGAGTTAGGCATGTGAAACGGCATGCCCCTCACCTAATTTTACACCAAATGTTACCAGTTCAAGGAGATCGGCTGCCCCTCTCTTGCTGCCCTCAGCTCGTACCTTCCTTTCTAGTATTAGAATACTAGAATATTCTAGAATATACTAAAATCTAGTATAATCGGACACCCATTTAGTGAGTTGTGACTTGCTCTGATTGCGGCTCTCTGCCGTGCCACCAACTGCTGCCTTCCTCGGCGGGGGGGGGGGGGGGGG
>CM052813.1:21102414-21118671 GCA_028533885.1 Nasua narica
TATGAGAGAAAGAGAGAGCACAAGCAGGGGCAGCAGCAGGCGGAGGGAGAGGGAGAAGCAGACTCTCCACTGAGCAGGGAGCCCGACCCGGGACTCGATCCCAGGACTGTGGGAACATGACTTGAGCAAAAGCAGACGCTTAGCCGGCGGAGCCACCCAGGTGCCCCAAGAGCATACATTTTTAGGGGCACTGTGCTAAGTCACTTACACGAACAACTTACCCAATCCTGTCCCGAGCAGCACTGCTTTCAACCCCAGTCTCCAGACGGGAAAACAAAGGCTCAGACAAGTCCAAGCTGGACCCCAGGCCAACACCCTCCGGCGCCTCTCGAAAGCTTCTGCTCTTTCATCCTAAGTTACAGGTCCTCTGACAGTGTGCGTGCTTGGAGAACACTTCCTTTTCAGGAAGCTCTTCTGTCACCAGAACAAGCACTGTCTGTTTTCCCGAGGACTCACTGGCCTCGGTATAAAAGCGAGAGCAGAAAATTAAGGTGCAGGTTTCTGAGAGCCTCGCCTCCTCATCTTGTTCTAACCACGCATGAGACACATAGGCCCTGGGTCTCACTGATTTTTTTTTTTTTTTAAAAACCAGGATCTTCCCTCTCACAAACAGAGAACTTAGGGTTTCCTGCTTCTTCCGACAGCTTTGTTCCCCTTCATCACAGGCCAGAATAACGAGGCCAGGGCGGCCCAGAAGGGCAAGTTGCTTAGTAACTAGAGTCACATATCCCCGTGTCCCAGAGGCAAATGCACCTTCTGCTGACCGTCCAGGGGTTTCTGGAACAGGATTCTTAATGACACAGCTCCTCGCTGGCATGCCTCAGGAGATGTGGGTCAAGAGTAAAAAATCCTCATCTTCTCACCTTCCTCTAGGGCTGTCACATCACCTGCCTGTCAGAGGCTGGCTTATTAAAACAGTCAATTCCCATCTGGGCCTAGGGCTTCAGGCCATTTCCTCTTTTAACAAAGTCATTTTGGAGTAGGTAAGATGAGGCGAACCATTATTTCAGTTAAGGTAGTAGAGATTCAACTTTTCAAGGCTAGCATGCTTGCCCTGTGAAAAATGTATTAATTCTCTTCTGGAACTGACTTCCTGGAATCTCTTCCCATGCAGGGAAGAAGTGGCTAGAGAGAAAGATCGGGAAGGTCTGTTACTGAGACCTGCTCTGTGCAAGCCCTGGGCTAGGGGCTATACCTACACACCACCCCATCTAGCAACAACGCTGTGAGGTAACCTCCTGAAACAGCTGAGGACACTGAAACCCAGAGAAATACTTGGGAACGCCCCTAAGTTCCAATAGCTAAACGTCAAGCTCCAGTTTGATTTAGTTCCAAAGTCTAGGTTTCTTCCATTCCAGCACGCCGACCCTTTATACATGTCCAGAAATTTGTCAGCAGTGCAGGGAGGGGTTAGGGGAGGCAGGCTGCAGTTTCAAATAAGATGGTCAGAGTATAGGCCTCATGGACTGGCTGACGTTTGAGCAAAGACTTGTAGGACGTGAGAAGAGGAATGAGAGAAACTCATCCCAGAACGCACCACGCAAAGGGTTAAGCCTGGAGTGTTGGGATGGTTTGGAAGAGCACTGGGGAGTCTGAATGGAAACTTGAACAGAGCTAACAAAGGGTCGGGGTAGAGGTGGTCAGAGAGGTAAAGACGGCCAAGTCCTGTAGGACTGAGAGGGCAGGCCCCAGTCCACACCAAACAATGGGACTCCCAACTCAAGCGAACAATGACTTCGAGTATTATCTGCCAGTTCTTTAGGGAGGGAGTCCTCAGAAGTCCACACCATTCCTCTGCCACACAGCCCTCTGTAAAACTAGGCTGTCTTTTTGTTAAGGGACTGGAGATGTGGTAGGGGGGATGGCTTGGGGTTACAAATTAGAGTCTCTTAATTTAATAGCTTAGGTGAGAAGTAAGCAATTGTAGACAAAACCATCTCACATTATGGTTTGTGAGATGGTTTGATAATGAAAAACTCATTATTCTACATTATTTCTGGCCTGCATCCCTGGTAGCTGGACCCATCACACGGATTCTAGTTTAATAAACAACACAGCTAAGAGTTGAACTCCTAGAAGCAAAAGAGCAAAATGGTGTTGTCAGGGGCTGGGAACAAGGGGGAGATGTAGGTCAAAGGGTACAAACTTCTAGTTACAAGATGAATAAGTTCTAGACACCTAATATACAATCTGGTGACCATAGTTAGTAAGACTGTGTTGTAGACTGGAAACCTGCTGAGTAGATCTTAAGTGTTCCTATCACTCACACACACACACACACACACACACACCCCTCCAAAGTGATGGATGTGTTAATACTGCATATGTGTATCAAAACATCACAGCGTGCACTTTAAATATATGCAATTTTTGTTAATCATACTTTACTAGAACTAAGAAAAATATTTTTCAATGACTCCGATCTGCCCTGGCCAAAAGTCTGCTTCAGACATGCGGTATTTACCAGAACTATATTGCCTGCCCAGTCTGTAGCTTCCTTCAATTCTCCCAGTGTGTTCATTTAGATCATCACAAATCCATAGGCGTAAACATTAGCGTGGCCTCTCTCAGACGTGCCTGCACTCATCTCAACTGGGTGAGAAAGAATTCCTTGACTCTTAGAGAATGGCAAAGGAAATAACTATTCAAGATTTCTAGAGCCTCTCCCAGAATGCAGCCAAAAAGATTATCCACTACCCAGTGCCTTTTATGAGAGGATACAAATAATTCTTCCTGAAGAGATAAATATGTAGACCTGGCAGGAACTAGCCAAGAGGACCGTTCAAAGAATTGGGATTCCCTCTTTGCTCCAGAAAAGTTGGAGTTGAGGTTTGTGCTTAATAACTACCCATCACACACACTCTCACACACACATACACACACACACACACCCCTGAAAGGCAAATCTGTAAAGACAGAAAGTGGATCAGTGAGTGGTTGCCTGGGGTCGGGCATGGGAAAGTGGAGGGACTGCAAATGCACATGAGTTTTCTTTCCTGGGTCATGACAATGGTCTAAAATTTGATTGTGGAGATGGCTGAACAACTTTAACTTACAAAGTCATTGTACTCTTAAAATGAGGAAATTTAATGGTATGTAAATTATACCTCAATAAAACCATTTAAAAAAATCAATCCGAGATGGATCGTAGACATAAATGTGAAAGGAAAAACAATAAAGCTTCCAGAAGAAATTATAAGACACTTCTGTCATGATCTTGGGAGGAGGCAGAGATTTCTTCAACAGTATATTAGAAGCACTAAGCACATAATAAAAACAATGATAAAATGGGCTTCATTGGACTTGAGAATGTCTGTGAGACCAAGGACATCAATAAGATAATAAAAAGGCAAGCCACGGGCGGAGGAGAGATATCTGCAATATTTACATGTGACCCAAGACTTGTGTCTAGAATTTATCTTTAAGACACGCCTACAAGTAAACAAGACAAACAATTCAATCCTAGAAGGGCAACAGACTTGAATAGGTGTTTCCCAAAAGAAGAAATTTGGCCAATACACACGAATAGGTATACAAAGGTCACGGCGACCTCCATCCCTAATTCTGGGTCTCTAGGCCTTTCAATTTGTTCAATGGTGTGTATCTCTTTGTTATGTTTCGATATACCTATTTGCCAAAATGCCAACAGAAACATATGGCAAAATTTAGAATATTTCAGTAAGTTTTCCTTTCCAAAAAAACGGATTATAAGAACCTGAATTGGGGGGCACCTGGGTGGCTCAGTCGGTTAAGTGCTTGCCTTTGGCTCAGGTCATGATCCCAGGATTCTGTGATCAAGCCCCACGTTGTGTGTGTGTCTGGGGGGGCGGGGTGTCCCTGCTCAGCAGGGAGTTTGTTTCTCCCTCACCCTCTGTCCCTCCCTCTGCTTGCGCTCTCTCTCTCTCAAATAAATAAATAAAACTTAAAAAAAAAATTGTGAGTTGGATGGAAGGGCAACACCAGAGGTAGGTAGGAACAAGGTAAGGAGCAACGAAACTGTTACCCCCAACACAGACACACACAGCCACACACCAGGTATAAATGGATAAAGGAGACAAGTACTGGGACCCCATGGATAGCGTCCTGAAGAGCAGCCTCAGAAGAAGTAGTGATCATCGATCTAAAAACACAAATAGCCTGAGGCCACCTCACACCGTACCTCCTAGAAGGAGCCAGGGAAAAAATACCCAGTCCTCACGCCCTCACCCATGTGGCCTCCAATCTGGGGCCTCCCTTGGTCAAATTCAACCAGAAGCCAAAAAGGACAAAGTGGCTCCGGCATCAGTGTCATTGATGAGGTCGCCCTCTGGGGCAGAGGCGGCAGAGAATGGCCCTGCAGAGAAGAGTGGAAGAGAACCACACTCCACTGTAAGCTGCCTGGAATCACTTTTAAAATAGACAGGGAATACATAATGAACAAATAACACCACCGGTAAAACAACACTCCTGAAACAGAAGGCAGGGGGAAAAAAAGAAAAAAAAAAAAAAGGATTCTTTGGAGACCTATTTGTGAAGATGACGGAAGAGGGGAAAAAGGGTAGTGGTTCATTAAATGCCCAACCAAGATAATGCCTTGCATAATTTGTTTTCTATTGATTGGACACAGCACTGACTCCTGTCTACAAGTGAATTAGACATCCTTCGAAATAAGGAATATAACTTCTCCTCAATCTCAGTTCACAACTAGCATCTGGGCACTTGGAAAAGTTAATTATCCCACAGAGATACAAAGTGAGTCTCCTCTACTACACATACCTCTTACTTGGAACAGCTTGTAAGGAACCTTCCAGCCTTTCCCTGGTCTCCCCTACATCACAACACACTTGCTGAGCTGCCTCACCCCACCCCAAAAAATCCATTCTCCTCTCTTCGTCACTTACTCCAACTCTGTTCTCAACCACAGTTTCCATCAGTAGAGGACCCAAGATGTTGTCTACATCGATTTTCTTAAAAGGCTTTAAAAGTGTCCACCAAGAAGCATTTTTCAGTTTCATAAGCTTCAGCCTGCAAGGTGATCTGGCACATTGCTCACTTGCTTCCTATTCTAAACCTCTCTGTATTGTTGTGCAAATCGAAAAACAAGCTGTTCCATGCAGAAGGCCCCTCTGAACCTGAAATGATCTTGCGTATTTATCCATGTGTACGTCTATCGTCTCCTCCATTAGAATGAAGGTTCAGGTGGGCAGGGATCTTGTCTTGTTCAGCTTGTACCCTCAAGGTCTCACACAGCACCTGGCACCCGGTAGGCTAAACGTAGGGTAAATAAGTAACTGAAAGTGACATCAGTTCTTCGACTTCTCTTTTGGTAGCATTCGGCCTAAGTCTGCCACCCACTCTAACGACTCTTGTAATAAAAGTCCACTTGTGAGATACCTGGGTGGCCCAGTTGGTTAAACATCTGCCTTTAGCCCAGGTCATGATCTCCAGGTCCTGGGTTGGAGGCCAGCATCAGGCTCCCCGCTCAGCCGGAAGTCTGTTTCTCCCTCTCCTCTCCCCCACCTCCCACTCATGCACATACTCTGGCTCTCTCAAATGAATGAATAAAAATCTTTAAAAAGAAAAAGAAAGAAAGAAAAAGAAAAAAAGAAAAAGAAAGAAAGAAAAAGAAAAAGTCCCACTTGTGATAAGTTAAGGAAACTAATGGAGTTCCCTTAAATCTCTCCTTGGAAAGCTGGTCTGCCATCTTGTTTCACGTCACCAGTGTTCTAAGCCAATCCACTCAATACACACACAGCCATGTGACCACACTATTCATCTAGCTCAAACCATCTTCCTGATCACATTCACCAAATACCGCTCCTTTCTCTCACTGCTGGGACCTCTCTAATGTTTAGAACACAAGCGAAACTAAGAAGAATTCTGCATAGCGCTTGGCCACTGGTTTAAAAAAAAAAAAATCAAACAACTGAGCACAGAAAGAAAAATCCAATCCGTTTATAACTTTTGAGTTGAAAGGAACATTAAAACTCCTCTGGTCCAATAGCTTTCGAATTTTTTGACAACAACCCATCATAGGATGTATGTTTTACACCACAACAGAGTACACATTCATTCCTTCAACAAATACAGAGTTGGTACACGTGCCAAGCGCTGTTGTAGATGCTAAAAATAAAACAGGATACAGATTTTAAAAATGTAAGCTAATGGAATGTAAACTCATCTGTGTGTATAGCTTTTGTTTGCTTGCTTGCTCATTTCTTTGTTTTAATGCTGACTACAACCCTCTAAATTATTTCCCACACTACCGGGCCACAACCCACAGTTTGAAGACTACTCATCTCACTCTACATTTTGATTTTGTAGGTTTAGGGAAAGTGACAGGGAGTTTGACTTTGAACCCATTCGCCAAAAGTACCTGCAGATACCCAAGTCGAGATACCTATGAGGCATTTAAGTACACTGGCATGAAACTCAGAGAAGATGTTTAGAATGGAGACACAAACTGGGGAGTCAGGCAGTTAAAGCTATTCAATGAATAAAGCATTGCAAAGGAAGTATGTACATTTTTGTTTCTAAGAATGTGCTGGAGGATGCCCTGAAGAACACCAACATTTAAGGGATGTGCAACAGAAGTCAAAGAAGACAGTCAGAAAACCAAGAGAGTAGCATGAAGAAAATTCCAAGAAGGGTCAAAGGGTCCACACTGCAAAGAGATAAAATAAGGCCGAAAGCATGCATTACATTTGGCATTTAAATACCTGGTGACCATTTCTTCCCACCGCAGCTAGGAGACTTGGACAGAAGGCAGCCTGAAGACAACTGAGACAAGAGTAGGAAACATTAAGTGAAGCCTAAATTAGGCTTTCAACAACCTTGACAAAAAAAGGAAGGAGTGAGTGACAGCACAATAGCTGGAGAATGGAGAGGGTTTGGAGGGGAAGGGTATTTAAAATAAGACAGGATATTCACAAGGCTGAGGGACAAGAGCCAACAGATATGGAGAGGCCCAATATCAAAGAGAACAGAGCAATGGGATATTATTAGACAAGGCTGTTACAAAAGCACAGGCAGAGAAAGAAACTCTTTTGTTTAAGTGGGAAGAGGAAGAATTTAAAGGCAGATGTGGTGAATTCCAATGATCATTTCAAGATACATACAGTTACCAAGTCAGTATGTTGTACCCCTAAAACTAATCTAATGTTGTGTCAACTATACTCAATAGAATCTATATTTTTCATCATTGCACATCAGAATGATAGAAGCTTCAAAGCTCTTGTAATACACAACAAATGGGTCACACAAACAGCAGCCTGAATACACCCTTTCTTGCCTAAGTTTCAAGGAGGAGCTTCCTTTCCTCCTGTAAAGAGCTCCACGCATCCCTCACTCTCTCCTTCATTCAAGTGGCCTCCATTAATGGATCCCCTGAAGGAAAAAACAGATACCCTAAGGCAGAAATTCTCAAACTCAATGTGCATTCGAGCTCCTTAGAGAGCTCGTTAGAACACAGATTCGTATGTCATTTGCGAATATCTTCTCCCATTTTACTTTTGTATTAACATGGACAGGACTGGAGATTATGCTGAGTGAAATTAAGTCAAGCAGAGAGAGTCAACCATCATATGGCTTCACTTGTGGAGCATAAGGAATAACATGGAGAACATTAGGGGAAGGAAAGGAAAAGTCAATTGGGGGAAATTGGAGGGGGAGGCGAACCATGAGAGACTATGGACTCTGAGAAATAAACCGAAGGTTTTGGAAGGGAGGGGGGTGGGAGCATGGGTTACCCTGGTGGTAGGTAACGGGGGGGCAGGGGGGGAACACGTATTGCATGGAGCACTGGGTGTGGTGCATAAACAATGTATCCTGGAACTCTGAAAAAATTAAAAAAAAAAAAAAAAAAGATTCCTGGGCCCCAACCCGAGTTTCAGATACAGTAGACCTGGAGTGGGGGATATCCTAGAATTTTCATTTCTAAGTTCCCAGGTATATCAGTTTCTACACAAATTTAATGTGGCAATTTATAACAACACAAGTTTATTACCTTACAGTTCTGGAATTCAGAACTTTAAGCTTGAAAATGCATCTCACTGGGCAAAAAAAATCAAAGTTTCTGTAGGGCTACCTTCCTTCCTAGAGGCTCTAGGAGAGAATCCAGTTTCTTGCTTCCTCCAGCCTCAAGAAGACGCCTGTGTTTCTTGGCCCATGGGCCCCTTCTTTCGTCTTCAAAACCAGCGACGCCTGGACAAGTCTTTCTCACATAGGATCGCCGCCAAGACTGACCGCTCTGCTTCCCTCCGCCACATTTAAAGACTCTCATGATTACATTGGAAACACCCGGCTAACCCAAGCCACTCCCTATCTCGAAGGCAGTTGCTAAGCAACCTAAGATCACGTGCCGCCTTAATTCCCCATTGCCAAGTAACTTTACAAACTCACAGGTTCTAGAAATTAGGGTGCAGACCTCTTTGGGAGGCTATTATTCTGCCTACTATACCAGGTGATGCTGAAGCTACCACTCTGGGACCACACTTTGAGTGTGACGCTGGCTATGACAGAATTTAATACCACAGGAAGAGTGGATGAGCCCAAAAAATACAGAGGAGCAAGCTGCAAGGGGACACAAGACAAGAGAGATGGGGTCAGGGACTACAGAAACACCACTAGTGAAGTCGTCAGAGTCAGTCTCCCAGCTGTCACACATAGAGGAAGGAGAGCAACCCTGGGGGTGGTGATTAAGAAAGAAACTCTTCCCAGATGAGAAAGAAACCCTGCCCATTGAAATTGTTCGTCCGCAGTGCTGCTCTGTCGAGGGAAGTCACTGAATATTGACTAAAAACACCTATATCTAAACGTATAAGCATTTCCTTAGAGGCCCATCAGCAATACACTTGGGGGTACGTTAAGATTTCTGACAGTGGCAAGATATGTAAGCCAGTGCTAATTTTTATCCTGAATTGGAAGTTTTCCATTTCTAGAGAACCTGACTTATGAAATGTGTTGCTTTTAAATAAAGCCTGCAGCTGACTTCACTTTAAGTTCTTTTTAATTGGGGAACGGAGCAGACTTAGAAGAAAATATGTGATGAGTACTTTTATCAAGCATTATGATGGGTCCCCAGACTCGCAAGGGTGTCATATACAAGAGAAGCTGTCACAGGTTTTATGATCATGATTGTGAGTGTGTGTGTGTGTGTGTGTGTGTGTGTGTGTGTGCTATGTGGGTGCTATGGGGTGGGGAGTAGGACTGGAAAGATCTGGGAGGTATGGTTCATATTCTGTGTTCACCTTATTCTAAGTACTTACGTCAGCCAACTTAACTCTCTCACCTGAATTTGTTTTATGATTATTGTTATTTTAAAGCAAATGTTCATCTATCTTTAACACCAACTCTTAGAGACATCTTTCTTTCAGAAATGAGAGGAAGTGAGATGAACCACACTACAAAATAACCTAAGATGGACCATGGACTGGAAACTGTGTGTTCTCTCAATGTGAAGACTCATCTGTGGCCTAAAATAGAAGTTCATATCCTTCTCTCCTATTTCTCCCTTTAAGACAGACCCACGCTTGCCAAAAGCACAATGTCTTAATGACTGTTCCCAAAATGATATGTCCAGCCAGCACTTAGCTTCCTATAAGATCGTATGCTCTATTTTCCTATAAACTCTACCACATGAAATGGGATTCCACAAGGCAGATGGGAATTATTTCATGGACGGTGATAGACAGTGGAAAAGCTCATGAAGGAAAGAATAATCCACTACATCATTCTGAATTCCCTCAAAGGCTGAAGAGTGGAAAGTGGACCCCTTGGCTTCACAGATCAGACATTCGACATTCGAAGCAAAGACCATTTCACTTCTGCCACCTGCATTCTCCAAATTAACAACTACAAATATTCTATGACCATTCCCACAGCAGCTCGATGGTAAGCTTTCCCAGGAATTCTGTTTCCTTAGCCACCCACCCCTCTGCCTATGATAGTGGGAAACCGAAATGGTGTCTTTCGATCTAGAAAGACACAGGTCCTCCCTCAGCAGCTCTGAAACGGTGAGCAGACAGTAATGGGAATGGTTATCATTTGTGGAGGGTCTGCTATGCACTCAGCACACTCTGTGCCTCCTTGCACTGAACCCTCATCATGGCCCCGCAATGCAGGGATTGATCCCTGCATTTTTAGTATAAGGAAGCTGATGTACAGAAGAACGGAATCATTTGCTCAAGGTCACATGGCCAGGCAGTGGCAGATCATAATAGCCCCAAGCATAACTTGTCAGGCTCCAAAATCTGTAAACCACTCAAAGAGCTAAACTCTAAATAACAGGATGGCCTGCCACCTCCTCATCAATAAGATGATAGGTGACAGTTATCACAGTGATGGGTTTCGTCTGAAGAGGCAAAATATTCTTGCCCTCTCCTCCTTGAAGCCAGTAGTCACCAATGGCAGAATGGTGTGTAAAGCTAACTTCTCTGTATATCATCAGGATCTAGCAAGGGTCCTATATGCCTTACCCTAAATCTGAAAAGTTGAAAGTCAAAGCAATCACCAATCAGAAGAATTCAAAAGGACAAGGATAGCATGACGCAAGTAACACAACCTTTTGAGATGCTAATAAATGCTTTGACTGTGTCCTAACACTGCACAAAACTTTGCTGCAATTTTAGGGGTTCATGGATCCCCTGAAGCCCATTTATGGACTTAAAAGTCAAAAGACCCAAGGTTTTCTAAACTGGCTTTTCTGCCACTCCCAGGGGAGCCCCGGGGAAGAACTCCTCTGTACAATGACATGTTCACACCAATCCCTTCCAGCTCTCAGGGTCTACAGGTGGGTGCCTCCTCATCAGTCAGGCAATATTTAAGGTCAAAAATGGATATAAGGAGAGACCAGCTCCCCTATACTTCATGACAAAATCTTTCTGAGATGTAATCGAACGTACATTTGTCAATTCTATTTCCATTTTTGAATAAAAGTTCTTTGCCATCACATCAAGCTTCCTTTTTATTCACCAAATGGCTCTTTGATTTTCCTCACCTCCAAAGAACCCTAGGGTCACATGGGAGGGGCAGAGGAGGTCAGACGGTCACAGAACCCCATTTGGTGAAATGTGGGGGCTGCTGCAGCCAGAAGAGATGCTCAGATCATCGCTTAACCACGTTATCACCAGGGAACAGCTGGAAGCGTTTCGAATTGCCAAATTTGATATAAAGAATTTAAGTCTGGAATAATTAGAGATGATCAGCATGGAGGAGGCAGAAAACAAGAGAAGTCTTAAAGGTACAGAACCTGCTTAACTCACCACAGCAACACAGGTGATGTTTATGCAGTAGATGCCCTCACCTGAGCAGTGCTCAGGCCAGGTGGGCAGAGAAGGTATGTTTGGGTCAAGATGTAGAAACAGAAGCATCTCAAGACCCTTCAGGGGACCATAACTAAAATAATTTGAACTAGAGTTGCCTATGAAGGAACAGTAATATTATAAGTAAAACCAATAGAAAGCATCAACTTATATTTTATAAGTCAGATACATTGTAGATGAAGCAAAATAGAGAAATACGATCTTCTGATCTTCAGGGATTTGTGAAATAATAGAAATAACTCATTTAGAAATAATAGAAATAACTTATTTAGAAAACCAAGTGTTGTGTTGGTTTGGTGCACATTTTTGGTTGTCAAGGTTTCCCCCCACCCACGTCCACCCCATGCAATTCTGAGACTGACCAACTAACCATCTGAGTCTCTGGAGAAGAAAGTAAGTGTGTCAGCAATGCTGAGGCTCTTAGACTCTGCACAAAACCACAGTCATGGACAAGGACTCCAGAATATTCAGTGTTACCCTGGGCCAAGGACCATCTCCTGGCAGTAATGGGGGCAGACATTACCATCATGAGGAATTCTTTAAGCAAAACCTGATAGAATCTCATGTTGCACTGCCCAGTTTAGTAGCTAAAAAACACCTGTGACTAATTACATCTAAATTAGTTAATTAAAATTAAACTGTAATTTAAGCCTTAGTTCCTTAGTTGCACTAGCCCTATTTCAAGTTCTCAGCCACACAGAGTAGTGTCTATCATATAAGTAACACAAATACAGTATATGGCCATCACCATAGAAAGTTCTATCAGACATCACTGGCCAAGAGCAAAGCTTCTTCAATGTAAATTGGAATCTCATGAAGATCTTATTAAAATGAAGCTTCTGATTGAGTAGCTCTGGGAAAGGGTCTGTAATTACATTTCTAACAAGCTCTGGGTGATGCTCATGGTCCCAGTCCATGGACCACATTGAGAGGTTAGAGAAGATTCAAAGCAACTCTGTTAAATGCTGCCCTTGGGCTGAATGGTAAATATTCTTTCAACTCTAATACAGAGAACAGTTTTTATGCTTAAGTTGCAGTTCTGCAAAACAATAAACATTAGACAACACATGACTTGTTAAATCCTTCTCCCTTGCCTATCTACCTTAGCACCTCCTAGTTTTAAGAATTTCCAGCAAAAATTCACAGCAAAAATGTTCAGAGCACTGACTATCTCTGCTTCCTTCCCACTATCTCCAATGGAGATTTCCTTTAAAAACAAAACAAAACAAAAAAACCTGGCCTGATATAATTGAAACAGCTCTGTTTTGAAAAGATAAGAGCAGTCTTTTTACATATCGGACACAGTGGCAAGTCAAAGAGGAGCTGTCAGGCAGGCATGCAGGGATTCAGTGTGGCTGCATGAGTAAAATATGTTTAGAGTAACAGAAGGGGAAGAAAGAAGCTCTCCCAACTAAAAACCAGAACATTGCATCACAATAGAAAAACATAGTGCCACAAGCAATATTGGATAATATATTCACAGCACTGCCACTGTTTCCAAACAGAAATAGCCCAGTTGGCTTCGTCTTTGAAAACAAGGAGAAAGTCTTACCCATGGTATGCATAACCCAACATTTCCATGGTAGTTGTCATAACTACCTACACAAAGTAGGTCTTATTATTTTCATTTTTATAGGTGTGAATACTAACTCTCAGAAGAATTATGAAACTGTCAGGGGCTCACCCCAGTTCTCTCTGGCTTCACAACTGACACACTAACCATCATCCCTGAGCTACTGCTCCAACCAGCACTGAAAAACAAGTCTATGAATAGATAAAAAAGAGAGTGATTATACCATTTAAGCAAAATAACTATTAGAGACTGGCAACCTCCTCTGGCTACTCCTTACCCACAAGTAGAATGCCTCACCCAGCAGTACATTAAAGGATTAATATGATCATTAAGAGATTTCTACTAAAAGTGCTGAGGGAAAATAGAAATCATGTGTTTATTATTTGAGCTCGCTGGGTTTTAGAGAATGTATAGGAATTATATGTCAAAATAGATATATATTCTCATTTACACAATAACTGTCCATAGTAAATGCAAGAGTGAACTGGTAACCAGGTCCCCTTTGTGAGAATTAGAAGCCTGGAACCTGACAAATGGCCATGGGGAGAGGCCAGGGTCAGTAAGTAAAGGGTCGCAGGAGTAGGGTGGTCATCATTCATCCACCTAAATGCAACACCTTTGAGAATGAAAGGGGGCATTCAAGGACAACAAGAATAAGTGTGGACCATCCTGGGCACTCTATTCACGAGCCATAATGGGAGAATTGGACTTTTTCAAGAAGGGAGAGGGAGGGACACCAGGGTGGTTCAGTCGGTTAAGCGTCTGGCTTCAGGTCAGGTCATGAACCCAGGGTCCTGAGATTGAGCCCCTAAATCTCAGACACTTATTCCATAAGAGATGTGTACATTGTGCTCACAAGCATGAGTTGAACCATCCAAAGGAAATGCAAAATCCAGGCTAATTTTAAACCCACTAATCTTGACCTAAATCAGACACCAAGAAGTTGAATTCTTCCAATGCCAAAGCTAGCCACCCACGCCTCTGCTCCTCCTTTGGGAAGGTCTGTCACATTATAGAAAGTGAAGCCAAACCTTCAGGCAACAGGACACCATCTGGAAATGCAACGAGTCATTGGCCTCAATAGGGAAACAGCCACAAACAGCAAAATACAGACAAATATCTGTCTGAATTACTGGAATCATTAGTTGGTTTAACAGGTCTTTGTTAAGCATCTCTGATATGCTGGGCACTGCAAATGTAAATAAAAATAAACAGGGCATAATTGTCACTCCCAAGAAACTTACAGACAAGGCAGTTATATTACAGTGTAAGAAGCATGATAGAGATTGGCCCAGGTGCTGAGAGCACAAAGGAGGGGCGGTTACAACTCAGGAAGGAGCAGTTGATGCCTCAGCTGAGGTCTACTGTCTTATGACTCAAAGTGTTGTCCCCAGACTTGGCAACATCTTGCAGCACCTGGGAACTTCCTGGGAATGCAGAATCTCAGGCCCCACCCTAGACCAACAAATCAGACTCTGCATTTTTGCAAGATCCCCAGGATTAGGGGTGCCTGGGTGGCTCAGGAGGTTGAAGTCTCTGCCTTTGGCTCAGGTCATGATCTCAGGGTCCTGGGATCGAGCCGCACATCGGTCTCTCTGCTCAGCGGGGAGCCTGCTTCCTCCTCTTTCTCTGCCTGCCTCTCTGCCTACTTGTGATCTCTCTCTGTCAAATAAATAAATAAAATCTTTTTTAAAAAATCCCCAAGATTCTTTAAAATCTGAGAAACACTGTCTTAAAGGATAAGGATGGGTTAGGCAGAAAGAGAGAGAGAGAAGTGGGGGTGAAAGCTAAGACACAGGAAAAAGCAGAATAAAATGACTGGTGGGAGGGAAATGGCCCCACATTCCCAAACTGTAGAGATCAACATGCCTAAACACAGAAGAAATGACAGGCAAGAGGTGGTAGAATAAAGCGCTTCATAGGAGGGATGAACCCACACCAGACAGAGCTTTGTGACTCCACGACCCAGCTAGGTCTTTGCTAAGAGGTCTGAGAGCCCCTGATGTGGGGAACATTTAAAACAGCACCCTGGCAGCAGTGTGGAAGAGGCAGATTTGGGGACCATGGAGAAAATCATGAGACCCATCCACTGTACCTGTCACCTACCTGTCAGGTAGCCCCGGGCCGCCTGCAGGTTGGATGGAGCCAAGAGTCATCTGGCCCATGCTGGAGCACTGGGAGAGAGGAGCTCAGCTGGTTACGTGAAATCAGGAAAATTTCTTTCTAGAACTACTAGTTTTCCCCTAATTACACGGCTTCCCAGCTAGCTCTGTGCCAGAATGAAGTAAAAGGAAAAGCACTCAAAGGGTCTTCACCACTGGATCTCAGTTCTGGGAATGGGGCTTGAGCAGGAATTCCCAAAGTCACTTAGAAATGGCAGTTGCCTGGGACATGTGTTCAAAATTCCAATTCCCAGGCCTCAGTCGCACACTATGGAATCTGAATCCCATGGGCGTGGCCTGAGAACTATGGGCTTGGAGTAGCCAAGGTGATTCCACAAATCAGGAAGCCTGGGCCCCCTTGGACAGGGTGTGGAGAGCACCTGGCTTCTATCACACAGAGGCAGCACCTTCCTCTCAGTCACAATAACCTGGGAGCTTGGAAGGCGCTAACTTAAGTCGAAGGAGCTATCTAGAGGGGATGTTCAGGTCACATGCTCCTTAGGCTTGTGTGATACCCACTTAGAACAGTATCACTCTTGAAATGCTTACTGTGCATCTTTAATGGAAGACTTGTTTTTCTCCCCATATTTGATTCATTCAACACTCATCATTCTACACCTGTTTTACAGGAACCTTTCGGTATAGGCAATAAACTTGATTTTTCTGCCAGATAAAATAAAAGTTTTGATTAATGTTAGTATAACTTGAATCTTGAACTTTGGCACACACATATATATATATGTGCGTATATATGTTCATAAAGGCACTGAGTTCAAACTGTTCATTTAGTGTTCATAAAGGCACTGAGTCTTTGAACTTAATTCTTTTTTTTCTGTCCTTTTCTTTTTTTTTTCTCCCCAAATGTTTATTTTAATTTTTCAGTGTTACAAGATTGATTGTTCATGCACCACACCCAGTGCTCCACGCAATACGTGCCCTTCTCAATACCTGGATTGGGGGCGATATATCCAGCTATACATCCTCTCATCCACTTCTCATCAATATGACTAGGAGGAGGAACACCCAACAGAAGAAAAACCCAGAGAATACACCCTCTCCCTCAGAACTATTGGACATGGACATCAACAGTATGTCAGAAAGGGAATTCAGGGTGACAATTATCCAGGTAATGCTAGAATGGAGAAAAACATTATAGAATCTCTAAGGGCAGAAATGAGATCCAGTATAGCAGATGTAAGAAGCGCTATTAATGAGATCCAAT
>CM052813.1:21118771-21238479 GCA_028533885.1 Nasua narica
TGCAGCCAAGAATACTTTATCCAGGAAGGCTGACATTCAAAATGGATGGAGAGATAAAGAGCTTCCAAGACCGGCAAGGATTAAAAGAGTATGTGACCACCAAGCCGGCACTCCAGGAAATATTAAAGGGGGTTTTACAAAAGTAGAAAGAACACGTGAGTGACTTAGAACAGAAATTTGCCATCTATAGAAACAAGGACTTCACAGGCAACATGATGTCAATAAACACGTATCTTTGAATGATCACTCTCAACGTGAACGGCCTAAATGCTCCCATAAAATGACACAGGATTGCAGAATGGATAAAACGACCGGACCCGTCCATATGCTGTCTACAAGAGACACATTTGGAATCAAAAGATACATCCAGACTAGAAGTGAAAGGATGGAGAACCGTCTTTCATGCCAATGGACCTCAAAAGAAAGCTGGAGTAGCAATTCTCATATCAGATAAATTAGATTTTAAGCTAAAGACTGTAGTCAGAGATACAGAAGGACACTACATCATTCTTAAAGGGTCTATCCTCCAAGAAGATCTAACAATTGTAAACATTTATACCCCCAATATAGGAGCAGCCAACTACATAAACCAACTGTTAATCATATTGACATGAATACTTTAATAGTAGGAGATCTTAACACTCCACTCTCAGTAAATGACAGATCATCTAAACAGAAAATCAATAAAGAAACAAGAGCTTTGAATGACACATTGGACTACATGGACCTCATAGATATGTACAGAACATTCCACCCTAAAACAACAGAATACTGATTTTTCTCGAGCGCACATGGAACTTTCTCCAGAATAGACCACATACTGGGCCACAAATCAGGTCTCAACCAATACCAAAAGATAGAGATGATTCCCTGCATTTTCTCAGACCACAATGCCTTAAAACTGGAACTCAACCACAAGAAAAAGTTTGGAAAGAATTCAAACACTTGGAGACTAAAGACCAACGTGCTCAAGAATGCTGGGATCAACCAGGAAATCAAAGATGAACTTAAACAATTCATGGAGTCTTTGAACTTTAAAGGGCATAAAAGCCTTTTAAAAAGATGAGTCTAGGAAAAAATGGGCAAAAAGCATGAATAGGCATTTTACAGAAGAGAAAACTCGTAAGGCCAGCAAACATGTGAAAAGATGTTCAACTGATCAGTAATCAGAGAAATACTAATTAAAAAACAAGATACCATGTCTTAGCCACAGGAAATGCAAACATTTTAAAGTTTGACATTTCCAAGGGTTGGTGGGATTCAGAGCAACCGGAAACTCTCCTACACTACTGGTAGGGCTGTAAAGGAGCACAACCACTTCGGAAAATGATTTGGCTTTACCTAGCAGAGGTGAAGGTGGGCATCATGAGAAAGCCTAGAGAGAGTCTAGCACATGTGCACCAGGAGATATATATAAGAATATTTACAGTAGCACAGTTTGTAATAGAACAAAGCTGGAGACAATTCAAATATCCATCAACAAGAGAATGGAAAAGTAAGTTCATATATACAAACACACATCACAAAAATAAATAAAAATCTTTATCCTCAGTTCATTTAGTGACTTATTATTGTTTCCATTATTTATTAAGATGAGTACTAGATGTTTTTCACATATTTCTAATTATTATAAAAAACATTATAAGGTATGAATATCTTACAGTTGGAAAAAGTAAAAGGACTCCTTTAGACTAAAAACACACCACTGGGGAAAGCTACAGCTCAGTTTGTTCCCCAAAGTCCAAAACCAAAGTTTTCTCTCATCGTATTTTTTTCCACAAAAATCTCAACCACAACAGTATGTGTTAAACCTATTATCTTGATCATGATATAAGCACAATAACGAATTAATCCCTGCAATACTGCTCTTGGTATGTAGCCCTATTCTTCACAGAAACTAAAACCAAAAAAACAAACAACTCATATGCCAGCAACTAATAATAATATTGTCTCCTTGAAGGAAAAAAAAACAAAAAACCTAATTGAAGTTACCTTTACTTAATCTAGACTGTATTTGTGTTATCTATAATTCAGGAAAATTAACATGAATGATACACAGAAAATGTTCAGATAAAAAGAAAATAAACAGATAATACTTCTCTTCAGAATAATTCATAATTGGCCATCAGCTTCCAGAGCTCCCTTCAAATCTGTAGCTCACTGCCCAGGGTTGAGGCACTCTGTCCCTAGAGAGCTTCCTCTCAGGTTCCTATCACCCTGAAGATCTCTCTTGTCCCCACCTATGCCCCTGCTTTTCAACTCAGCCCCATCCCAACTCCAGCTTTCATCTTTAGTAATTCCCACTCCCTTCGATCCTTCCTCTCTGGTGACGAACATGCTCCCCATGACATCCTCAGATGCACCCTTTCTTTTGCTCTGATATGCACTCACCACTAAGCTCTCCCTCACTCCCTTTATGACCCACCTTCTTTTTTTTTTTTTTTTTTAAGATTCTATTTATTTATTTGACAGAGAGAGTGAGATCACAAGTAGGCAGAGAGGCAGGCGGTGGGGGGGGGGGGGAGGAAGCAGGCTCCCCGCTGAGCAGAGAGCCCAATGTGGGGCTCGATCCCAGGACCCCGAGATCATGACCTGAGCCGAAGGCAGAGGCTTTAACTCACTGAGCCACCCAGGCGCTCTGCGACCCACCTTCTTGACTGAACCCAGCCTGGGTCACAATCCCACTTCCAGGCTCTAATTACCTTTCCCCATTTCCTCACCTACAGCTCTGGACAACCATGTCTCTTCCTGGGCCCTCATGAGCCTTCAGTGAGAACATGTGTATGATGCCTATGACCGAGTGTGAGCTCATCAGTCCTCCACTTCGTAAAATTCTTCTTTCTCTTGGATTTCACTGAGCTCCAAATTGTTTTCACTGGACCTGGGTCTTTGTCTCTCAGCTCTTTCTGTCAGTAGCTCAGGGAACTCATCAGTCCCCTAGATCCAACCATGCCCTCTATGCAGAGAAGCAGATGATGCTCAAGCTCTATATCCGGACTTGATGTCTCATCTGTAAATCAACAGATCCCAAGCCAAACTCACCACCCCTGATCTTCCGGAACCCCGCTACTTACCAACTGCCTCTCCTGGACACCATTTGCCAATTTCTTAGACTTGAGACTGCAACCACCATGAACTCCTCGGTTTTCCCATCACATACTAAATCCAGTCTTATACTGTACAACCATAATGCTTTCATCAAGCTCTTCCTTACCACACTGAAGTTACTTTACCCCTATTCTTGGCCTCAACAACTCTAGATGAAATTTCAAGAGTGTCTTGCCTAATTAACCTCCCTGGTCCTCTACCTCATCCCTCCTCCTTGTCCTACAAACGAGGGCAAAGAAGTCTTCCTAAAATACAGCCCTATTTCTGCCACTATCCCCTCCTTCTGTAGCCCACTGCATCTGCCAAAGATCTGACTAATGCTCAGAGTCAAAGAATAATTAGTAGACTGACAGGGGCACACAATCAGTCTCTTCATGTGTCTGTTCAAGTCTTTAAAAACACAAACTTATGACCATGATAAAAGAAAACCTTCTTACTTCTACTTACAAACTTGCTTGATTTGTTTTTAAAAATTCTATCTTTGCACACCAAGGAATCAGTAAATATTTGCCTGTTATCTCCTTTAAAGTTTGAACCCAGCAGCAATCGCACCAAAAAAAAGAAATAAAACACATCCAAACTGGTAAAGAAGTATGACTGTTACTACTTGCAGATGATATGACCATATATATTAAAAAAAACCCTAAAGGTTTCACTAAAAAAACTACTAGAACTAATAAATGAATTCAGTAAAGTTGTGGACACAAATCAAAACACAGAAATCTGTTGCATTTCTATACACTAATAATGAAGCCACAGAAAGAGAAATTAAGCAAACAATCCCAATTACAACTGCATCAATCAATCAATTACCTAGCAATTAACTTTACCAAGGAAGTGGAAGGCCTGTACCCTGTAAACTGTAAAGCAGTGATTAAAAAAAATTAAAGATAACACAAACGAATGAAAAGATACTCCATACTCATGGATTGGAATAACCGATATTGCTAAAATGTCCATACTACCCAAATCAACCTGCAGATTCAATGCGACCCCTATCGAAATACCAACAGGATTTTTCACAGGACTAGAATAATACTAAAATTTGTACAGAACCACAAAAGACCTTGAATTGCCAATGCAATCTTGAAAAAGAACAAAACCGGAGGTACCACAATCCTAGGTTTTAAGATATACTACAAATAGTAGTATCTAGTAATCAAAACCGTATGGTGCTGGCATGAAAACAGAGACACAGACCAACAGAATAAAGAGCCCAGAAATATACCCACACTTATATGGTCAATTAATCTTCAACAACAAAAAAAAAAACACGAGAAACACAATGCAGAAAAGACAGCTTTTTAAAAATTGATGCTGGAAAAACTGGGCAGCTACATGCAAAAGAATGAGACTATGTCACTTTTTTACATCACACGCAAAAATAAACTCAAATGGATTAAAGACCTAAATGTGAGACCTGAAGCCATAAAACTCCTAAAAGAAAACATAGGGAGTAATTTCTTTGACGTTACCCATAGCAACATTTTTCTAAATATATCTCCTCAGGCAAGAAAAACAAAAGCAAAAATAAACTACTATGACTTCACCAAAATAAAAAGCTTTTGCACAGCAAAGAAAACCATCAAGAAAAGGAAAAGACAACCTATTGAATGGGAAAAGATATTTCCAAATAATATACTTGATGAGGGGTTAATATCCAAAATATAACGCACACACACAAAAAGCAAACAATCCAATTAAATGAATGACATTTTTCCAAAGAAGACATACGGATGGCCAACAGACACATGAAAAGATGCTCAACATCACTAAATCATCATGGAAATGCAGATTAAAACCACAGTGAGATATCACCTCACACCTATTACAATGGCTGGAATCAAAAAGACACGAAACAACAGGTGTTGGAAAGAACAGGGAGAATGAGAAAGCCTCGTGCACTGTTGGTGGGAAGGCAAACTGATGCAGCCACTGTAGAAAACAGTACAGAGGTTCCTCAAAAAGTTAAAAATACAAATACCATATGATCCAGTAATCCCACTAGTAGGTATTTACCCAAAGAAAACAAAAACACGAATTCAAAAAGATTTATGCACCCCTATGATTACAGCAGCACTATATAAATATATAAAACAGAATATTAGTCGTCATAAAAAAGAATGAGATCTTGCCATTTGCAACAACGTGGATGGGCCAAGAGGGTATAACGTTAAGTGAAATAAGTCAGACAAAGAAAGACAAATATATGGTTTCACTTATATGTGGAATCTAAAAAACAAAACAAAGAGACCAAAAATTAGACCCATAAATATAGAGAACAAATTGGTGGTTGCCAGAGGGGAAGTGGGTGAGTGAACAGGTGAAATCAATAAAGAAAATCAAGAGGTACAAATTTCCTGTTAAAAAATAAATAAGTTACAGAGATGAACAGCACAGCATAGGAAAGATAGTCAATAAAAGAAATGGCATTGTATGGTGACAGAGAGTGACAATACCTACCACAGTAAGCACTGAGTAATACAGAATTGTTGAATCAATGTTGTACACTTGAAACTCATAACATTGTATGTTAATTAGACTTCAATTGAAATTTTTTTAAATAATGATAAAATTTAAAGTCAGAGCTAGCACACTGGTGCCCCAGTATCTACATGTTTGATGTCTAAAAGTTCATACTCAAAAATTAGAAGATGTCCCCTAAAATCTGAAAAGCTGACCTCCCTTGAAAACTTGCTTGATCAGGGAGCACTCGCTCGGCACTGAGCTGATGACAAGAATGGCAATGACCTGGAGGGGAATCATGCACGGTGGCCCCACTGGCCAGGATATGACTTCTCCTCTAATTAGTTCACTGGGACCGCTACCTAGGAATTTGAACAATGTGGTTTTATTGTCATTTATATAAAATGCCATTGGAGTCCCTCGGTTCCACAAAGTATGCCCAGCAAGTTCATGAGCAGCACGTCCTTGTAGACCGGATCCGTGGGCTCTCCGTGAACCCATTTAAGAAGCACGTGTGCATCTGTCACTTGTTGGGACTGTCCGAGAGCAGGGTGTTTCATGTCGCCAGCCACTTGAGATGTTCTACTTCCCTCATCCAACAAGACTTCCAGCCATAAATGATTGTGACATTGGCAAAAGAGATTTCTTGTTTTGCAAAGTGAAACTCACACCATGTGTGCTTCCAAATGTTTATTATTCCCCTGTGAATAATTTATCCGAGTACATTTCCAGGATTATGAATTAGGATGACTTGTTCTGCTCTCCATCATCTTCGTTTTCTTAAAAATCCTAGAATGAACTTAATTAAATTCCAAAGCTTGAATTTATCTTACGTTGTTTTTAATCCTTTCCTTCTTTATTCTGTTCTTTCTTTCTCTTCTATTTTTAACTTTTCACTTCGTATTTCACAGGTTATAATCTTAAACAGCTCTGTGGTTTAGTTGTGTGTGTGTGTGTGTGTGTGTGTGTGTTTAACACTGAGGTTAAACATTTGACACCCCTGCTATTTTAATTCCGAGGAGTATCACCTTTTGCTGAACCTGTAAAGGTGCCAAAAGTGTCGCTTGCCTTGGCCTTCCCTTTTCTCTGATTTGTTGATTCTAAAGCCCATTTTTATTTCTGCCATCTCACCACTCCCTTATTATGCTGGCTTTCCCAGCTTTGTGCCTGCGTTTCGAGTCCTTTCTTCAGGATCTCACCCCATGACCTGCCCTGAGTTCTAATCGGAAGTTTCCATCTGCCTTTCAGGAATGAGCTCTTATGAAACAATAAAAAAATAAAAAATCACTGAGTCACAAACATGCCTGCTTGCCAGCTGCTCGCCCAGCATTCCGAAGGGAGAAGCCACTTGGTTAACGTGGGGCTCTGCCCGATTCAGAGAGCCCCCGAGACCGGTCAGAGAGAGCTATGGCGGCTCTCGACACAGACGACCCTCACTAGGCAGCAAACACCCCAGTTCCCTGCCCCGAAGGCAGTCCCGGGGCAGTGGGGTACACCGGGCGTTTCATGAGTCCTCCCCAGCTCCCACCCTCCAGACGTCTCGCCTCCTCCCGAAACTGCTTCTACAGCTCAGGCGGTACCAGCCTGCATCCTTGTGCTGCCCTGCATCAAGGAATCCAGGAATCAGCTCCCCGGAGAAGAGCAGAGCGCCCGGCCAGATGGCAAGCCGCCACCGCGCTTGCCCCATGGCCCCGGAGGAATGTGACTGTGCGCCCTGCGTGCGGCCACCTCCCCGCACGGCCAGGCCAGCCCAGCCCACGCTCCCCAAAAGCCCACCCACATTCCAGGGTCCTCTGTATGAATCATGGTAAACACCGCCGCCGCCGCACTGCAGAAAATGCCATTCTTGGCTCCAGACCCCGCTGGAACTTTCAGGGAAGCCCGAGCCCAGCAGGCTAAACTTTTAAAACAAAGGCCAGGGATCACAAACGCAAAACCTGCCGAAATAACCGGTTGCGAGCACAATATAAAAGGGAGAGAAGTGCGCGTGCAATATGAAAGCACTTGGGGGGCGCCTGGGTGGCTCAGAGGGTTAAAACCTCTACCTTCGGCTCAGGTCATGATCTCAGGGTCCTGGGATCGAGCCCCGCATTGGGCTCATTGGGGAGCCTGCTTCCCCCTCTCTCTCTGCCTACTTGGGATCTCTATCAAATAAATAAATAAAATCTTAAAAAAAAAAAAAAGCACTTGGAATCATTTTCGTTCTTCAACTATTTCTTCATAGGAAAAAAAAACAAACTAGGGACAGCAAGAAGGCCAATGAGAGCTTGTTTGGTGTATTATATTAACAAAGGACATGGGTGGAAGTGACCTTGAACCACATCATAAAATTGTTTGTTCAGCAATAATGGTGGAGGCCAGAGGTTGGGAGAGACCATAAGATAAGGAGAGGATTAGGCCTTCTCCCAGAACTATGCCTTGTGTCTTTCTTGTCCCCCTTACAGCAACACCCTTTAAAGGGCAGGAGGATAAAACGCACCATCTCGCTCAGCTCTGCAAATTCCCCTTTCCCACCTCTTCTCTAGAGCAGCAGGGGGCACAGTTTGAGGCTCCTAGACTGAAGGAAGCTGGAATATTTTATAAACTTCTTTCCTCGTGGCCACAGGCTTAAGCAATTTGCTTTCGCCAATATCAGATAAATATGCCCCAAACTAAAAAAGTTGCACAACTGGTCTCCAAAGGCCAGAAAAAAAAAAAAGAATTTGACTTTCCGTCGCAGGCAGTGATGTTCAACACAAAGGGACTTCAGTTCCCATCCTGGCCCTGGTCCTTCCTGGCTGGGTCACCTGGGACACACCACTTGGCTCTCTGAGCCTCAGTTTCGTCAGCTGCGACTTGAGGCAAATGTCCCCCATTAAATGAGATGGTGCACGTGAAGCACTCGGCACCATACCTGTCACACGGCGGGGGTCTAATAAACCGCAACTCAACCAGCCTTTTGTGCTTAGTGGGCTGTGTAGCAATGGGGGTTCTGGATCATTAAGTCATTTTGACAAGCTTTTTAAAAGCAAACTAGTTCATAGCAAAGCAGACATAGGCCGTATTTATGAATAATTCTCTCCAGTATCTTAGACTTAAAACTCAGGGATTCGTATGGTTTCCAATGTAGAACAAGGGGTGGGGGTTGGGGGATAAAGTGTTGTACCAGGATCAGTAATTTACAACCTTTCCTTTAAAAAGGCAACTACAATTAACATAAGATGCTAATAAACATCTGAGGGGCACCTGGGTGGCTCAGTCGGTTAATCATCTGCCTTTGGCTCAGGACATGGCCACAGGGTCCTGGGATGAAGCCGCATGTCCAGCTCCCTTCTCAGCAGGGAGTCTGTCCCCTCCCCCCACCCGCCGCACATGCATGCTCTATCTCTCTCTCTCTCATAAATAAAATCTTAAGGAAAAAAAGATGCTAACATCTGAATCCCCTATGTAGCATTTCTCATTCAGAGCTTCAGTTCTATAGAAATTGGAGTATCACACCAATGACTGTTCTTTCTGTGTTGATGTATTTATAGAATATGACCATATCGTCACATACAATATATATTATATACACATGTACGTAAGTGCACGCGCACACACACACTCACGCACGCGCAATGACAGAAAAGACTGGAATACACATGCGAGGTATAAACGTGCTTGGCTCTCAGGATATGACATGAACATCACACACAGACTTCCATTTTCTCTCTTCTCAGTCAACATGTGCCCGGGCCTACTGAACTCAAATATCCAGGCACATGTAGGGAATCCTCTTGTCCAGCCTAGTTTGGAAGAGAATTTTTTATGAAATCAAGGATCCTACTTAAGAGAAAGTTAGTGCCTCTCAAAAGTGGGCCTAAAGCCACTGCAACCCAGGAAGCCAGTGGGGAATGCTCATGGCACCCGATCAAAAAGCTCTCCCCAAGGGCCAGGCCTCACTGATGAGTGATCCTGGATAACAAAACCCTTCCCTAAAACACAAACACCCTCTGGAAGACTGTCTTTTAGGCATTTACTCCTTGGTATGATTGAATTTAACTCTCCTCAACAAGAAGTCAAAATGATTTCAATGAAACAATGTTTCATTTGTTTTGTTTTTATTTGGGAGAAGGGTGGAGGGGTGAGGCAGAAGTAATACCACATCCATTTCGGGGGTTCTCCAATATGAGAATTCCCTGGCGGGTGGGGATTGTTTAAAATGGTGATTCCCTCACCCAATCCCAGATTCCAATTTAGTAAATTTGAGGCCAAAGCCAGGAATCTACATATTTTTAACAATCCCCTGCCCCAATGACCCTAGAAGGGTCCTCAGACCACAGTATGGAGAAACTGGACCAGGCTGTACCACACCCAAATCCCTAGAACCGGCTTGAAATAAAAGTTAAATCCCCACGAACTAATTATGAGGAAAAGAGCGCCCTGTACACGCACATGTCTGAGGATTCCCAGAGCACCAATGTTTCCCGGGCAGCCCCACACCACACCAACTCCTTATACTTATAGTCCCATTTCTGAGAGAGGGGTACTGACGTCTCTGACCATGATAGTGGGTTCATCTATTTCTCTTTGTCTTTGTTTGTTGTTGTTGTTGTTTTAATATTTTCTTTATTTTAGAGAGAATGTGCACGAGCAGGAGGAGGAACAGAGGGAAAGGGGGAGAGAGAGAATCTCCAGCAGACCACACACTGAGCACAGAGCCTATGTGGGGCTCGAATTCATGACCCTGAGATTATGACCTGAGCTGATATCAAGAGTCACACACTCAACCTACTAAGCTACCCAGGCACCCTCTCCTTGTGGTTTTATCAGTTTTGGCTCATGTAGTTTGATGCTCGAGTTGTTAGGTGCATACATGTTGAAGACTGTTAAATCTTAGAGCAAGTGACCTCTTTACCATGAAATGCCACTGTCTATCTCTCTTTCCTTGCTCTGAAGTCAGTTCTGTCTGCAACTAATGTAGATACTCCCACTTTTTTTTTAATAGTAGTGTGGGCATGGTATATCCTTCTCCATTCATTTACTTTTAATCCAAATGTGTCTTTACATGTATCTTGTGGACAATACAGAGTTGGGTCTTGTTTTCTGACTCATGGCCTCCTAGCCCCACTCTGACTCCAGCTTACCCTGCCCCTATTGCCAGAAATCCCTTTTCTAAGGTTTAATCTCGGACTCTGACTTTGCAGTATCTTCCACAAGATGTTCCTTCCAAAAGAAGGAAATGACCATGAAAATCCATTAAAACCATTTGTTGTTCTATCACATTGGGGGTCAAATCATAGCTCCTGGAACATAATTAGATCAAGTAACTGACACATAAAATGGTCTGCACAGCAGGCATTACAAAGGATTCAAAGGGCTTCATGACATTTAGCTTTCCACTAAATAAGAATCTAGAGTGTCTGAACTAATCGCACATCTTCCTTTGATGAAGTCTAAATTAATAAGATTTATTGTATGTGTGTCTATGTGTTGTGGGCCTATGCATGCCTAAGAGGTAAATCCACTGGCAAAGAAAAGGCAATCAAGAAATAATTTGCTTCCAAAGGCAATCAAGAAATAATTTGAAGTTTTCAATTCAAGGATTTAAAAAAACATTGCTTATAAACTTAAATATATGGGTGCCTGGGTGGCTCAGTCAGTTAAATGTCTGCCTTTGGGTCCTACATCAGGCTCCTTGCTCAGTGGGGACTCTGCCTCTCCCTCTCCCCCTCCACCTGCTCGTGCATTCTCTCTTGCTCTAATAAATAAAACATTTTTTAAAAAAATAAACTTAAAGATATAATAGTCATTTCCTTTAGTGAAGCCAGTTACTTCATAAGATTTGTTTAAAACTCTGTTCTGGACCTAGATAAAAATACAGTTTTGTTTCTAAATCATACTTTCCCCAAAATAATTGCGCCATTTAAAGACATACATTTTTACCCTATGACTGAAGTTTTCCAATCTGGACCAAGGGAAGGGGAAAAAAAAAAAAAAACGAGAGCTGGACAGGAAAAGAATATTGATACCGATGGTTTTCCTAGGAGCCATTATCCTGAAATTAGTCACAATATACCACATTGGGAAGAAAGAGAAAACGGAGACAACATTCAGACCATAGAAACCCATGATAAAGCTAACCATTTATAATACATCTCAAACAATAAATCAGAAGACTGTCCAGTGGCCCCATAGGTAAGGTCAAGAAGAATTATCTGAAACTTGGAATTAGGGCACGATGATGACTAGGTACCCTTTCCAAATCACATAGAACATTGTCAGCCAAAGCCTCATAGAAGTACCTGATGCTTTACAGAAGATACCTTGTCTTGACTTAATATTTACCACTCCTTGGGGGCCAGATTCTGTAAAGTTAGATGTTAGCTTATGGAAGAGAGACAAACTGCAAACAATTTCTGACCCATTTTTTGTCCTAGGAGCCAAAGATTACAATTTTGTCACCTTATGTAGCATTGTATATCTCACTCGTGCCCCAGCAGATCTTCTTTTGGCATCTGGTTTAATCGGCTATGTACACCTCAGTCTCCAGACTCTTCCTTCCATCAGCTTTGTCATCTTGTTAGTTGTTGCATTCGTGAGTTAAATAAATCTGTGACACATGTTCAGTGTATGTTCGTATAAGAGTCATAATGCCAATTTATTAAAAATTATACATCAAGACTTTCTTTCCCATTTGGTCCACCTATCTTCCTATCCTGGAAGCACATGCCTGCTCTATCCTTTCTCACTGAAGTCTGAGCTTAAAAATTATTTCCAAAATCTGAGGCAGCCTGGGAAGGCTCCATCTGGCTCACCCAGTCGTCTTTGGTCAATCACCACCAACCGAGGTCACAGTAACTCCTTCTTGAGTCAACACCAAACGGCCCTTTCCATGGACCTCACCATCCACTCCCCCAGGCTCACTAAGGCTCAGCATTTAATCAAGGCACACAGATCTGAGTCTTCCATGAAGCAGAACAACATGCAAAGAAGAGAGACAAGACACACTTGCATCTATTCCTTTTTGGCTTAGCTCCTCTCAGACTTACCATTTTGGAAGGAGGTGCAATGTCATTGGAAAGGACAGACCAGGGCTACGTGAATGAAGCAGGGGATATCCTCAAGAGCACAAAAGGCAGCGTGGAATGAAAGGAAGCCAGAGGAGAAAGAAGGAGGGCATGTGAGGGCACGTGTGGGAAACACACTCGTTTTGAAGAATCGGCCCCCACTCTCGGCCTTGCCTCCCACACACTGGCTGCTCTGGTGCTATAAGCGGACTCCCAGGGAGGCTGTAAGTGCCAGTGCAAGGCTAAAAATTCCTGCTGAATTACTATTACGCATACCAGGAAAAGATCTGACTCAAGGGATCACCTTACTGGATTTTCCCCAAAAAAGAAAAGGTATCTTGCAAAGAAAGCCACAAAGTATAGGGTGGCTAAGTACATAGAGCATTACCCCCAACGGGACAAAAACCTAAGAATTCCATTTTTTTAAACTACTGAAATAAACACTTTCCAGCCTTTGGGGGGGAAATCATGATTGGTATTTACTGAAGAATTCCTAAAATTGGTTCTTGAACATGAGTGCTTAGGAGGAGTCACAGGTAGTTTCCCTCTGTCCAGTGTACTTGTCTCAGAAAAGAATGAGTTTTCTCCACACAGAGCCTGAAGTAGGCGAAACCACCTCATTGAGGGCAAGATAGAGGAACAGCCTTCCTCGGCCTGTGCATTGCGTGCGTTGCACAGTTCAGAAGCCATCAGGGATTGCTCCTGCCTTTAGGCTGTCGTCTTCCTTCCCCACACAGAATAGCTACACAAAGTTGGCTGCATCTCAGATACTTGTGAACTTCCTTTAAAAGGCATCTGCATTATTTTATGGTGACTAACATAATACAATAAATGAATGAATGAATGAATGAATGAACGAACGAACAAACGAACAGCATCTGTGAATGAGGACTCCTTCTTTCTAGCCCCTGGCCTGGGTCATCAAGGAGAGCACTTCACCTGCACTCTAATTCTGCAATCCAACTCATGCCCAAGGAAATGTTTTGACCAAATTGTCACTTAGATAAATACAACACAAAGCTTCCCTTGTAAATGTAAACTAGACCACGTTGGTGCGACAGTCATGTGATGGTTCCTAGATCCCAGTGACCAAACAGAGTATTTGTCCAGTTTCTGACTGCCCCCAAACACCCCCACTTCTTCTCTAGTGACCCCAGGACTGTCCACATCCCTGCACACATGATGTGGTGGACCAGCTCTGAGCTGGAACACTCTCACCGTGCCGCCAGCAATCGTCACACCCAGCCTTCCAGGGCAGTTTTCAATAATCATAGACCAAATAAAAACGGATCACAGGAGGAGGATTAACTGACAACATTATTACCCAGGGGAAATGTCCAGCTGAGGAAAAAGGTGAAAGTCTGAGCTATTAAAGGCAGTATCACATGGAGGGAAGTGTATAAATTTTAGTATCAAACACACAAAATTTGAATTCCAACCCTATGTGCCCAGGGGTGATTCCCCTTACCTCCGTCTGATACTGTTTTCTTATCTACCAAATGGAAATAGGCACCTGTGCCTTGCAGAATTGTATATGATCATCTATGTGAGGCACCTGACACAGGTCTGGTACCCCGGGGGTGTGGGGGTCATTGGGGCAGGCCCCGTGCATCCTGGTATTCCTTTCCTTCCAGGCATATGGCAGAATTGTACTTTTCAGCTCCCTTTGAAGTCGGTCTTGGCCACATGTCCTCCATAGGTCAATGACACTTAAAGAACCAGTGAGGGATTCACTCCATTCATCAAACTCCCTTTCCACTACTGTGGTGGCCACAGACGCATGCAAGATGAAATCTCCGTTGTGCTGGGTCACAATGTGACCACGGGGGCAGAAACCCTCTATAGACCCACAAAGTACATTACAGCATGAACGAGAAATGTCATATTAAGCCACTGAGATATGGGAGTGCTTTTGTTACTGCAGCATGACCTGCCCCATCCTGACTAAGAGAGTACGTACTCAATGAATTCTAGTGGTTGTCTTTATTTCAAAATGCCACCTTTGAAAGGAAGGTGGGAATGCCTTAAAAAAAATAAATCAAAGATGTGGACTGAACTGAATAGACTGATCCCAAGGCAGCTCACCAGGCCAGGACCTTGCTACACTAGTTGTTTAGACTTAAAAAGAGAAAAAATAAGTAAATAATGCCAGCTCCTGTAGCTGAACTATGCTTCCATGAATTAAGGATTTAAAAGGTCACTTTGAGCAGAGTAGGATAAATACACAAAAGAATTTCTGCAGATTAAAAGCTCTAGAGCGCTGGGCCCCAGCCAGAATAATCATAATCCAAGAATTGAGGTCAACAGCCCTGGAAAATAACTCTTAAGTATTTCCAGCCTTTAAAACTCTTCAATGGACCGGAAAACATCTGTTTCCTAATCTAGTAGAAAAAAAAGTTCATTGCTAAATAGTAGTAAGCACCCCTAAACGTGAAATTCATTGCCATTTTCTAGGCAAAACAAATACACACATTAACCCTTCTCCCTTGTTCTCTGCAGGTGCCACCAGCTAGAGATGCCCCCATAGAAAGGGAGCTTTACACCCAAACCATGAACAAAATGCTTCACTTTCCCTGAATTTGCTGGAAAAGGCCCATATCAACTCCCAAGCCCTGGCACCCAATCCCTACAGATGTTTAATGCAGTAGAAATGAAATATGTGGAACTATTGATTGAATAAATATAATCTTTATTCTTAGCCATTGACCTAGTGCGATATAAAGAGTATGAGCTCCAAATCCCCATAGACTGGAGTTCAAGTCCTATCTTTACCACTTATCAGCTGTGTGATCTTAGGCATAAGACCCTCTCTGAGACTCAGTAGTCTCATATTTCGAATTACACTAGTGGTGCATCTACCCTTTGTGAGAGCCTCCTTACGAGGCAAGCGTAAGTGCTTTGCACGCATTACATCTTTACACAACGACCATATGAAGGGTTTATGTGGATCTCACTGATGAGAAAAACGAGGTTCCAAACTAGCAGGAAGTAAAACCAGATGCAAATTTGGATCTAACTGACCCCAAAGCCTGAGCTCTTATCCCTGAAATCCCCGACTCTGTAAGCCTACCTCTCAGAGTAACAGAAATCACAGCGCGTAACGTAAATCCCCAATGCTATCCTTCTCCCAAGTCAACACTCGGCCCATTTCCTTTCCACTCCCCCCCATCCATCCCATTTTATCCACTGGTAAATCTTTACCTTTTGCCATCTTTTTGCCAAATGGTGTATCAGGAATATCCTTTTGGAACCTCAAATCTTCAGCAGTTCCTACTGATCTTCTCATTAATCTATGAAGATATGCTACCAACATAAAAATATATATATGGCTTTAAATGTATATATAAAGAGATATAAACCCAGGGCCAAATGGAAGGAAATGTTAACTGATTATCTCTGAGTAGTGGAATCACAAATGACTTTTCATAACTATAAGTTGTTTTGTATTGTGTCTAGTGAGAGTGCATTTCTTTGATAAGCAAGAAAAAAATATTTTTCCAAGTCATGGAAGGAGATTACTGGGCTCCTTTTAATTTTTTTCGACATTAGCATTTATCGTTTCCAAAATAAACAAGGGTATTTCCGTTACTAAAAATACATTTCTTTGTTTTTGCTTACTTAAAAAAAAATGTTCAAATGCTGCAATTAATGCAAAGGAAAAAAATCTAGTCTGCACTTAGAGCTGATTATCCTGATGTTCCTTCCACATCATGAACAGGCTGCGGTAACCTCAGTGGACCCTGGACACCCAGATTCACCGGTGGGAGGATGGAGACACACCAACACGGCCATAGGTGGGGTCAGACCTCCACCAGAGGACCAGGATCTTCCAAGCTCCCCTGACAAGCCCGTGATCTTCCCCTGCCCTTGACCAAAGTGACCATCTTTATACCTAAAATCAAGCTTAGGTCTGGTCTAGCCTCCATGTCACCAATGCGACGACTGATGAGTCCCCCAGGCACTCAGGGCTGCCAGACCGCCTTGGAACATTCAAGCCAAGAATAAGATACAGCGTGTCCTCTTCAAATCTTCCCAGGCACAATAGGAAGTATTATGGGCTATCTTTAGTATTTCTTTCAAAAATCATGCAGCCTTTGGCTCTAGGGAAGTGAAGTCAGTCCTTGGTGTCCCAAACCCAAGTCAATACAGCAACATACAGAAAGCTGTATGTTGACCCAAAGTGACAGGCTACCATTAACACTGGGTTCGGGAAGTTGTATGCCTAGAAACAAGAAGTAGAAACCTGCTGCCCATTTCACCGTAAGATGTTAAGGCCACTGTTGACTACGTCTCCTAATGTCTGAGCAGCCCTGGGGTGGAGTTAAGCCCTAAGAAATCTTTACCTTCCAGGGTGACCAATGAATTTCTTCTTTCATGGTTGGGCTGCATTTCCCTTTTCAAGCTGCCTGCCAGGAAGCTGACAGTCAAATGAATAACCCCCCACCCCCACAACTGGGTAAATCATACATCTTACAAACTAGCATTTAGCTTCTTCCCATGATCTTGACATCCCACTGCATTTACATTTATCCCGATTCTTACTTTGTATCTTTCTTAATGTTTTAATACTTAATTCTAGCACCCCTTGTTAGCCAACTCAAATCCTATATAAAAAAACATGCCATATAAATTAACCAGACACTGCTGGCTGGTATCGGCCATGTCAAAGGGGTGCCATCTGAAGGATATGCCCCAAAGAGCAGCGGGAGTGGACTGTCCTCTCCCCATCAAAGTCTCATCTCCAATGTATGAGAGTTCACCCTTTGAAATCCATTCACGTAGCAAGACTACTTTCCTCTGTTCTTGGGAGAGAAAGCAAATCTGCTTGGAAAGGATGCCTCACTGTTTACCCTTGCAGAGAGGTTTATGCTGACCCTCCCTAATCATACCTAGCTCGGCACAGGTGTGGACTGAGGAAAAGACAAAACGTAAAGAGGAGGATAATTGAGTTTGATGAAAGATTTAGAAAATGTTTTGAGATCAGGAATATTTACACAGCGGGGAAATTGCTTTTCTGGGACAAGCAATCTGATGGGCTCCCGGGCTTTTTGATAACCAGAGAGGGGGTGGGAAGGAGCTAAGATTCTTTGACCTACTTCATGATTTGGTACAGACATCGAAACTCAAGCCAACAGCCTGTGGTGGAGGCCTCGATGCTGGTAGTAAACAGCCCTTCAGAGCATTTCAAAGTTCATGAGGAGCGCTTTACGGGTATTACCACATTTCATCTTCAAAATGCCGCTAGGGGCTTCCTTTAGTCTCCTTATTAGTAAGTAGGAGAACTGTGGCTCAGAGAGGTCAGGAACCTATCCAAGGGCACGCAGCTTACTTGGCGGCAGAGGGGAGATGAAAACACAGATCCCTTCCACCTTCTGGCGTAACATGGCGAGTGGAGCACACGAGTGGGAATAGGCCCACCCAGAGCAAGACGCTCCCAGGCAGAAGGTCTGATCCCACCGTGACTTCTGCAAAAGCCCGACGCTCCACTCCGCGCCGTGTGCCTCTAGGTAACCCTAAACACAGACCGCCCAGCAAAACAATAACCCACACTTGAAAATAAAAATCCCCATCTACTGCGGCCGACGTCCACACCCAAGAAAACGCCTGCCAGTTAGGAGAGTCCCTTCTTGTCCTTCCTACCAATTGTTCTTCATTTGCCCCGCGTACCGGAGAGCACTTCTGGGGCACTTGAGGGGGAGGTGTCAAATTTACTGGATTCCAAATGTTCTCATTTATTTATAATCGAGAATATGTGAAAGGGAAGGAAAATGCAACCCTGAACAGTGAATGACACCTTCCCACCTCACACACCCCCCGGCACCTGACGAGCCCTTCGCATAGACGGCACACTGTGGTTCAGATGAAATGAGAACAGGGCAGCCGCCCTCCTCTGCCGTGTGGGCCCTGGGAGGGGGTCTCCAGGCCCTAAGGTCACGCTCATGCCTAGCAAACACCTGAAGCAAGCAGACAGGGATCCAAACCCGAGGAGACCTGACAGGCGATCAGAGTTTAGGACCGAGCCAGGCCAGATGAACACCAGCCACAGGCCCGAGGTGCCGTGGGGGCGAGGGTAAGAGCCTGAGCCTCGGAGGTCAGAGTCATCCCAAGGTCAGGCTCCCAGAAAGGGCAAAGGGCACCCGCCAGCAACGGAGGAGTCCAGAGGACAGCAGAGACCACAAATCCAGCAACACCATGGTATGGGGTAGGAGCTTCTAGACTGGAGACAGAAGTCAAATATTGATGCCACCGCATGCTGACGGTGTGACTCCAAATGCGTTGATCTCCCTGCCCAAGCTTCTTAACCTAAGAACTGGAGGCAAGAGACCTACTTCACAGGCTTGCTGTGAGCATTAAGTGAGATAATATTCACAAAAATGCCAACACACAATCTGGTACATAGTCGGTGCTCAATAAATGTTTCTTCTTCTCTTCAGACTCTACAGGAAGTAGCAAATTCTCAGGGCCCAAGCTAAACACCTTCAGGTGTCAGACTGAATTTTACTATCGTTGGGTTTTTTTTTTTTTAGTTTGAATACTTAAAAGTTGGTTATTGAGTGTGTATGAGTTCAATTTCAATGTTACTTCCCCTATAGCCTAAACCCCTTCCTGATCTTCCTAGAGGAATTCCTCAATACCCTTCTCTGAGAGACATGATATCACATGCCTAAAAATCAGCATCTTTATCTAATGAGGGCCATGCCAATCTCTACCACAGTCTCCACTACTCCCTATTGTCCTTCCCTGGCCCAATTTACACATTTATGCTCCCCACCCATCCGAGTAAGGCATCTTCCCTTAAGCCAAGGATCAGAGTAAGTGGCAGTGGCCTATGAGAGGTAAAGAGCGAGAGCTCACACAGCCCACCCTCAAACCCATCATGGTTCCACAATGGCCACCCTCCCTGAGAGTAGCTACGTTCCCTGGCAGCAGAGCCAAACTTGGCAAAGCACCAGGTCCTCAGGGGCCACCAAGCAAATGGTATCCCTGGCAAGGTTGGGATGCAAAGGAGGGGCGTCAGCAACTTTTGGGGGATGGCCACTAAGAGAGCAAGTCAGCATCGGCTGAGTCTCTCAAAAGGTGCATGAACCTCAGAATCGAAACAATACAAACAAGTAAACGAAGGCACATGAGCCACTCTCTGATCTCCTCCCTAAGCCCACAGAGGGGGAATAAAATGCTTGAAATTGGATTTGATTTCTAGGCTTCCACTCCCCTTGGGCTAAGATGATCAGTCATCCAAAGCCTTTGAAGCGCCTCGTCTGCACAGACTCCCCACAACGGGGGCAGCACTGGAGTACACAGGGACCAGCAGTTTCTTCTTGGGATCTCCTGGCAGCTCTGTTGGCGGGGCTGGAGGAAGCGAAGGGACAGCGCACCCAGACAGCAGGTCAGCCCTCTGGTAGAGATTTCTGGATCTCCTGCAGCCTGCGGTCTTGCTCAGTTCGCAGCAGTGATGGTGCCAAACGGGCCTTGGGGTCTTACTAACATGAAACACGATTGTGTTCGCCAGAGGAAGGCTTGCTGAGCTGCTGTAGGCAGCAGAGCTATCAGAGAGAAAAATATTGAAGGAAGGTACTCGGGGTCTCATCACATGCTCTCAGGGGCCAGGGAACACATTCAAAATATTTAATAGGCACGGTGTGGAAGCATTGCCAAATCAGAACGAAGGTCCCACCAGCCAACAGCTCGGTGTAGAAAGTTGTATGCTTCACCACATCTTACACTTTTGAAAACCCGGTGCAAATGTTAAAAAAAAAAAAAAAATTAAAACCCTAACTCCAAACTAGTGAATGGCTCCACAAACTTGCATCCGCCTGCTAAGAGGCCTGGCCACAGCCCCAGGGAAGATAGAGTGAGGCTGACAACAGGCTGACGACCAGCTGTACAATGTCTCCTACAAGAAAAACATCTGGTCTGGCTCCCCGACCATGTCAGTTTCCTGGTTGAACTCTGAGGTGATGGGGCTCATTGTTTTTCCATGAATGGCCATAGTTCCACCGGTAGCTTGATGCCATCGAACGATGGAGCGGGACCTCAGAAATCGAAGCCAGACACAGGGCGGTGCCCCGCTGGCTGGCGACAGAACTGGGTCCAGAACACGGGCCTCTCACTCGCGCTCTAGGACTGTCCGGGCAACAAATTCTGCCCCCCGCTCACGCCCTTCTGCCCTCCCCGACCGTGCACTCTCCACCATCCTCAGCTTCGTTTGAGATGAAAATCGGTACAGATGATAACGAAGTGCCGGGCTTCGCCTCAGAAGCTTTCTAGAAGATTCAGGAATTGGGAACTGGACTAGCAGGGGTGGGGAGGGGTAGTGGTGATACACTGAGACTGGAAACGCAATATATTCTTAAACCGATCACTTCAAGGGCCCATCCCTCCAGAGTATGGAAATACTCTCGTCTTGACCTGGGCCGTTGGCTTCAGACGGCACACCTGAGGCAATCCCTGCATGCGTTCCATGCTACGATTAAAAAAGCAAAGCCATGATATGTTTACTCTTCCCAGTGAATACTCCTCTAAAAAGCTTAAGCTGAAATTTAAAGACATTCACAGAAGCACTCATGAAGAAAAATAGCCAAGCCTGACGCAAACCAACTGACAGTTTTTTTTAAAGCAAAGCAAGTAAATTACATGGCAAAGCCTGAAATGCCTGCCCCGCCTCCAGGCGCACAGAGACACACATGCACACACGCATGTGCACGCGCGCGCGCGCACACACACACACACACACACACACGTGCGCGCGGTTTCAGCTCCTCAGACACAGTCAGCCAGCCGCATGCCCACAACCTCCCTCCCAGATACACTGTGACAGCCACTAAGCTAATGAGATCCCAACTGTCACCCTCGGTTTTTACAACTGTTTCTCATGTTTTCTTCCCAAGACCATTGCCCACAAGGCAGTTAGAGGCAAAATGCATATCATCAGCGTTCTTCCTCCTCCTCTTCGGAGGAGCAGGGTCCCCACGTGGCGGCTGAGAACAAAGACTCTCAGCTCCCCGGGAATGGGGAGGGCTGGGACCCCAGGGACTTGGCCGAGCCACCAGGCTGTGTAACAATCGGCCACGGCTACTACCGCCCTGCAGAAACTGTCTGCCCATTATCCAGGGCAGGAGAAACAAAATTAAGAACCTGTCTCTCCAGAGGCCTCAGCTGGCAAAGGAGACATCTGAACGCTTACGCTGGTGAGATCATTCAAAGTCGAAGCAGTTTAAAAAGACACTCTTTTTTTTTTCCCAATTACTTTTATTTTTTTTTTCAGTGTATCCCAATGTTCATAGCAGCAATGGCCACAATCGCCAAACTGTGGAAAGAACCAAGATGCCCTTCAACAGACAGATGGATAAAGAAGATATGGTCCATATATACAATGGAATATTATGCCTCCATTAGAAAGGATGAATACCCAACTTTTCTATCAGCATGGACGGGACTGGAGGAGATTATGCAGAGTGAAATAAGTCAAGTGGAGAGAGTCAATTATCATATGGTTTCACTTACGTGTGGAGCATAAGGAAAAACAGGGAGGACATTGGGAGAAGGAAAGGAAGGGTGAATTGGGGGAAATCGGAAGGGGAGATGAATCAAGAGAGGCTGTGGACTCTGAGCAAAAAGATGCTATTTCGAACTGTAGTGGGGAGAGGGCCAATCTTCCCAATTGCATAAAACGTAGGGAATGAGGCTCGAATGAATGCCCATTTAGTAAGTACCTGAACGGGAAACATGGGAAACAGAGAAGCTCCAAGACATAAGCAATCCATATCCTCAACCCAAGAGAGCTGAGTACAGGTCCTCTGAGTGCCAAGCAAGTTTTTTCTTTTATAAAACAAAACAACAAACACCACACCTTATCCTTTCAGTGGGTTTTTACTTAAGGGATGGTTTCATAAAGGAGGGGAGCAGGCTGCTTCAAGTGACTGTCTCCAGGTAGGGGATTAAGAGAGGTTGCAGGTTTCCATATTTTCCATAATATTTGTGAATTTATCAAAAGCTGTAGTTGTTGGCACATCTGGTGACTCAGACGGTCAAGCTTCAGTCCCAAGGTCCTAGGATCGAGTCCTGCATCGGGCTCCTTGCTCTAGGGGAGCCTGCTTCTCCCTCTGCCTGCCGCTCCCCCTGCTTGTGCTCCCTCTTGCTCTCTCTCTCTGACAAATAAATCAAGATCTTAAAAAAAAAAAAAACAACCTGTAGCTGTTGAACTTCCTTTTTTTGGTGGAAAAGCATACTTTCCTTTTGTAAAGAACAAACAACATAGTGTACAACATAGTGATTCAACAATTAGATACATTGTAAGGTGTCTATAATTTTTTAACCTCTTAAGAGCAGTACTAAGAGATAGTCAACTGCCCCAACGTCCGTGCGTGCACATACACACACACTTGTGCACACGCACACACACATGCACATGGCATGCATGTAAATCCTGAGCATTCCCGTTGTGTCTCTATTTTAATAGGGAACAGCGATTACCCGCCCAGGGGACCGTCTTTGAGCAGGGTGACAGAGCCGCAGTAAGATACAGGCTGCTTCTTACAGGAAGTGCTCTGAAAATTTGGCTCAAGGTTTAACCAGGCAAGAGGGTAAAGGGTAAGTTGGCAGGGATAAGATGAACAGGGATAGCCATTCCTCTCCGGCAAATGAGTCGTCCGCAGGAGTGACACTACAAAATAGCACTCAAATCAGATTTGGTCCCTTCCCTGCCCCTCACTTGGACGGATAAAAATGCCTGTCAAGGTGTCTGTACATTATTAATAACTGGCTCAGGGATCCCGATGAATTCTTGGCAGAGTGTGAGTTTAAGAGGAAGAACTAATTCTATTTCATATGAAAACCCCAAGTCCCCAGACTTCATTCCTCTTAACAAGATAGCAACAGGGAGACCGGAGCACAAAAGACCTTTGCCCCCCTTCTCTGGGTTCTTAGAATATTCCAGCAGCCATACTGATGGGGGAACAAACAACTATAGCTTTCCTCCAACAGTTCTCGTCTAGTTAACTGGAACTTTGACATGAGAAACTGCTCATATTTACATTATACATGATTTGGGAGGTGTTAAGAATCTGGAATACAATTTATACTCAAAATTAGTTCGGCAGGATGGGTGAGATAGGTGAAGGGGATTAAGAGTACACTTAACCATCACAGGCACTGAGTAACATATAAAATTGATGAATCCCTATATTGTACATCTGAAACCAACAGAATACTGTATATGAGCTCCTCTGGAATTAAAATTTAAAAATTGAAAATTTTTAATTAAAATTTCTTTTTAATTTCAAATTCTACTAGTATATGTTCAGGAGTTAAATCAGTCATCTCCTTGTTAACCAATGTGAAATTCACTTAAACCGTGCAATTGTACTTTCTATATTTTTTGAAGTTCCATTCCATCATTCATGGATGAACTCTTTTACATTCAAATTTAATATCTTTTTTCTCTAAAAACTGGAAAGTTAGATATCACTTTTTAGGGTGAGAGCTACTTGGATTTTTTCCCCCCTCAAAATTTGCTATTTATTTTTTTTAAGAGTATCTTTTTTCTTTTCAGTGTTCCAACAATGAACAGTGGTTCATTGTTCATGCACCACACCCAGTGCTCAATGCAATACGTGCCCTCCTCAGTACCCACCACCAGGCTCACCCAGCCCCCCACCATCCTCCCCTCCAAAACCCTCAGTTTGACTCGGATTTTTTTTGACCTGAGCTTAAATATACTTGTGAAAGAACGATCATCCAGAGTTTCATTCACCTTAAATCTCAAATGTCAAATCTGAGTTCTCAGAATGAGGTTCACCAAAACAGGTGCAACCCTCACTCAGAAAACTAATGTAACCCAAAACAATATATACATCTGCTCTATTCATTAATAATCTACTTCAGAGTAAGAATATGCCTAACTTTTATCATATACCCTCAAAAACATATTGGCAAACAGAGTCTTAGAATCAGGGAAAAAAGTCTGTTGTAGAAGTTCATGAATAAGATCCAACTCTGTACTGTGCTGAGCACTTGAAATGTGGCCAAGGAGACTGAGGAGCTAAACATTTAATTAATTTTAATTTAATAACTGATGCCCAATTCAGGTACTGAAAGATCTTTACGTATGTATGGAACAACTTGGCTATGTGAATCTATTTTTTTTAATTTTTTTTTGAATCTACTTTTTCAACTGTACATTTCCTAACATCTAAATCCAGATCGAGTATTTCTAATGAAAATTTAGCATCCGACTAGAGATGTAAAATACACACAGGATTTCTAAGGCAATTTCTTAATACAAAGAAAAAGAGTATCAAATCTCATCAGCAATTTTTACCATTAACTTTGTATTGAAATGAAAACATTTTTATATTGAACTAAACAAAAATATATAATTAAAATTTGTTATTGATTATAATTCCTCAGCTGTTTCTTTTTTATAATGTGGCTACTAGAAAATTTTAAATTACGTACGTGAATTGCACTATATTTTCAACAGCATAGTTCTAGCTAGCTCTATAGAGGGGGGTAACCGACAACAATAGCACATCAAAAAAAAAAAAACAATAGCACATCGTTCATTTATTATCTCCTGATATTAACACATACAGCTATTGTAAGAGAGCCCTGTTCATTTTCCCACGCTCTTTTCATCCTATCTCCGACTATTAAACAAATATGTGAACCAAATGACTGCTCCCCAAAGAAGCAAAGGTTATTCTGCCGCTGATAGTGGGCAGTAGTAAATGCCAGTCATTCTGGTCACTCCCATGCGATGTGACTCGGGGGCTGGACAAACATGCAAGACGGACAGCACTGCTTTGGGGAACTGAAGAGTTACACTCACATTAGCCATTCTAACCACGTCTATACAGCTGACCCTGGTACAACAGGGGGGTTAGGAGCACTAACATCCTGCGTAGCCAAAAATCCATGTATAACTTTTTTTAAGATTTTACTTATTTGAGAGAGAGAGAGAGAGCGCACACAAGCAGGGGGGAAGGTCAGAGAGAGAGAGAGAAGCAGACTCCCCCTGAAGAGGGAGCCCAACTACATGGGGCGCCATCCCATGACCTAAGCCAAAGGCAGATGCTTAACCAACTGAGCCATCCAGGCGCCCCCATGTATAACTTTTGACTCCCCCCAAAACTTAACTAGTAATAGCCTGCTGTTGACCAAAAGTCTGATAACTATCTAAACGGTTAATCAACACATATTTTGTATGTTCTGTATAAGGTGTACTGTATTCTTACAATAAAGCTAGAGAAAAGAAAATGTTAAGAAAATCCCAAGGAAGGGAAAATACATTTCTAGCACCGTACTGTTATTTATCCAAAAAATCCACATATAAGTGGACCTGTGCCTCTTAAACCTATGCTTTTCAAGGGTCAAATCTATGTATAAAGAGGGTCGCTGAATATGACACATAAAGAAAATGTCCAGTCTTACTGTGAAACATAAAAAAGGTCTTTTTCAAGCTACATGCCCCAGAGTAGAGGCGGCAAATAAATTTTATTATGGACCTAATCACCTCTTTATGTATCATCTTTATTTCCAGTTACTGAGAAAATGGCCAAGGTTGTTTTTTCTTTTTTTCCCACCCATCTGAAAGGTTGCAGACATCACCAGTTGTGTCCACTTCTTGTCTGGGGTCCTGTTACACAAAACGGCACACCAGAAAATTATACACTCCCCACCGGACTCCATGTCAGCAGCTCAGAGAGTTTTTGTGCCTATTTATTCATTTTTACAAATATTGGGGGGGGTGCGCCTGGGTGGCTCAGTCAGTTAAGCGTCCAACTCTTGATTTTGGCTCAGGTCATGATCTCAGGGTCATGAAATGGAGCCCCGTATCAGGCTTGTGCTCAGCAGGGAGTCTGCTTATCTCTCTCTCCCCCCTCTCCCCCTCCCCTGGCTCGTAGCTTTTTCTCTAAACTAAATAAATAAATATTTATTTTTAAAAAAGACATTTTGTAGGGCCCACCGTCTGCTAGGCTCTTTTCCACACTGGCATCATTCAACAGAGAACAAGGATAATAAAAAGGTCATCGATCCCCCGCTGTTTCTGCATCTCCTTACAATTTCATGGAACTCTGAGCATGATATCCCGGGAATAAATTAGAGGCCCATATTAACTTTTTTAATTATTCGGCAATGTTTGAAACACGCAAGAAGACATAAAGAAATATGTGATGAACAATCGGGCACCCATCCCTCCTGAGTTCCTTCCCCATTTTCCCTCACCACTGAACCCACTGAATCAGTGTTTGTTACATTTGTCGGTTTCTTTATATTTTCAGGACACGTCTATGTGTCCCTAAGCAACATGCGGTTTGAGATGTTTTTAAGTTGCATATACATAAATGTGTTTTTTTTAAGATTTTATTCATTTATTTGACAGAAAGAGAGATCACAAGTAGGCAGAGAGGCAGGCAGAGAGGGGAGAAGCAGGCTCCCCAATGAGCAGAGAGCCCGATGCGGGGCTCGATCCCAGGACCCTGAGATCATGACCTGAGCCGAAGGCAGAGGCTTTAACCCACGGAGCCACCCAGGCACTCCTATAAATGTGTTTTAAACAAATGTTTTTTAAAACTTCCATAAAGTTGAGATAAGCAACTATTTCTGAGTACACTATAAACCTCAGCAATTTACCAAATTTACAGGTAGAAGAGTAAGTTTTTCTTTTGACTCACCACCCAAGCCACGTATAAATGGATATAAATTTAAATATTACATATGACTATTTATGCACATATACATAGCACACAGAGCTCATAGTAAGAATAACAGGAGTTCAGTGTATACCATAATCATTAAAAACTTTGGGCAAATATACATGTACATACACATGACATAATCTGGCTTATAATAGAGCACCTTTAAAATTAAAAAAAAAAAACCTTTGGGCAAATTGGAAATCGCTTATATATGTACTTTTTACCCCTAAAATAGACTTTAATCTATTATTAGGCAATCTATTAGGCAATCAGAATCATTTCTTATGTATATGACCACAGACATGATACATACAAACAATCATGTACATGTTCTTCTAATTTTAACACAAATGGTATCACTTTGTTGTTTTCAGTTAATGGAGTATCTTGGAGATTTTTTCATATTGGTGCATGTGGAGCAATATCCATTGTATAGATGGACCATGATCAATTTAGCCTCTCTCCCATTGACTGAGAGGTAATTTCAAATCCTTTGAAACAAATGGTGCTACTTGGAATACCCCTGTATATGTGCAATTTCACAACGTGCAAAAATATTCACAACACAAAACTCCAAAAATGGATTATTGAGTCAGACTGGGTATTGTACCTATACACACATATATGTGTATTGTGTGATTAAATATATACACATACATAATATTTTGATGGATATTACAAAAGTAGCCTTCATAGAGGTTATACAATTTAACTCCCACCAGATGTGTATAAAAACATCTTTTTTCCCTGCCGCCTTGCCGACATAATGTATTATGTGTCCTGTTCACCAAGCTAAGTGATAAATGGTATCTCCTTGAAATAGTACTTTATGAATGTTTTAAATACTTTAAAAGTCCTCAATTTTAAAAGTCGTAAGTACAACTCAAAACAAATAAGCTAAGGGACAGAAGAAGCCTAATGAATGAAACACTGAGTTTGTTAAGGAGAAGGTCTATAAAGTTTAGGGTGGGGCACTGCTCTGTAAAGGAATATATTACCTTCACATGAGCAGTAAAGACAAATATCTAATGAGAAAATTGCTCAATGTCTTAAAATAAATCAATTCAGAATGTTGACTCATGTATAAGTTATAAAGACTCAGGATGCTTTTATACAGAAAGAACCACCCAGCTCCTGTCTAAAGTTCAACTACTCAGAAATATAGTGCTTTACTATACATGAGAATCTGCTTTATGCCAAATGACTTTCCTGGACTTGACTAGTGAAAACGGTAGATAAAGGACAGGGGTGCCTGGATGGCTCAGTCAGTTGAGCATCTGACTTTGGCTCAGGTCACGTTCTCAGGATCGTGGGATCGAGTCCCCCATCAGGCTCCATGTTCAGCAGGGAGTTTGCTTGAGGATTCTCTCTCTCCCTCTCCCTCTGCCCCTCCCCCTGCTTGTGCACGCTTGTGCTCGCGCTCTCTCTATCTCTCTCTCAAATACGTAGATGAATCTTTAAAAAAAAAGAGTAGATGAAGGACAAATCAAGGGTAAAAGAAAGTGGTTCTTCTCAATGCCTCACTGAACCCAAGAATGTCCCACCCTGCAAATGAGTTAGGTCATCTGGGTTTTGAACCAGGGCTGGGGCGACTGGCTCACTGCATGAGCTTCATCAAGTCCCTGATACCTGCACATCAGCTCCTCATCTGATGAAGTGGAATTCTCCTTGAGATCACCCAGTCAAAAGATGCTCAAGTGAATATATCCAGAGGCCTTCACTTACCTTTGTCCTAACATAACAGTTATTAGATTCATGGCTCCAACTTAGGGGTAGTCAATAATCTCTAAAACCAAAGAACAGAGACTTCTATGTGTATTAAGTAAGGGTATTATAACCCAGGACCCATCCAAGGAATCAACAGGCAGGGGTATCTGTTCCTGAGATAGAGAGATGAGCAAGAATTAGAGAGATGAGCAAAAACACTCTGAAATCTGGAATCAATAAGTTCAGTGAGTATTAAAATCAATGGGACATGGAACTCATACAGCTCGAGACCCTTACAACGGGCTTGGGTTGGGTCCTGAGGATTCCCAACAGCTCTACTATCCATGGAAATTAAAAGCAAGGAGATTAAGAAAAGCCGAAGACCATATTTAATGAACTCAAAATCCAGAAAAAATGGAAACATTAGCAGGAAATATCCACAATAAAAATTTAGTCATGACCTTAAGGCATCGGGCTAAGTGAAGTAAGTCAGAGAGACAAACACAAATACTGTATGACCTCAATTACATGAGGAATCTAAAATCAAACTCATCAAAACAGAGAGTAGAACAGTGGTTTCCAGGAGCTGAGGAGTAAGGAACATGGGGTGACGTTGGTCAAAAAGGTACAAAAGGTACAAACTTTCAGGTATAAGACGAATAAGTTCCAAAGACATAATGTACGATGATTACAGCTTACAATACTGTGTTGTATACTTGAAAGTCGCTATGAAAGGAGAGCTTTAATGTTCTCACCACACAACAACAACAAAATGGTAATTACATGAGGTGAAGGAGGTGCTAAGTAACCTTATTGTGGTAAACATTTTGCAACATATACATGGGTCGAATTATCACTTTGTAAAATTTAATCTTCCAGGATACTATAAGTCAAGTTTACCTCAATAAAGCTGGGAAAATGCAGTGGTAATGATCATCTTTATCAAATATAGAAATTCTATAGTCCAAAAATAGATGCTAAGTGAAATAAGGGACTTGGTGGGGGGGGGGGGAGAATATTAAAGAAACAAAACTGATGACTTAAAATAAGAAGAAATATAGTCCATTGGCCAAGTACCAATTTCCATTATGAATTATTCATTCATTCAATAAATGTTTATTATTCCTGACATTTTGTTATACTCAGCTACCTTGCTGCCACCTGCCTTCAAGTTATTTCACCCTTCATTAGCTGCCCCCCTCCCCCAAAGAGTGAACAGAGGAAAAAGTTCAATGTCTTCCTCCGGTAAGTAGCAATAGAAAGAGGTTGTGTAAATAATGCAAGAGATAAAGAGAAATACTGAACTTGAGTTCTGTGGAGAATCTACGTTCCATTTATTCATCACTTAAGAGCCAGCATGGCCATTAACACCGACCTTTGTCATCCCACCAAGGATTTCAGCCCATCGGCATGTTACTCCCTCTCTCCTAATCCTGAGCCTCCTAACTCCCAGTGGGGCATTTCCAGGTATCCATAAGCAGATGCATCTGGGGCCCCCCACTACAGGCTCTCGGGCTCACCCCTAAGTTCTGTCCAGTTTCATGGAGACTCCAGCTCATTCCATGCTGACGGCATGCGGTACACACTGTGCTCTTCCCTTCAACCCCTGCGGCTTCCCTAAGACCATAGAGGCTGCGGAGAGATGCTCAGGCCTGGGGAAATATGCGGTCCACCAGTGCGAGGGAGCTAACCCTCCCAGGGCCCACACTCCACCAAGGGTGGGGGGGAGGGAGAAGCCAAGGTAAGCGCCTGCCCAGCCTCGGGTGCTCTGGATAGAGAATTCTGAAGCCTCCTCATCGGGAGATCTCAGTGGGAGTGAGACTCCACTGGCCACAGCAGAGATCTCCACACTGCCTCTGGGGCTGCTCTAACAAAACACCACAGACAGGACGGCCTCAACAATAGAAATGTACGTTCTCAGCCTCTGAGCCTGGAAGTCCCAGACCGAGGTGCCATCACTGATGGTGTCTGCGGAGAGCTCTCCCCGCAGCTTGTAGATGGCCGCCTTTCCCCGGCGCGTCCAAGAAGACAGCGCTCTGGGGTCTCTTCTTGTAAAGACAGATGTCCTATCAGATCACACCCTCACCTTTAGGACTTCATTTAACCCCGCTTACTTCCCTAGAGGCCCCGTGTCCCAATAAAGCCACGCTGGGGGTTAGGGCTCCAACACAGGAACTGGGAGGACACACACATTCAGTCCACAAGAGCATCCTTATTGTGGCTCTACTCCTTCTCTGCCTTAGTCTCCCTACCCACTCCCCCATCCCAGCTCAGGTATGAAAGAAATATAGTATTTCTCTATTTTTGCCATATACATCTGGCTCTAGTTCCCCACACCCCTGAGAAGAAAAGACTTTCAACCTCAGCTGTTACTGATACATATCCATGCCCTCTACTCTGGCCAGGGCTGTGCCAAGGTCCTGGGGTCTCTGAAGCATCTAAGCACCAAAGAGGCCCCTATGTTCTTGCCAGTCAGGTTGCTGGCCCTCAGTGGTTATGGCTAAGATGCCCATTGTCCCAGCCAGAATCTCAGGTCCAATGGCTTCAATGCTCTTAGGCAATGCTGGGAGTCCATGTCCCTAGGTCCACCCTCAATGGGATCACATGATGCCGTCTCCTTTGTGATACTCCACCCCTTTAAAACCCTGGTTCCTAGACTCCCTGACAGATCTCAAAGGCTCATTCCCCTCATCTCTATCCATTAGGAACATGAAGAGATTTCTCTTTCCAGAGCCTCACCTTTTACAGAAGAAAGGAAGAGCCAGTCTTCCGGTACTTTCTCCTTCCTCCCTAATTCGATCAGAAAGGAGAGTAAGTGATAGAGGGGGACCCCATGTTTACTAGTTAATATCTCAATGAACTATCCCGGCCTGTCTAGGTGGTGGCTGGTAGGCTCGAGTAAATATTCTCTACGGCAGATTGTATGAAAAGGGTGTAAAAATGGCCCCACACCGTCCTGGGGATTCTCTGACACTAAAGGAAATGAAAGCAAGTAAGGAGACCAGCAGAGGGACTCGAAGGCTGGTCAGCGAACATCTCACTCCCAGGACTTCTCTATTCTGCTCATGATGTCGACCTTAAACACTGAAATATTTAATATTGGTAATAATAAACGATAGGGTGACTTCTCCCTGGCCAAATAAGTAAATAACTTATTTGTCATTTTACTTTTGCCAAGGAAATTCTTTCCAGCCTAGAAAGACAATGCTCTGTCCCTCCCCCCAGGAGGGGCCCCTCAGAATCAGTGTAACATTTACAGGACAGCTCACAGCTGGTGGAACGCCCACCTGCCACCCACCTCAGAGAGAAATCAGGTTCCTTGCCCCTGGACAGCCAAGATGGCCACCTGAATTTTTACTCTCCACCAGGCAGGGCAAGGGGAAGACATACCACCCAACAGGGGCACCAGGCCCCATGAGAACTTCAGCCTAATCTCCCCTCTTCTCCAGCTCCGCTGCAGCCCTCCCGCCTCAGGATTCCTGAGCATCTTCTCTGACCCCCGCGGCACACCTGTCCATGCGCCCCACCTGACCTGAACACACTCAAAATGCCGTCAACCCTTACTCCCTGCAACCAAGGCATCACCTTTTCTCCCCCTGTGACTCTTGCCAGGAGTGGCCAGCAGCCTTTGAACTTCAGATTGGAGCATTCCTATTATTAACTGTTGACAGCAACAATCATGAGTTATTCAACAGCTCCTGGATCAGGGCTGGCAAGGAACAACCATTCTGTTAGGAGGCCCTCGTGTCATCCGGCCATCGCTTCTCGAATTCTCATCAGACCAGACAGTTGTCTCCAAAACTAAGCCTGAATCCTCCACCAGGCCTGCTATTCCAGGGGCCAGAGATGTCTCCCAAGTGGGGTCAGCTGGGTTCTGGCTCTTGCCCTGTCACACAAGATGGTGGATGGTAGACAATCTCACGGGTCACTGTCACACCTATCCACTCTGAGATGAAATCCTCTCGCTCTTCCATAGGCAGGACTGGCCAGCATTTTCTGGGGAGAGAAGGCTCTCGGAAAGTGGGTTCAAGCTTCCCAAACACACCAGGGTCTGACCAACTCACAAGGAGCAGACCTGTGTCCGAGAGGCAGTTAAACGACAGACAGCTCTTTCTGACGAACGTCCTGCTCCTGTGTCACGGGCTTTCACTCTTTGAAAAGCCCTCTCCACTTGGGACATTAAAATTGATCGAAGATTAATGAGATTCTTTAGAATAGGACCAGGGGATCCTAGGGACCCTGTTAAGCTCAACTGGCATTTCATTCTTCATTTTAATACACTTTCCTATCAGTAGCATAACTCTCTCTCCCTCCCTTAGTATAGATGCCACACAAATCTACCTCAAGGATTTTTTTCTTGATTTTCTTTCGTTTTTCATTTTCCAGCATTCTGTAATTTTATGACCCTCTGTGTGCCTGAACTCCTTGGGATGGGTAAATTTGCACATACATCAAATAAAGAAAGTGACATAAAGACAATAGAGGACCCAACAATGGGACCCGTCTATAAGCTACACCTTGGCAGCTGGCTACCTTGGCTAAGCTCAAATTGTATCTTTCAGTTTTAAAGTCAGCAGAAGGTGGGAAAGAAAGTACTAGAAACGATTGCCTTTTCCTCCCTGAACCAACTGAAGCAGTGTTCGACTCATTTTTTTTTTTAATTCAAAAAAGTCTTAATTATGGGCTATAAACCAACCAACAACAAAACTCTCAGGCTCTTGAGATAAATCATAAAATGCCTGAAAGGGCCCATCTGTTTAAACCATGCTAGGATTTTCTATAAGAAACGGTTACCACTTGGAAGTCCCTCCTCTCATTCACAGCCACCAACCACTATGACTCAGGCAGTAATCAGTTTCCTCAATATCCTGTAACACGAGGACAGCAACCACCCAGTCTTAGGAGCGGGGGGAAAAAAAAAAAGGAGACAAGCAGGGCTCTCAAGACCCTGTTCATCAACCTGGCCATTAGTGGCCTTTCCTGGAATTACTGTCAGACCTCTGCAGGGAGCAGAGCTCCTATCTATCAGATTAGCATGACCAGTAGAGGTGGGTTTGATTTTTCTGCATTTTATTCCTTTACAAATTTGCATTTTAGTTTGAGCCATATACCTCCAAAGGACAATACACTCTTCTTCTGGCAACAAAATTCACCTATCAAGGTGTGTATTAGGTTGCCAGGACTGCCAAAATAAAATCCCACAGACTGGCGGCTTAAACCACATTTATTGCCTCACAGTACCAGAGACTGGAAGCCCAAGAACAGGGTTTGGCAGGGCTGGTTTCTTCTGAGGCCTCTCTCCTTGGCTTGTAGATGGCCGCCATCTTCCTATATCTTCCCAAAGTCTTTCTTCTGTATGTGTCTGTGTCCTAATCTCCATTTTTTTTTTAAAGACACCAGCTATATTGGATTAAGGTTACCTATGACCTATTTTACCTTACTTACTTCTGCAAAGGTTAGTCATTATAAGGTACTACGGTAGGACTTCATCTGAATTTTAGGAGGACATAAAGTCAACCCATAACAGGGTAGAAAAACTCTTGTACATCACTGCTCCATGCAGAAAGGCTACAAAGCTGGGTTCTGCAATCCTATGGGGCTCAAAGTACAAGGACTCTGCTGTCACATTTGTTGGCTAAGCATTTCTGAGAAAGGAATCTCAGTATGATTACCAGGGGAAATAGCAGGTTTCCACACTGTGTGCTGAGCATTTACCTAAACAGAGGCTGCATCCCACCAGGCCACCCCGAGAGCCAACCATTTTAGGTATCCCAGTTGATAGAAAGATTGCAGAGGAAATGCAGACCAGTTGGTATGGGCAAATACTGAGAGCTTGAAACACAGTATCTGGAGGTGTGTCATTTCAAAACAGAACAAGAGTCACATTGAATTGCAAGTGCGATTCCCCGGGAGCAATTGAGAGGAATTCTAATGTCTCTCTACACACACAGCTGTGCATGTGTACAAGGCATATATGGGCAATTAACTACAAAATGCCCAATCATTCGGTAAATAAGGCAGAGATGGTGAGTGTTTGTGGAAATGTTTAAAATGGAAGAATGTGGGCCACTCCCAAAAAAATGCTGAAAATCCAGAAAAAGCACATCCCAATTGCTGATAGACAAGGCTCCATCTACCTTTTCCCCCGCCCTGCAGCAGGTAACTGGTTCCCAGACCTCAATCTGATAAAGAAACTGTAAGACCTGTATTTTAATATCCAGCAGGTTCTTAAACAACCAAAAGCATCTCAAATTTGTTAATCCCTTGGGAAGCCACCAAACTACTTACCATGAGGATATCAGAAAATGAAGCATTGGTGATAACAGAGATTTCTTTCACAAATCATGGATTTAATGGCAGGTGTCGCCCAAACCAAAAGATGTCGCTTGGCTAATTTTTGGAATTCTATCTCAACCTTGACCCCAGCGGGAAGCCCGGCAATTGAGTCTCTGCTGTCTGTGCTTGGTCAGAAAACAAATCTCCTTCAGAACTATTCTTAACATAGGAATTTGGAGAAATTTTCCTCTGAGAGGAAAAGATAATATAACACAGAGTTCTGGCCTGCTTTCTCAAAAGACCATCAGGCAGAATGAAAAGACTCCTCCAAGATACCTGTTAGAAGGTCTCCAAAAGATCTTCCTGAATTTCACACCTCCTTCTAGTTCGCTTCAGAAAAATAATGCACAGTAGTCAATGTTAAATAAATACCTGAGCTGATCACATTTTAACAGATGAACATGTCCTTTTGAAAGCCAGCCAAGCAAACTTCCTTTTGCCACTCCAACACCCGCTGGATTTGTTTGCCTGTGATCGGCCAGCACTCCAGAGTCCCGCCAACTTGTCTCCAGGATCTGGGAGCTCTAGGGCTCCACTCAATGTTTCCTTGAGTTTGACTACTGCCACTGCTTACTCAGAGATCTCGCTGCCACCAAAATTCTATTTCCTGATTTCAGTCACAGTAAACAGTTCGGTGGTTTTCTAAATGGTTAACAAACATGAGATGCTTTTAATCATGCAGGGACCTGCTGGATATTAAGATGCGAGTCTCCCCGTTCCTCCAGAAGACAGCATCAGATGGTTGTGGGTCACGCGTAGGACTCGGTTCCAGCTACCATTAGAAAAAAAATAAAGACCAAAAAAAAAAAAAAAAAAAAACCTACTTCTGAGCCCACTGTCAGTGAGACCTCCTGTTAGAAACCAGCTGAAAGGGACATTGGATAGCACTCAGGCCATTAGATTCAATGTAGGTTCATATCAGTAAGAAAACTGTAATGTAGGTTTTGGAATCATCTGAATCATTTCTAGAAGAAACCGAAAGACAGACCCAAGACAATCTCTTCACAAATTTTATTTCCCTAGGAAAACAAGATGTGCCTTATTTCTATTATGTGTCTTTTTCGCGGGAATATCACCCACCAAAACGGTAACAACCACCTGAAGCTGCCTTCTCAAATTACAGTAAATGAATGCTTACTATATAGAGAGAAGCAACCAACCCAGGACTTTGGGGTGTGCAGAGTTCAGAACCAAAGCATTCTGGAAGCACGGGCCCACAGGGTTGTCGAGGAAGGTCAGTTCTGCTGGTCCAAACTTCAGGTTCTGACAAGATTTGTTTCGTCTCTTTATCAGCCACGAGGAATGACTCAGACTCAGGACCCGGACAAGTCAAGTCTTGCCGGGTTTAGTTTCCAGAGCTATGACCGACCCCACAAATCCCTACTGCTCCCAATTCTTCAGGAAATGTGAGGCTTAGTCAAGTCAACAGCTCCCACTCTTTGAGACAGCAGGATTAGTGAATGTCTGTGGAAATCTTTGGGTAATTAACAGAAAGGAGAAACACAGCCTGTGCTCACCACATAGTCTGCTGATCTTTGCTCCAGCTCTGGACCAACTGGGACATGGGAGGTAAGCGAGAAGGACAGGGAAAGTCCTCTTCAGGGCCAAGCCCATGATACAGCCAAGCAGCTGAGTAGCTGCCATGACTTTGACTTCGAGCGGCACCCTGTAGCCCGAACAGCATGCTGGCTGAGTAAGTCCGGGTCCAAGCCCTCCAGCTTGATAAAAGGCATCAGCACAGAAACACCCAGCGCTGAGAGGCAGCCACCACCAAAACTAACCCGGGCACGCCGCCCTGATCCGTTCTACCCCAACGTTGGACGTTCACGTCCAACTACGCAGCAGAGCATCCAAAGGAGGTCAAACTGAAAACACGACAAGATATGGATAAGAGGAGAGACGAGGAATCATTCTGCCTGGAGACAATCCAACACCAAGCCAAAAAAAGTTCAGACAAAAATTGAGACTCCAGTTTACCCAAAGAGAGCTGGGTAGGGACGCAATCTCACCTCCACAGATGGTAGACAGAAGTTCACTGCCAAGGGTTAACCACCATCCAGGACCCTCGAAGAGCTCAGCTGTGGCAAACTGAATCCAGCAGAGAATCAGTCAAAACATGCTCCTAGTGGGGCGCCTAGGTGGCTCAATTGGTTCAGTGTCCGACTCTTCATTTTGGCTCGGGTCACGATCTCAGGGTCGTGAGATCCAGCCCCGCATCAGGCTCCACACTGAGCATGGAGCCTGCTTGAGAGTCTCTCTCTCCCTCCCCCCCTCCCCCACCCCCTGCTCTCATTCTCTCTCTCTAAAGAAAAAGAAAAATGCCCCAGTAAAGCCAGTACTAAAAAAGTCAGCATGCTTCTTGGAAAAATCACTAAATAGTATATCTTCAGATCAAAAGACTTGAGGATTTCATATGTGTCATGGAGAATGTGAATTTCCACAGGGTAAAACAGCAAAGGCAAACTAGAGTAAAGGGAAGCAGTAGGGAAGCGTCTGGTGAGAGAAAGGAGTCATATCTTATTCATGAGGCTATCACTGGTAGATTACAAACTGAAAACCAAATAACTACATATTCTCAAAGTCATTGACAAAGATAAAAGTGCATAAGCCACCTCACTGAAAGCGTCGAATCAAGTAAGAGCAAGAACATCTTTTTCTTACCAAAAAAAAAAAAAAAGAAGAAGAAGAAGAACATTAAACTGGAGAAAAGAGAGATGAGTGAATTCAAAGCCAAAATAGAAATTCAAAACCAGTGGCTGTGAGGTAAAGGCTCCATGGTCATACATAATTAAAACTCATATGGCCAGTAACTCCTCACCCATGGGACGTCTCAGAAAACTAAGATCAGGGTGGGCAGGGAGTCTGAATGAGCACTAATGAGTTAGAAAGGCCAAAATGCGTCATCGCGGGTCTGCCTGTTCTCAAACTCTGATGCACACTGGAATCCCCTGGAGCTTTGTAAAAGCAGACACTCCTAGGACAGAGACCTCCGGGGTTAGGACTGGGCAGCTGGACTTTTGAAAGTGCAGCTGGTCCAGGGTATTGAAACCATTAAGGCTGGCTAAGAGAAGCTATGAGCTCATAACCACTTTTTTTCCCTCTTTTTTAAAAATATTTTTTTCAGTGTTCCAAGATTTATTGTTCATGCACCACACCCAGTGCCCCATGCAACACGTGCCCCCCTCAATACCCACCACCAAGCTCACCCAACCCCTCACCCCTCTCCCCTCCAAAACCCTCTGTTTCTCAGAGTCCACAGTCTCTCATGTTTCCTCTCCCACTCTGATTTCCCCCAATTCACCCTTCCTTTCCTTCTCCCAATAACCACTTTCAATTTTCAGGAAAAACTGATGTGTCAAGTTTAAAAGATTTTTTTTTTAACGGAGAGGTTCATTAAAAAAACCCACAGCTCACTATTTCAGCGGCCTCAAAGCTCCATTTGCCATTCACCTTCTACCAGAGCACATCTAGAAAAGCCAAGAGAAGATTCTGGAACCTGTCCTACTGCATTTCAAATCAGAGATGCCAGTGACAATCCAGCTCTCCAAGTCTGCGGGACACAAGCATATGCCTCAGCTGGAGGAAGATGCTGTTTTGACATCCCGGGAGGGTCTGGATTCATGGACAGAACACATGGGCTAATCTAGGATTTGATATGATGATTCTTGGTGTTCAAAAACATGCACAGCGCCTTGAATGGCATAGATAAGCAATGAATGAATAGTTGAGGGTTGGGTGACCCTAAGAAGGTTTGAAGATAACCTGTGAATTGCATTTTAGGGTGATTCTCTTTTTCCCTCACTTTCCATAAAAGTGACTGAAAGAGTCTTAAACAAGCTAGAATGTTTTCCCCCATCTGCTTAGATTCTAGGTCTTTAAAACTAATGACTTGTTACTAACACAACACCAAGGCAAACAGTAGTCGAGAGCAACTTAATGGTCCTGCCTACATGCTGGAGGAGAACTGCTCACATCTGATGTCATCCTATAAAGCTCCAACTTTACAGATAAAGGTACCATCCTCCTGCCTCTTTGACAGGTAAGAAGAACTTGAGAAGAAAGGATGAACAAGCACTCCCTCGATAAGGTCCACTCAGAACAGACGCAGCAGCACACTCAGCCGTGCTGGCCTTCTGCTCTCCTGGCCAAAGAGGGACATGTCCTGGAAAGCAGCAGGAAAAAAGAAAAGGAAACATTCTGAGCAACTCAGAATTCCTAGGCCCATTAGAGAATCCTGCAACCCATCAAGCAGCTGTAAACACGGGTCATTATCTGCATATTCCCGTGCCCTTTCCACATGTCCATGTTTGGCCTTATGTGGTGAGGCTCAGGAGGTGTCTGCGCTCCTCTGTGGCCATTTGGAACTAGCATTCCAGCGGAAGGGCAGCAACACATGGCCGTGGATGGGTGAGGGTGGGTGGCCGGGGCACCAGCTCTGGGAACCTGAAGGAAGAGAGGGAAGGGCAGAAGAAGCAAAGTCCACAAGGGTCCGCATGGCTGAGTGCCAAAGAAGGGAAGTGTCAGTGGGCGCTTGTCCTCGGGGTCCTCTCCCACGGGGAAGGGTTGAGAAAGAACCGTTACAGACTCCCGGGTTCGAAGCTTCTTTTCTAACCACAGAAAATGAAATTGATCACTTCTGAACTATCCAGGGTATTTGTATTTCTCTCAGTGGTGAAGCACGAAAACTTCATGGTAGAACAGCTACCGTTTTATTGACACACCCTAAAATCTCACCGGATAGCTAGCAAAGAGGTCCTCACTGGACTTGAGTTGGTCTGGACTCCAGTTCTGGCCCTGTCATTGCCTACTGTGGAACTTCAGACAAGTGTCCTCACTCACAGAGCCTCGGTCTCCTTAGACCCGCACCAGAGGGCTGTCGTGAGGTTTGAGTGGGAGAATATATGTAAAGTCTGTAAAGTCCTTACTGAGTGACAGCAGAGTGGGGGCCTCTTAAACCTTCACTTGCTCATTCACTGATGGGACTACGCTGTCATCAAGGAGGCACCAGGAAGAACTGGGTTTCCCACCCTGGATTTCTACCCCCACATGTTAGTAAGTGTCATGCAAAAATCCTGCTCCATGGTCAAAGAGTAGAGGAGATAATGGGCTCAACATCATTAAATCATTTTCTTCTCTTGCCCAACTTCTCAGAGCCATTAAATATGCTAACTTGCACTGGGATCTCCAGAGAATAGTCGGGGCAGTGAATAAAACATGCAGCATTTCTCAACCTTAATTCTGTAAGGAACGCATTTTCTGACACACACTGAAATACCCAGGAGAGCATTTCATGGCGCACAGTTCAGGCGATGTTCATCCAGGGCAAAGGTCAGTAATGCATATGAGACAGTGGCTCACCCAGCCACCCTGCGGGTGTGATATATGCTGACTGGCATTTACCCAGGCACCGTCATGAGGGAAGAGACATTCTGGGTCACGAATGATGGTAACGCTACCAAAAAAGGAGAGTGCCAACCAGAGGGATGCCACACCAGCTCAGGGGAGGCCACTACTATCCATCCATGGGAGGCCAGGCCCATCCCAGCTTCTCCTCCTGAGAGGCTCAACACAACATCCATTAGGGGCCTCCTTTGTTTTATTTTTTTTCCCCCAGGAGAACATATCATTAAATTTATAATGCAGTATCGACACAAAAATCAGACTCTCTTTACTGAAAAATATCACTGTTTGTATGAATAGATCCACTGTAAAGCGTAGAAACCTGTACCGTTAGAGTTGCCTATTTGTCACAGGTGAGAAGGAAGGGTTTAGGGTTATTTGAAAACTTTTCCCATAAAATCTCCTTTGTTAATATTTTTATGTTGTACTACTTCAAATGCACATAATTTACATTTGCATAAATGTCAACAGTCTCTACTCCTAGTCAATCAGTCACCAGTGTTCTTTCAAAAGCATTCTCCGATCTGCCACTTCATTTTCCTGTTTGTGTCATCAAACTCACCACACTCAGTAGGATCACAGAGAAACCGCCCACCCTCCATGCCTATAATATTTTCCCTCCCAACTCATTCGGTATGCTGTTAGCTCAACCTCCCTAAAACCATCATCACTGCACTCCCCCATTCAGAGATCTCTGATGCCCCCTTTTTGTTTATGGGATGTCCAAACCCAACCTAGCAACTGGCATTTGAGGCTCTCCACAAGGGTGATTCAGCCTCTCTGCCCAGGGCTTCCCAGTAATCTTCTACGACACTTTCTGAGACTGTAAGCCTGCCTTGCTCCTCTCAATCCCAAGGCTCTGTGCCTCCAGTCTCCCTGGCAAACATGTCGGCCCTGAGCCTTGCCAACCCTAAATCCTCAAGAACCCCCAATCCTTAAGTCCGGATATCTTTCCACATGCCTCTAGTCCAGTCCTCCCCCTAATCAAATTTCTATAGGACAGTCTGTACTCTCCATTAAGTACTTCATCTTTTATTACCTTCTGTTGCTATTTAATTTTTTTCTATTGATATTTAATTTTTCATATATCTTTGACTTAGTTCCATACAACTAAATTCCAACTTTCTTAAGGACAGAAGGCCTATCATCTGCTTTCTTTATAATCCCACTAAAAATAACAATAATAGGAGGAGGGAGAGAGGGAAGAAACAGGTTAGTAAGCTCCAGTGGGAAAATTCACCCCTCTGAAGAAAAGCATTCACTCCAACCTCCAAAGGACTGGGGCTCCTCCCTCACAATTATCACAAGATTGCAGCTAGGCCTCCTTCAGGTTCTAGGTTCACTACTGGCAGAGAAGGAAACAGGGAAATAAACAAACAGGGATAGATGTAGCTATACCAAATAAGACAGCAAGGTGATGAAATCTCAGAGCCATAAACTCCTGCCAAGCTTAGCAATCCTTGGTTTAAATTTTCTCACCTCTCTTAAAGGTTGAGACTGGGGAGAACTTACATTTTTGCATTCAATGACTTTTTGAGAACAGGGGCTACAAAAAAGGGCCTGCAGTATCCAGCATGTGTTCCTGTGCACAAGTGTTACCGAGACACCCACACGAATGCAGAGAAATAGCACTGAAAACACTTCAAAATGTATTATCATACCCTTCAAAACCTGCACGCCTTAACAGTATAAGATAGAATAAAAATATCAGCATGGTAGGGCACCCTGGGTGGCTCAGTCAGTTGAGTGTCTGACTCTTGGTATCAGCTCAGGTCATGATCTCACAGTTGTGGGATCGAGACCCAAGTCAGGCTCTGCGCTCTGAGCATGGAGTCTGCTTCAGATTTTCTCTCTCTCTTTCTCCTCTTTCTCATAAATGAATGAATGAATGAATGAATGAAATCTTTTTTTAAAAAATATCACCATAGTGGGGCCACCAGAAATCACCACGGTGTTCCCTTTCTCTGGAAAAATTATTGCTCTTTGAGACCACCTGGGACACCAAAATAAATAGTGAATCTCCTGAGTTACCTTTGTCTTTTTCATTTAAACCTGTTCCCTGCTAAATAAAACGTTAGATTCTACATCTGATCAAGTATATAATATTCAGTTCACTCATTTTGGGGTTACTTTCTCAGAATACAAAGCAAAAATTACAACAAGGGGAGAAGCCAAAGGTTCTTATGGGACAAGCAGGAGACTTGACTTCAGCCTAAGCAAAGATCTCTCACCTGCATATCTGAATGGCATCTGTTTGGGGGGCAATCTAATGAGTGAAAAAACAGCCCTATTTACTTAAATTCCAAAAATTTAAAATAAAAAAAAAGTAGATGTCACCTTCCAGCAATGATAGACAAGCATATAGAAAAAGTGGATAATATTAAAAAACAAAAATCTCAAAAAAAAAAAAAATCTCTTTAAAGGTGTCTAAAAGTTACCAAGACAATCAAAACTTGAAAGGCTAGTTCCCAGAGTAAGTAGGCATAGAAGTTGCTGAAAACTCCTTCCCCACTACCACCACCACTTAGACAGTTTCTGATTTGTAAATTTCCCAGGCAGAGAATAGAGAAGCAGAGCAGAAAACAGCTGTTAGAGGGATGGTAAACTAAGCAGAACTCTCACCTATTAAGGAGATATGATTAGAGGTCAAGGCCTAGCAAAGTGGAGGAGCTCTGATATATACTCCAGGCTTTCAGTTGTGACCCCTGAAGAGTTCCATCTTCTGGGTAAGGGAGATTGAATTAAGATGATCTGTTCCTACTTTAAAACTCCGCCTGCCTGCCAGAAGCCAAAGGAAAAAAAAAATCCTCCATGTGAGAACATTTCATATCAAGATCCACCACAGTTGTTTTTTTTTTTTTTTTAAAGATTTTATTTATTTATTTGACAGAGAAAGTGAGAGAGAGCATGAGAGAAGAGAAGGTTAGAGGAAGAAGCAGACTCCCCATGGACCTGGGAGCCCGATATCGGACTCCATCCCGGAACTCAAGGATCATGACCCGAGCCGAAGGCAGTTGCTCAACCAACTGAGCCACCCAGGCGCCCCAAGATCCACCATAGTTTTTCACTTGAAATGCCCGAGATTCAGGGGTGCCTGGGTGGCTCAGCATCTGACGTAGCTTAAGGTAGCTTAAGTGTCTACCTTTGGCTCAGATCGTGATCCCAGGGTCTTGGGATCAAGCCCCACATCAGGCTCCCTGCTCAGAAGGAGCCTGCTTCTCCCTCTCCCCCCACCCCTGCTCATACATGCAGGTGCACTCACACACTCACTCATGCGCTCTCTCTCTCTCTCTCAAATAAATAAATAAATAAAATCTTTTTAAAAATAAAATAAAATGCCCAAGATTCAGTCAAAAGTTACCAGGCCGGGGTGCCTGGGTGGCTCAGTGGGCTAAAGCCTCTGCCTTCAACTCAGGTCATGATTCCAGGGTCCTTGGGATCGAGCCCTGCATCTGGCTCTCTGCTCAGTGGGGAGCCTGCTTCCCCCTCTCTCTCTGCCTGCCTCTCTGCCTACTTGTGATATCTCCCTCTCTCTGTCAAATAAATAAATAAAATCTTAAAAAAAAAAAGTTACCTCCCAAGAGACAGGATCAAGAGGAAAAGAAAAACAGACAATTGAAATAATTTCATGGGTGGTTCAGATATTGGGTTTATTAGAATAAATTTTAAAATAACTGATGAACAGGGTGGCTGGGTGGCTCAGTTGTTTAAGAAGCTGCCTTCAGTTCAGGTCATGATGCCCGGGTCCTGAAATCAAGCCCCTCAAGGGGCTTCCTTCTCAATGGGAAGCCTGCTTCTCCCTCTCCCACTCCCCCTGCCTGTATTTCCTCTCTTGCTGTCTCTGACAAATAAATAAATAAAATCTTAAAAAAAAAATAACTGATGAGCACATTTAAGAAAATAGATAAGACTCTCACCAAAGAACTGTACACACACACACACACACACTTGTGTGTGTGTGTGTGTGTGTGTATGAATCAGATGGAAATTCTAGAACTGAAAAATACATTGTAACAGAAGAAAGTAAGAATGCTGGTAGAACAGACCTAGCTAAAGAGAGAATTAGTGATCTGGAAGATGATAGTTCAGTAGAAAATGTCCAGAGTGGTGAATGGAAAGAAAAAATAAAAATCCAAAGAAAACCAAAAGAAAGAGTATTTGAATCTGTGAAAAAGGACAAATATTTACTGCATACATGCCACAGGCTAGACACAATTGTTTTCAAGTAACTAAGTCTGCTTTCATAAGACATACTGATCTGTATTTTACAAATTTGAGGGAAAATATTCAGAATTGATATTTAAAAGAGTTTGTTTTAAATATATATTCATAGTAATAACAATGTAGAGAACCATTTACTGTGAATGAAGTTTGAAGCCTAGTAAAAGAACTTATATAATCGTCTCTAAAGTTGGAAGAACTAAGTTGACATGCTGCTGTTATCTGTTACCTGAACATACTGTGGGCCTCAATTTCTCTATGAAAGGCAACAATACCTTCCTAAAAAGCTACTGGAAGAATGAAATACATTAAAGTACATAAAATACATAGCAAAATCCACGGGCTAAACAAATGTTACTTCCCATCCCTCCTCCCCTAAGTCTCACTTATTTAAACAGAGAGTGTGTGATTTATTCCACTTAGGTCACCTATGAATCAAACACATGTAATATATTTCAGATCCTATGGCAAACCTTGGACCGACAATAGTCAAGCCCATATCAGTTAAAAGAAAATGCTGGGTTTCACCCAAAAACTAGTGGTGGCATGTCACAAATGCTGAGAAATGGGTTTGGTGAAGAGGCTTAGGAATTTGTCCCAGAATATGTTGGATTTTAGGTATTAACACATCTCCTAATTGGAGATGTTCATCAATACTTAGAAACCTGAACCCAGAGCTTAGGAGAGAGGTAGAAGTGGAGATTGGGTGGATAAGGAAAGTCAAGGGGTTGGCTGAAACCACCATGGGAAAAAAAATGTACAGCAGGAAAAATGCGTCAATATACTAAATATAGCCAGTGCTCTGGGAAGCTTCAGGAAGAAGTCAGTGAGTTCCCACAGCCAGAATGACCATCAGAACACAAGATGGGTCTCTTGGGGTTCACTTTACCTCATGTGTCACAATCATGTTCCATTAACTAGATCAGGGCTCCCTATCAGATGATTCCATAGCAGCCTATACTTTTCCTTTGGGGTCCTAATCATAACTGTATTTAAGTAATTCTTGTGAAATGGTTGGTGTATTGCCTTCCTCCTAGATTTCGGGATCCTTGAGGGCAGGGGTTGTCTCTTGTTCACCACCACATCCCCAGTACCTAACTAGCAAGGTGTCTTGCAGACAATACCTTTCAATAAATGTGATAAGTAAAATAATGAGTAAAATCATCTCAGTGGTTTTAAGACTAAAATCTTACTTCTGAAAGTGTGGTCCAGCAGTATCACCATCACCTGAGTGCTTGTTAGAAATGCAAATTCTCAGACTCACCCCAGACCTACAACCCCCAAGTGATTTGTCTGCACATAAGAGTTTGTAAAGTACTGGCTCCGTGTGGACACTTAGTTTCTTGAACAACTGGGCCAAGAAAACCTCCCCTTGAATGAGTGGAGGAAGAGGAGAGAAATGATTTTGACTCAGTAGCCTGTTTTCAACCAAAACTATTGGGGAACCAGTACTTTTCAAAGACAACTATCAAGTATAATGATTATCTGATTGCTTGCCTTCAAATCAGAGGTTCTCACTTTGGCTTCACATTGGAAGGAAGGAAGGAAGGAAGGAAGGAAGGAAGGAAGGAAGGAAGGAAGGAAGGAAGAGATGGGAAGGGAAAGGAGGAGATGGGAAGGGAAAGGAGGAGATGGGAAGGGAAAGGAGGAGATGGGAAGGGAAAGGAGGAGATGGGAAGGGAAAGGAACGGAGGGAGGGAGGAAGGGAGGGAGGGAGGGAAGGAGGAAGTTAAGAAGGGAAGGAAGGGAGGAAGAAAGAAAGAGAAAATACTGATGCCTGGATTCCACCTCCCTTCCCAGACATTCTGAGTCTGGAGGTTGACTGGGCCACAAGGATTTATAAACCTTCTCAGGTGACTCAGATACACAGCCAAGGTTGAGAACCACTGCCCTAGAAAATTCCAACTACTACAACTGGAGCCTATGAACTAGACGTGCCCCAGACTGTACCAAGCCTCTCCCTGGTTATGGCTTATGCTGAGCCCCATGGAAGTAGATGACCAGCTCAACTCTGAGCCAGCTGGCTGCTGGTCTCACTCTGAACCCTACCGCATTCTGATCCACTTCCAAGAAACATGAAGGCTTTGTTGCCAACCTCTTCAATGACTGAACTTCTCCCAATTACCAAGGCCTTCCCATGTCAAGGTTCTATCACTGATGAAGAAAATTTCTGTCTCTCAGCGAGGAGCCTGCTTCTCCCTCTGCCTCTGCCTTCCACTCTGCCTGCTTGTGCTCTCTCTCTCTCTCTGACAAATAAATAAAATCTTAATTAAAAAAAAAAAAAGGGACACCTGGGTCGCTCAGTTGGTTAAGCAGCTGCCTTCGGCTCGGGTCATGATCCCAGGGTCCTAGGATCGAGTCCCACATCAGGCTCCTTGCTCAGCGGGGAGCCTGCTTCTCCCTCTGCCTCTGCCTTCCACTCTGCCTGCTTGTGCTCTATCTCTCTCTCTCTCTCTGACAAATAAATAAATAAAATCTTAATTTAAAAAAAAAAAAGAAAATTTCTGTCTCACACACCAACACCATTTGATTGAGCCTGTAGATTGAAAAGCATTCTGCTATGCCATAGTACTTCCAGATACCATCCATGACTCAGTTATTAGCTTCTTGGCCTTGTATCTTCAGTCTCCTTACCATTCCCATCTCTGCTTTCAGGCTTCCTTGATGCTACCCACCTGGACTCCAGTTCTTCACTCTATTCCCATTCAATTTAGATATTCTAAGCCTTGGACTTTGGATCTTTCCTTAAAAGAATTCACATATTGCTTGTCCCTTCTCACTGTGACTTGAGCTCCCAGTGTGAGGAAAACCATCAGACACTAACCTCCCCCCGCCCCAAAGAGTTCATCCCCAAATTGCAAATGTTTGCCCTGCTCTAATGTTTAGACAAATCTTCCTTGTCTGGACCACAGCCTTACTTATTTTCTCAGAATTGGCTTTCCCCAAAAACTACATCTTGAAGAATGACAGCTCCTGTGTCCAGAGATTTATTTTTCAATTTATAATTGTCAAATTCTCACATGTCTTAACTTTTTTGTTAAGGACCATGCAGTCCATTCTAAGCAATGGTTTAGAGAGACCTACAAACCATAATATTAATCTTCCAATAAGGGTTCTTTTTTTTCTTTTTTCTTTTTTTAAGATTTATTTATTTTAGAGAAAGAGAGAGTAGGGGAGGGACAGAGGGAGAGGGAGAGAGAGAATCCTCAAGTCAACTCCCGACTGAGAGCAGAACCCAACACAGAGCTTGCTCTCACAATCCTGAGACCATGATCTGAGCTGAAATCAAGAGTCAGATGCTTAACTGACTGAGCCACCCAGGCACACCTCCTCTACTAATGTTCTAAACCTGGGCCTGTAGCTTCCCCTTATTGGCATCAGGGGGTCTGCGATGTCTTGCCCTTTGCTGTTAGCAAAATGTGTATGCATGTACACTTTTCTGTGCAGAAAGTCCATAATTTTCATAAGACCTTCAATAGAGTCTTGAAGCACATAAAATTAATCATTTGGAAAATGCAAATCAAAACCACAACAATATACACTTTATACCCGTTACGATGGCTATTATAGGGGAAAAAAGAAAAGTAAACTAGTGTTGGTGAGGACGTGGAGAGATTGGAATCCTTGTGCATTCCTGGTGTGAATGCTGTGGAAAATAGTATAGCGGTTCCACAAAAAATGAAGCACAGAATTACCATATGACCCAGAAATTCCCCGTCCAGGTATATATCCAAAAGAACTGGAAGCAGGGACTGAAGCATATATTTGTATACCCATGTTTGTAGCAGCATTTACAATAGTCAAAAGGTAGAAATAACCCAAATGTCCATTGATAAATGAATAAACCAAATGTGATATACTTATATAATGGAATACTACCCTTAAAATGGAAAGAAATTCTGACACATGTTACAACACGAATGACCTCTGAAGTCATTATTGCTACATGAAATAAGCCAGACACAAAAGGAAAAATACTATATTATTCCACTGACACGAGGTACCTGGAATAGGCAAATTCATAGAGACAAAACGTAAAATGGGGATTAATGGCTAAAAGGAGAGGTACATTGGGATTTATTATTTAATAGGTACAGAGTTTCAGTTTGGGATGATGAAAACGTTCTGGATAGATAGAGAGCAGCGATGATCATACAACATTATAAATGCACTTAATGTCATGAATTGTGCACTTTAAAAATGTTAAATTAGTAGTTTTTATGTTATACATATTTTACCAGAATAAAAAATGGCTTCAGTGGTAAATTTTATGTCATATATATGCTACCACAATAAAAAAAAAAGTCCTAAACCCCAAAAAATATATAAACCTCCACCTTAACAGAAGAAGCAGCTAAGCTTCAGACCTATTCACCTGTCACATACATTTGAAAGGCTTGAAACTTTCCCCCACTGCCATCCTGCCTCATCAGTTTGGTAAATTATCCTTCAAGACTTGGCTCAAACATCACAGCTTGCACGAAGCCTCCCCAGGTGCCTTCAAGCACAGTAAGGTACATCCTCCTCTGAATTCCCCAAGTTCCCTTACATTATATTATAGAACATGGCCTCATCACTAAATGATAATTGAATGAATTATTGAGTGAAAGAATGAACAAACTGACATATGGATTTGCTCCTATACCTCTCCTTGACATGGAAAGAGAATAACAAAATGTCCAAGTTGGAAGAGCTCTTAGAAGTCATTTTCCTAAAATATCCAGTGATTTCAGGGAAAAAAGCATGTAATTCTTAACAAACATTTGTTTTCTGTTTCCTGTCCTCTCTTCCTTCTACTTTTATTTCTCTCACCACAACCACTCCTAGTCAACAATGTCTTGGAGGTCCTAGCCACTGAAATTACACAACAAAAGCAACAACAGCTACTGGGCTTGGAAATGAGGAAATAAAATTGTCATTATTTGCAAATGATATTATCATCTGCCCAGAACATTGAAAAGGATCTGCAGACAAGATATTAAAAATAAAAGCACTGGGTGTTATACATAAACAATGAATCTCCGAACACTACATCAAAAACTAATGATGTATGGTGACTAACAAAACACAATAAAAAAAAAAACAGAAAAGTTTAGCACAGTTGCTGGATACAAAAGTAATACACAAATACCAGTTGCATTTTTATTCAACAGGAACAAACAACCAGAAAAGGTAATTAAAAAGAAAACATCATTTACGGTAGCACAAGAGAATAGCAAGTCCCCAGAAATAAAGCTAATGAAAGATGGTATGATCTCTTAGGGAAATTCATAAAGCTTTATTTGGAGATATTAACTTACCATTATAAATATGCCAATCCTCTCCCAAAATGATTTAATGATTCAGTGCAATTCTAATCAAAATTCCAACAGGTTTTTCATGAAACTTAGTAAGATGACTCCAAAATTTATAGGGAAGAGTAAAGGGCTAAGAATAGGCAGAACACAAATAATAAAGAAAAACAGAGAGAACGTACTTGCTCTATAGGTATCAAAACTTTTTTTTGTAAAGATTTTATTTATTTATTTAAGAGAGAGATAAAGAGCAGAGAGAGTGGCAGAGGGAGAGGGAGAAGCAGACTCCCCTCTGAGCAGGAAGCCCGATGTGAGACTCAGTCCCAGGGCTCCAGGATCATGACCTGAGCCAAAGGCAGACACTTAACCAACTGAGCCACCCAGGTGCCCCTAGGTATCAAAACTTATTATGAGCCACAGTAATGAAAATAATGGGTATTAGCACAGAAACGAACAAAGTGAGTCATGAAATAGAATGAAGAACCCAGAAGACACATTTACGCATAGGAAATTTTAATCTCTGATAGAAGCGGCTTGTCCTTTCAGTAAAAACAAGAGTGATTTTTCACTATACAGAGCTCGAAAAACTAGTTCCCCATAAGAAAAAGTATGAGATTGGATTCCTACCATACACCACCTAAAAAATGAACTCCAGATAAGTCAAGGATTTAAATGTTGCCATAAACTGAATATTTGTGAATGCTACAAGAAAGAAAGAAAGAAAGAAAGAAAGAAAGAAAGAAAGAAAGAAAGAAAGAAAGAAAGAAAGAAAGCTAATCAAAATCAGTAGTGCTTAGGGAAATGCAAATCAAGACTGCAACGAGATCCCATTTTCAATGATTCAACTGGCAGAGTTTTAAAGCCTGATAATACTAAGTGTTGGGAGAGACGTGAAGCCACAAGATCTTTTACACACTGCTAGCAAGCATCAAAATTAGTGCCACTCCTGGGGAAACTGTTGCATATTATTTCCCAACATGGTACATTTTCAGTCCGTCAATGGCACACTTGCACATTGACTTCAAGAGATTATTGTTGAAATATAACAGAAGACAAAACCGGGGAACAATCACTGTGTCTATCAACGGGATGGAAGATGAATAAATTGTGCTCTAGTCAGACAACCTAACGTTATTCAGCAGTCAAAACAAATAAATCTAAACGTAACAACATAACATCACGTGAAAAAAGGTAAGTTCTAAGAGATGACACAGAGCAGACTATCCCCATTTTATATTCTGAAAAGCAACTAAAAATTTTTTTTTTTACTTTATAGGAAAACATATAAGAAAGAATAAACAAATCCAAGGAAACGCAAAGGAATGATGAACTCAGAAGTGATACCCTACCCGGTGGTACCCTCGGCAGAGGGAAGCAGGGAGATGAGTGTAAGGAGTTAGATGTCCTTTAGTTAGATGTCCCTTACTGCTAAGTTTCTAGGCTTACAGATACTTATTACATTCTTATAAATAGATTATAAACAGAGAAGAGGGACCCTTTCCAGGTTCCAATCATATGAGTGTGTCGTGAACTAGGGATTATGATTAATCCAATTCTTGGTACAAAAGGTATTTTAAGGAGAACAAAAAACAAAAGGGGGGGAATGGCTTTTCTAGGGGTATGATAAAAAAATGACAATTCCATTCTTAAGAAAGAGTCTGCTTCCAGATTTTTAAAACGATCATTGTTTAGAAGGCTATCCGTCCACAGATAAAATAAATACTACAATGACACCATTAAAGGAAAAATCAAGGAGCGCCTGGGTGGTTCATTCGGTTAAGCCTCTACCTTTGGCCCAGGTCATGATCCCATGACCGAATCCCACATCGGGCTCCCTGCTCAGTGCGGAGTTTCCTTCTCCCTCTGCCTCTGCCGCTCTGCCCACTTGTGCTCCTGTGCTCTCTTGCTCTCTCTCTCTCAAGTAAATAAATAAAACCTTAAATAATAATAATAATAATTTGTCATTATTCCCTCTTGTGACTCCTAATATTTACTTGGGAAATGCTGTTGTGTTTTTTGTGTTTTTGTTGTTGGTTTTTTTTTTTTTTTTTTTTTTTGCTTCTTTATAAAGTAAGTTGATAAGGACAGTGAGGGAGAGAAACCTAACAAATGAGACCTACAAAGCAAAGCAAACAAAAGCGAAGGTGGCACATCACTTGCACTTGGCCAGGACATCTTTGGTGGCTCCTGGCCGTCTGCAGGGCAGCTGCTGGGCCTCAGCCAGCGTGGACCAGGCTTGTGCAGGAAGACAGCATTCACTCACACCGAGTTCCACCAGGTACGTTTTTGGAGGTAGCAGCCCATCTGTTTGGAAACCTCGAAGGCTATTTATTTACTAGATTGTCTATCTAGGATTTCAACAAAAAGCTTGTTACAGCTCTGTGTAACTCACAAAATAGTAACGGACAAAGAGGTTTTTTTTTTTTTTAAGACAGCAATAGGTACTACACTCTGTCTGTAAGGGGGTTAACATCATCCATTAAGCCCTTAAACAGAGCCAGTGTTCAAGAGAAATCAGACTCCATGCTCCGCGCACTGTCAGGATAGCCATTACTGAAAACACTATGGAGGTGCCTCAAAAAATTAAAAAAAGAGACACCTCGGTGGCTCAGTGGGTTAAGTGTCTGATTCGGCACAGGTCATGATCTCAGGGTCCTGGATCCAGCCCTGCGCTGGGCTCCCTGCTCAGCAGGGAGTCTCTCCTTCTCTCTCTTCCTTTGTCCCTCCTTCCACTTGCCTGTGCATGTCCTCTCTCACTCTCTCTCTGTGTCATATAAATAAATAAGTCTTAAAAAAAAATGAAAATTGGGGCACCCAGGTGGCTCAGTCAGTTAAATGTCTGTCTGCAGCTCAGGTCATGATCTCAGTCAGGGTCCTGGGATCAAGCCCTGCAGGGAGCCTGCTTCTCTGTTCTGTCTCCCTCTGCCCCTCCACCTGCTTATGCTCCTTCTCTCTCTCTCTCTCTCTGTCTCTCAAATAAATAAAATCTTTAAAAATAATTTGAAAATTAAAATTAAAACTAAAAAATTAAAAATAGAACTACCTACCATATAATCCAGAAATCTCACTTCTGGGTATAGATCGGAAGGAAATGAAATCAGTATTTCAGAGATACCTGAATTCTCATGTTCATCGAAGCATTATTCACAACAGTCAAGATATAAAAACAATCTAAGTGCCCATTAACTGAGGAATGGATAAATTGTGGTACAAATACACACATACACACACACTCACCACACATACACACACATACACACACAGTGGAATATGATTCCGCATTTAAAAAAGAAAATCTTGTCATTTTCAACCATAAAAATGAATTTGAAAGACATCATGCTAAGTAAGATAAGCCAGACACAGAAAAATACTGCATGGTCTCACTTATATATGAAATCTCAAAGAGTCAAATTCACAGAAACAGAGTAGAATGGTGGTTAGCCTGGGCAAGGGGTGGGGGAAATTCTCATCAATGGGTACAAAGTTTCAGTTATTGCAGGAATAATAAGTTCTAGAGATCTAATGCACAGTGCGGTGTCTATAGTTAATAATACGGCATTGTACACTAAGATTTGCTAGAAGAGTAACTTTTCAGGGTTCTCACAACAACAAAAAAAATGGTAACTAGGTGAGGTGATGGATATGTTAATTAGTTTGACTACAGTAATCATTTCATAATGCATATGTATATCAAAAGCATCATGGAGTACAACTTAAGTATATACAATTGTTATTTTTCAAAAGGAAATTTTTGTAGGACATCATGCCGTAGGAAAGTTCCTGAAGCCAGAAGCTGTTGAAGATGGACTCTTGAAAGAAGGAAGCCATCTCAGGCTATGGGTCAAATGAAGGATGATGGTGATGGATCAGAAGGGAAGGCACAAAGGTCCCGTGGTTAGGTGGAAGGGCGCATCCAAACACACAAGCAGGAAGAAGCAAATGCCCCCAGCAGACCAATTTGAGTCAGAGAATCCAAGCATGGACACCGAGCCCGTGCCTGCCCCCAGGGGCCACGGGAGCTGTTTCTGCAAGCATTTGCAGGGTGGTAGGGAAAGCAGGGTTCTGGAGCGGGAGCTGTGGCAGGGGCACGTAGCCTGAGCACGCCGGGAGCAGCAACGCCATCGGCTGCCAGGTTCTGCTGTCTGCTTCGGAGTCACTCCTGGGAGCTCAGCCCAGAAGCTGTTTTCGACCACGCCAATGAGCCTGGGAGCTACCTACCCCACTTGCTACATCCTTTTGTGTTTAAAGGAACTATCATGGATTCTAGATTTCAGGATTTAAGAACAAGTGCCTGTTCCTGAAGGGAATATATCTAAAGGCCTTTGTCGTAATCAGGATAAAACTTCCCTCCTCAGTCCTACCAACTTTCTGAACGATTTTACTGAGATCAAGCGATCCTTGTCAGTTTCCACCCGAGCTGTGGGAAGGGATATTACAGAAGTCTGGGGCACCCATGTGAGCGCGTTTCTAAATGACAGTCCTCACCAATCCAGATACACACATATGCTGAAATTTCTGCAGGTCATAAAACTCCCCCAGTCACAGGGAAATGCGGCAAAAGACAAGGCAGTTGTGTGTGTGTGTGTGTCTGTGTGTATGGACAAGGGTGCCTATATTGTGTCACCGATTTTCAAAGGAGTGTGAAATGTCAATTTTTAGACAAGCAAACATCTCCAATCTACCGAAAGGGAAATCATTCAGGTTTGGGAAATATTTTCACATCCTAGTAAAATCAAAGCAGTTGTAAAAAGAAGCGATAGAAAAACACTCTCTTGTAGCCATAGAAGGCTAGGGACACAGAGAGTCTGATCATTTTTTTTAAAACAAAATAAAGTCCACTGCTGTAGATACTAATTAAATATATGTCAATGACTTAGCTTCCATGTATGCTGAAGGACTGTTATAATTCTGTCCCTAGGGCCTTGGCCAGAGAAACAAATATCAACGATTGGCTCTGTCTGGGAGTTCACTAATAAATCCTCATCGAGATAGCAGACAGAGGAAGCTAAATCAGAATTCTATGCTGGGGGCCTGGGGAAGATCGTACATAGACAACAAACCTGAGTTATGCTGTTTGCTCCCTGGAGTGTAGAATTACATGTACTTACAGTTCACATTTCTGATGTCAAAATGCCCTTCAGTAATCTGATGTGGAAAATCAGCTGGTTTGCCTTCAACACTAACATCCATCTCATTAGACCGTAAGGTAATTCATAAATAATTTAACAAGCCCATGACTAATTTTCCAGTTCCCTTTTGATCTTTAGGAGACAGGAGCTCTGTAAACAGCGCATCATTCTTTACTGCTGCAGAGCGCTTAATTACATTAAGCAATTTCATTAAACCCGAGAAAAATAATTTAGAAGTATTTAAGTCCTTCATGTCATTAAATTCAGAGCAAGAGAGATGTCGCATCTCATATCTAGAGCTGGCTTTCCCATCAAACCCCTGGGGATGTAGGGCCTCCTACACCGATCCCCCACTTCAGGGAAATTATGGGAAATGCTGTCTTGAATCACTGAGTTGGCTTTCAGGAGTCCCACCATTCAGACGGGACTCAGGTCAAGCAGAGAAGGGCAAAGAAAGAACAAGCTAGTGTGTAATAATAGAATATAAGGCTAGATATCAGAAGACTTGTATTCCAGCTCCCATTCGGTCACTAATGTACCATACGATACACACAGACACACACGTATGTGCAAGCACACACGTGCACACACACACACACACACACAAATTGCTTATCTATAAAAATTAGATGAATTTAACCAAGAGAGTTCAAAATTCTCTTAGAGACCAATGATTCTAGAACACCTTCAAAAATGTTTTGAGGAAGAAAAAACTCTTTTATCAGGTTCTAATATGTTACTGTATGTATTGTATATTATGCACAGTGTAACATCTACTATGTGATACCTATGTTAATATAGTAATATATAGTCCTACAGCAAAGAATTACTACCTCCTTGTATGAATGTATATCCATATTGACCAACAATGAATAATATCTTATGCCTACTTCCACAAACCCAAAGGCACAATTTTGAAATTTGAGACCAACTGAGCTAGAAAAACCTACTTTGCCCAGGTCAGGAGCTCACCAAGGTTGACCATCACCAAGCACATCTTCCTGGCTGTCCTCTTTACAAAAGCCTAAAGTGGCCATCAGAGCCCCCATTGTCCCTCGGGAGTTACATTCCATGGCCAGCAGGCAGCAGTGAAATGTCCTTTCCCAAATGAGGACACTCCAGGATGCCTGCCACTCAAGTGGCCAACCCTTCCCCAGCCCATCTCCTCAGCTTATGTGTTCTTCCAGGTAGGCCCACCTGGTTCCACTGGCTATGAATCTATGTCTAAGCCATTTATTAAAACCTGAAACATAATGGGGCTTACTTTGTGCCTTTGCTTAAAGGCACATTAGTTAACGTTACAATTTACACACATATACACATATCCCACTAAGTCTTTTGATAGCAATCACTGAATATTCAGCTGTATGCCTGAGTCTTAAAACATGAAACATTGAAGTAAACTCTCACATTAACATTGATACCTTGAACCGACAGGATGCCATAAACTGATTACGAATATTCTCCCAAGAGCCACTGTGAGCGCGTTTTGTCTAAGCATTTGGTTAGCAGGGATTCTTGCAACACGGTCTGCATGGCAAGTAGCATGATTTCCCATCTAACCCTCCCATTCACCTCATCTGACATGCTGCTCATTTTCAGCAGAGCAAGGAAGAGAATATTAATGGTGTCACCCAAGTTATCATCACCAGGAAGCAAAATTTACACCAGTGGTCACAATCTTGTGGGGAAAATACCATTAGCAACGGATCACAGACAATGTCACTGAACAGCCACCTTCCAAAATTAATCAAGGGAGTTTTGTTAGAAGCACATCTACATTTTCTCTTCTGCCTAAAAACCAAGATGTTCACCACCTCCCTCCGACTCCTCACCCCTAAAGCTAATCTCAGTAGAATAAGAGAAAGCTAAAGACTATAGGTGGTATATTTCTCTCTATTTGTAAGGAATTTCATTTTAATGCAAACCACTTTTCCTCATCTCAGAAATCTGCTTAAAGTCTTCTGAAGGCATCAGTGGAATGTAAAAACAGATCTCCAGGATGCTGTTGGAGTTGAACTTCAAACACCACAGTAGTGGTTAGGCTCTCAATAAACACATTTAATGCAACAAATATTTACTGAGTGCGATGTAGCGGGCAGCCCGAGTCTGCAGACTAAGGAATGCAGATGTACGGGGAGAGCCCTCAAGCCCTCAATTAGTCCAGTCGGGGAGAGACTTTAAAGATTACTCTGTGAAAGGAACTGCAAAGAAAATATAAACTAGCACGGAGAAGAAAACAATAGTATCGGGGGAGTACGAAGAGACTTCCCATGGCCAACTACACATCAGAAAGGTTTTGGAAAACAAATAGGGTTGGAGTTTGAAGGGGAAGGAGACAGCACTCCCAAAATGATAAAAATTTCACCAAAATGTCTTCACAAGGAGCTTGTCATGGGTTAACTGCCCATGGTGAAAGAGCAGAGCAGGGCTAACTCCGTTTTGCGCTACACCCGCCATCTTGTGCATAGCCCCCACGTGACCTGCTTCTGAGAAAAACCACCAAATGTCAGAATATTACCCAGCCCGCCCTTGAGCTAGTTGGCCCAGCCCTCCTGTGAGTTAGTTTGAGTTAGCCAATAGGAAAGCGGAACCCCTAACTGCCAAAGAATGTAAACCCCGCCTTTTGCCCACCAAACTTGCGTGGCAATTCTAACCAGAGTGATAGGCTAGTTCAAACAGCTACTGTAGGGTAAATTGTAATTCAATTGGCCACCTGCGTGTGACCTAACATGACTATGCAACTTTGTGTTTGTTACAATCTCATTGGCCACTGGCCCCTATAAAACCGCTGCGCCTTTTGAAACTCATGCTCTTTCTCTGCATTCCGCCAGTACGTTGGTGAGAGTGGGAGATTGAACCCGAGCTAACCCAAATAAAGGCTCTTTGTTTTTGCATCAGACTCGGCTCCCTGGTGGTCTTTGGGGATCTCAAAATCTGGGCATAACACATGGTAATGATGTAAGTCTAGCTCGGAATAAATTTGCAGCCAAGTTCCAATCAAGAACAATAGCCACTGAATTTTCACCAATTGTTGGTTACTGCCAATACAGAAATAGATTCCAGGGGTCCCTGGGCGGCTCTGTTGTTAAGCCTCTAACTTCAGCTCAGGTAATGATCAGGTTACGATCTCAGGGTCCTAGGATCAAGCTCCGTGCCAAGCTCCATGCTCAGCAGGGAGTCTGCTTGTCCCTCTCCCGCTCCTTCTGGTCCTCTCCCAACTCGTGCTTGCACTCTCTCTCTGATAAACAAAATCATCTCCCAAGCTATTAAGTCTAAAATCTTTTTCTATCAGCATCACTAGTCATGAGACTGTCTGATTACATTGTTATATACTGCTTTTGCTGTCTTTTAAAAGAAATCCACTTAAAAAAGAATTCAAGAAGCACACTTAACCAACTGAGGTGTTCCTACAAGTCTATTACAGTTACCTGATTTACATACAACTAAATAATTGGCATTGAGGACGCACCGACATCTGAGCGATATGCTCCCCTTCAGCTCAGCTGTTGAAGAAACATGGCAATCAGTGTTCAAGAAGGAAGAACAGAATAAAAGCATGTTGTTTGGAGCCCCTTTGAAACACCCTCTGCATCAGTCCTGAGCTAACATTAATTTTGCACAGCTTCGTGGACTCAGCCATCTCTGAAGGCAAATTTAGTCATGGATGCCACCGACACCCAAGTGGAAATTGATCAACAGTGAAGGTAATGCTCCCCTGCTTAAAACTATGCATTAAGGGGCACCTGGGTGGCTCAGTGGGTTAAAGCCTCTGCCTTCGGCTCGGGTTATGATCTTGGGGTCCTGGGATCCAGCCCCGCATCGGGCTCTCTGCTCAGCAGGGAGCCTGCTTCCCCCCTCTCTCTGCCTGCCTCTCTGCCTACTTGTGATCTCTCTCTCTCAAATAAAAAAATAAAATCTTTAAAAAAAAAAACTATGCATTAAAACACATGGGATTACCAAAGAAGAAAAATGGTCAATGAAACCATAACAGAATGTCTACAATTTAGAAAAGGGGAGCCCTGTTTTTTAAAAAAAAAAAAAGTTGGATGCAATACTTTCACATTCTTGATATATTTGCATCATCCTCTCCATTGCTTGCCACACTCAAAACTCCATATTTCCATGAAGACCTGTCTGGCTAATCAGAGGTCGACCCACTCAATGGCGAGGTTTTTCAGGCAAGCATCTTCTTCATTGACAATTCTCCTTCCCACTCCCCAAACCTGATATTGGACATCAGCATCACCCTCATTCAGTGGTTGACCTATTAGTTAAAGGACATGAACAGCAAATGACCGCAGACATTGTCCACGTTACATAATGAAGAAAACCCTACAAGGAAAGTGGGGGAAAGAAAGTAGTCTATGAGAAATAGTTAATTTTCAAACCATCAGGACGTCTTCCGTTTCCCCCTCAGCGGGAGCTCACTCACCCAGACATTTATGTATTTGTTAAGTGACAGGAAGAAACTCTGCTCAGGTCTCGGGCCATTTTAACAATCCTCTCGAGTGGCCCTGCTGTGACCCATGGCAGAAACCCACAGGATCTCGTATTAGGTAAGCAGCGAGGGAAGGAAAGAAAAGTATTCCAATTGTTGTGCTATGGGAACTCGGCACCATATTTTAGGACAGCTTGTGAGATAAGCATTTAGAATAATAGACTAATAGAAGCTCATCACGGAAACTCGCCCAAAGCACATAGGTGGTCTGACGGTCCACATTTCTCTCTGTCTCGGACATTTTGTCACTGAACTTCTATATGGTCGGATTGAATTCACCGATTTTTAACTTATTTGTGATTCAACCTCAAGTAGCCATAGAAAAATGATATTAATAGCTGCTGTTAAAATAACATTAACAATGTTTAAATAAATGCTCTTAAAAAGATAGTTGGGAGGGGCGCCTGGGTGGCTCAGTCCTTAAGCGTCTGCCTTCGGCTCTGGTCATGATCCCAGGGTCCTGGGATGGAGCCCCACATCAGGCTCCCTGCTCAGTGGGGAGTCTGCTTCTCCCTCTCTTACTCTCCCTGCTTGTGTTCCCTCTCCTGCTGTCTATCAAATAAATAAATAAAATCTTAAAAAAAAAAAGATAGCTGGGAGCTATCTATCCCAGTAGATGATTTGCTAATCAGAATCTCAATGAATGCAACAACCAAATACAATAAACACAGAGGGGCTCACGTCTTACACCCCACCTCCCCAGGTCAGACACCCCCCAGGCACTCCAGATTTCAAAGACAAAAGGGTAGCCAGGCTTTGTTCCAATCCTAATAAATACGATTTCTATTTCCTGCCCTCCTGCTCTTCGATTCTTCCAATCCTAAAATACATAAACGCCCAACCTGTTTTTTTATATTCTGTCACCTTGCTTTTTTTCTGCTAATTGTGCCTTTCCCCCCAATCATTACAGGAACTTCCCAGTAAAAGCAGAAACAACTGCAAATCTGTCAAAAACACTAGACCGGGAGCAGCAAAGTCCATCTGAAGACGGCCGGATGCTCCTGGGAAAGCTTGCAATGGAAAAACAAACAGACGTTTCTCTAACTTCCTTTTGCAGTTCCACATTCTATAATGGAATTAGCATTTAATCTATTTGGCACAAAAGAGATTTGGAAAAGGTAGGAGACACAAATACTAAGAAAACAAAATCATTTGGGGGGGGGAACACCTTTAAGGAGCTTTCTATAATTTGCATACTGCAAGCCTGATTAACCAGTTTATGAGAAAAGATCCAGTTTGTCCGTCTGTCTCTCTCTCTCATTCACATGCGCACACACAGACTGCTCCTTGTTTTTGCCAATAGCAGCCATTTAGAGAGGAAGCGTAACACCGTGAAAAGTGCATGGAAGGTCAAAGTCCAGTGCAGCAGATCCCAGTGTGTCCTGACCCCATTGTTTTGTGAGATGCTTCGTTTTTCAAAATTCCAAGTCATGTGACTTTGACAATCACCCTGTGTATATTTCACTTCCCGAGAACCACAATAAGCATTAGCATATCGAAGGCTCTGTAAGTCCTGCCATTTCTTTAAAAAAAAAAAGGTGGGGGGTGGCAAGGGGAATTTATTTATTTAAGCCTTATTTTCCCATGAAATCCCTTTGTTGGTAGAATACCTAGAATATTTCACGACATACGATTGCACTCTCCTAGCTACCTTGATTACCTCTGAGTACAGAAACTTGAGACAAAAGAAACCTTACTGGGGCGCCTGGGTGGCTCAGTCAGTTAAGTGTCTGCCTTTGGCTCAGGTCATGATCCCAGGGTCCTGGGATCAAGCCCCACGTCTGGCTCCTTGCTCAGTGGGGAGCCTGCTTCTCCTTCTCCCTCTGCCTGCCTCTCCGCCTGCTTGTGTGCACTCTCTCTGTCAAATAAGTAAATAAAATCTTTTTTAAAAAAGAAGTCTTACTAGTTAGTTTACTGTTCCACCAGGACCAAGGGGGAAAGGGCTGAGATAATAAACTGAGCCCTAATCAAGAAAGCATAAGTGTGACTGGGGATCACAGAAAGCTGCTGCTGCTGCTGGATTCCCTCACTCCAGGGACTTTGAATGTGACCTGCTGGGAGCCTGAGGGACGTGTATGCCGAGGGGCCTCCCCCCAGCAAGAACCCAGCCCTGCCTGAGTAATGAATCTCAGAACATGAGGCCAGTGGTCCCTCCTCCCCCCACCTCAGAAAGAGGTGCCGCCGAGGAAGGCACCAGCCAGCATCTCTGGTCTGTGAGGAGCTGGGCCAGCAGGGGTCACCTGTCTGGAAGATTCTGCCACATCGGCAAAAAACTTTAGCCTCTGTGACCCTTGTCCTTCCACACAAATCTTTGCGGGGCCAGCACAATGGAAAAAGGGAAAGTCAGCCAAGAAAACCACCTTGGGGAGGCCTCTTGCCCCCAACCACTGGTAGGAAAGCGATTGCATTACGCTCAGTCAGGAAGTGGTATTTTGAGCTCTCATCTACTTAGCTGGATATTGTTCCCCGGAAAAGTTATTCCCCTGGGCGAGAATTAGCATGAGGCTCTAACACCATTTGGGATGGCTGGTGATGCTGGGGGGGGGGCAAAAGGAGACAGGAAGGGACAGGCGTCCACAGGGGACTTGCATATTTGTTACTATTTTCTTAACGTTATTTGTTCATGCGCTGTTTCTCAAGCCGGAGGGCACAGCGTGGTATTTTGTTATCATCCACTCCTGGATGTATTTGTGAAATACGCAACTTCATTTTTAATTTAAAAACATAATTTTAATTTAAAAACAAAGGGTATCACACTTTGGGCCCCCAAGGAAAAAAAGTCCCATACACACCAATACACACCAAAAGTAAGTCAAGACTTCTGTCATTCTCCTAGGTCACTCCAGGACAATCCAGCTGCAAATTAATTACCGCCCTTAATGAAAGATGTTTTGATTAAAGCCTCTTCCCGCTGGAACCTAAAACGGATACCCTGAGAGAGCGCAGCAGAAAGAGGACAACCGCACTGAGAGTCCTCTCCCTCATGGAGGGGAGCCGATAAAGGCCCTATACCGACCCATGGAGAGATCTCATCTCCCTGGGCTACAAACATGGCATGGGGTTGGGTTGGGTTTTTTCCCAAAAAAATTGACCCCAAATGTATGACATCAACTCTACTTTCCCACGAAGTTCCTTAACATTAACCAAATTCCCTAAATTTCCAGTCACTCTCACATATAGAACAGGTCCATGTGGGTATTTAAGATACAGTCATGGGGCACCTGGCTGGTTCAGTTGGTTAAGTGTCCAACTCTTGATCTCAGCTCAGGTCTTGATCTCAGGGTCATGAGTTCAAGCCCCATGTTGGGATCCGTGACCAGTGTGGAGCTTACTTAAAAAAAAAAATGACACAGTCCCAGTGAGTTAAAGATTTCGGCCTCAAGCTCAAGTCAAAACCAGTGACTCCAGCAATAGAGTGGAAGGGTTCTTTCCACACCTGACCCTCCTTTCCACCCTCTAGAGCAGGAGTAGCGAGGAGCCACAGGGGGTGCAGGAAAATGCTTATCTCCCTCACCCAGACTGACCACCAAGGCTTCCGGGGGGTAGACATCCCCATGCTCAGGCTTAAAGATTTCTTTGAAGGGCTCCACTGGCATCAGACTCCCTGCCATTCAGTTCCAAGACACAGGAAAAACAGCTGTGTGCCCACCTCTCTCACTACCACCATTAGCCAGAGTCCCTGCTCCCCCTCCCCCCAGGGGCAGCCCTCCTGGTGGATGGCAGTTGTTAGCTCAACTCACACGGTCGGCCAGCTGATTAATGGAAGACTCTCCAAGCTTGCCCTCACAGCAGCCCCCCTCCATCCTCTCTAATCCCCTTCTCTGGTAAGGGGAGTCTTCCTTCTTGCAGATGCCCTCAACGGTACAGGTGACCCTTCTGGAGTCCCTCCCTTCACTCTGGGGCACCTGCCGCCTCTCTCTCCATGGACACTGCCCTCCCCAGGCCTTTCAGCTCACCCCCCTGCATTCTTGTTCCAGTCATCTCCGTACAGTCCCAGGAGGGTCCACAGAGGGGGCGGGTTGGTGGTGGTAGGGTTACTTTCCTCAGCAAGCCTGCAGGGAGGGGGCTGGCCCCAACTGCTGGCACCTCTCAGGCCTACAGGATCCTTGCCGTCCTTGATTTCGAGCTAACCTAGCGCTTCTCAAAACCCGCCGCAGGAAACACCAGCTCAACAGATGTAGAGCTGAGACATATGGAGAGGGCTCTGTGGCCAAAAAGTTTTGGGAAATCCTGAGTTAAACATGGTCACATAGCTAATAATTAAATAGGCTGGCTCGTTGTTGTTGCTTTTTAACTTTAGGACTTCTCAGAGCTTTTAATTGGCCAATGTGACTTGTGCATTTACAAGACAGGGATACAAGGCCCAGCGGTTCTCAAACCTACTATTCATAGAACACCTAAGTACATCTCAAGGAACAGACTTTGGGAAATGTAGATTTTACCCAATCCCACCATGCTCAGCTCAAGCCCCGCCCCTCCCTGAATCTTCAGGAACCCTCACAGTTTCCTCCTGAGGCTCTTCCTGTGATGCTGTTGTCATCATCAGTTAAGGCAGATATATTACCACACAACTCTTCTTTCGCACTAAGCTTATTTTGCTATAACTCAAAAACCATTCCCAAGGCCTCTCTTCTTCGTCATCTTTCACTATAGATGCTGGAAAAACTCAATAGCCCCGTCGTAGAAGTGTCCATGTAGACAACAGTGCTGACAGTGGAGGGGTTCTGGGAAAAGTCTGCAACCTACCCGTCTTCCTGCCTTGAATACTGATGTGATGCCTGCAGCTTGGACAGCCATGTTGTGACCATGAGGAAAAAGTCAAAGGAATTTCAAGAAAAGGCAACTCCCTGACCTCCATGACCCCCTAGACAAACCTGCAGCCATCTGCTTCTAGATTCCTAGTTCTGTGAAAAAATTAAGCCAGAATCTGCCTAAGCCACTGAAAATTGCCTATTACAGCTGATTTCCTTCCTAACTAATACATTCACCAATTAAAATTACAGCTACGCTGTGACAAGAATTACACCACGTATTTCTTTGTGCACTGTGTGGTAAACAGGACAGCATGGTTCTTATTTCCATCTGTTTGGGGAGTAATTAAAAAAAAAAAAAAAACTAGATTCACTCCTCTCTCATTTGACTTGCATATGTTCATATATGATCATAGTATTATTTTTATTGTCATTGGAGTGTAAAAATGGGAAGATGGAAAAAAATGGGAAGATAGAGAAAATAATTTAATCATTGTCAATTCTCTAGAGTGTGGGGAGGGGATGGTATACTATTTTTCAATTACTTGATTAATGAAATGGAGCAAAATATTTTAAAATAAAGGACTTGGAGGGGCACCTGGGTGGCTCAGTGGGTTAAAGCCTCTGCCTTCAGCTGAGATCATGATCTTAAGGTCCTGGGATCGAGCCCCGCATCAGGCTCTCTGCTCAGCAGGTAGCCTGCTTCCCCCACTTTCTCTGCCTGTCTCTCTGCCTACTTGTGATCTCTGTCAAATGAATAAATAAAATCTTTTTTAAAAATTGTGGTATATTTATACTTGCCTTTTGTTTATACATATACGTGCTACACATGAGTGTGTGTATGTGTGTACGTGATCTTTTACAAAATTGCCTGATTCTATAAATATAGTTGTGTATCCTACTTTTACCCTACTTGTAAAGATCACCAACACTTCCAATATCATTCATTATTCTTTAAAAAATGTTTTACCAGTTACACAATATTCCATTATATGGATATTTCGCGATTTATTTAGCCATTCTCCTATTACTTCCAATTGTTTGTTTATATAAATTATGTTGTAAAACATCTCTCTACATCCGTCTTTGTCATTATCTGTCTTTATCTGAGTCCGCTGTAAAGGGGGCAGAAAGTGGGAAGACCCAGCCAAGGAGACTGAGAAGTTGAGGCCCAGAGGCAGCAGGAAATCATAGTGGGAGGAAGAAAGTTCGCAAAGTCACGTGAGAACCGGTTTCCAGGAAGAGCAGCCATCTGTCTCAACAACTGCCCATGGGTCAAGGAAGATGAGATCTGAGATCTGACCACTGAATTAAATAAAGTAGAAGTCACTGGTGCCCTTGATAAGAAGACAAAAGGCTGAGATAGGTTAAGAAAGCCTGGAGAAGGGACATTCCTTTCAAGGAATTTTGTTCTAACAGCAGGTGGTTACTGAAGGGGGAGCAGCGATAAAAGAGGGTGTAGACTGGTGGTAACCACAAGAAAACTGAAAGGATGTGGCCGTGAGTCAAGCTGGAATTATTAGCTAGTATTTCACGTTGCCAAAAATACCAACAATCCACACATTTAAATTTATCTCACAGAATCGTCCCCAGAACATAGAAAATGTTCGGTGTCTGAACACAGATGTACAGATACTTACTTAATGATATGTACACTGAGCACCGTTTCTGAAATAAAAAATCATGGTGGACGAACACAGTATTGACTACGCCAGAAGCAAAAATAAACCAGTCAATTTGGAAACAGTGTGTGTGTGTGTGTGGTCACCATAAACAGAGAGATGGGCAGACCCAGCTAATGACAGGGTCACACAAGTGATGAAATTCACAAATGGCATCGTGACGGGACACCCATTATCAGTTGAACACGCGGTAGGGTAAATGTTTTGCTTTAATTAAGGCTACGGATGGCCCAGTGAAATGGAAATGCTTGAGTCTTCACAATCACGCTTCTAGGTCTCAAGCTTCCGTGGTGTAACTCCGTCAACCAACTCATAAGCTGACACTTTCTAAGCAAGAGAGCTTCTTACGCTGGAACAATGAATTACTCTACATCATGTGCCCCAAATACGGTGCAGGCTTCATAACGAGTACTCAATTAACCCAAGGTGGTACACAAACATTTTTCAGTGCTAACATTATGATTTCACAGCATAACATTTCCAACTTAAGTCAGTCGGCTTATGTAATTGAAAGAAAAATGTAAACAGCTGTAAAAACAGTATGAAGCCATGAAAAAGTTGTAGAAATGGCGGAGCAAGGACTGAAGTTTGGGAAGCTGATGAACTCCCACCCAACAAGTCAGCTGTTCTTTGGCAAGGGCGCTAACTAGTATTTTCTCATCAACCTGACTTTCGTGACAAAAATCTGGTGACCTCCCATTCCTAAGCCTGGTTGGTTGCCTTAAAATAAAAATAAAGCAGCATTCCCAAAATAATGCAAGAAATCAAAAAGTACTTATATACATTCTTAGACCCTGTCTCATACCCTAAAAACAGGGTATTCTGCATTTTTGACAACTTCCTTATGATCTCTATGAGCAGGGAAATTTGGTATATAATGACAGAAAGCATGTCTCTATAAGATCCATGTGATGATAGAAAAATGGTAAGTTGCGGAGAGAGGAGATTTAGGAAAACGTTTGCCACTTTCAAGCTGACTGTTGTGAATGAAGAATGCATTTCGCCACGATCCATAGTATACTGAGTTTTGCAAAACTAAAAATAAACCAAACAAATCACAGGGTGCTTTAAGAATGCCGTAGTCATGCCCAAGTTCAGTACAAGCTTGAAGAAATTGCGTATGATATGCTTTCCATTTGTGTTTCAGTTCACCTCCCAAAAGATGTGAACTAAAATTATTCAGCAAGATAGCAAAATCATTACAACTTTTTATTTATGTGCACCTGTGCCCAAAGAATCTCAAAGTGAATTAGCATTGTAAAAGCAAACATTAAAAATGTTAAAAAAAGAAGTCGAATTTACTGAGAAATAAATAAGGTATCCAAGCAAATTCCAAAAAAGGAACTAAAGCCCAGAAATAAAATATTCTGTACGACCTCCCAGATTATATCTGATTGACTTGATGGAAATAGTTTACAATTCCAAAATCATTCTAGAGTGTTGGAATTTGTTAAGAGCAAAAGATCTGGTGTGGAAAAGACATTGACTATTCACCCAGTATGCATAGGCTCTCCCATATTCCCCAACCCTCTTGCACAGTCAAGGCCACAGTCAAGTGCTGGCCGAGGGAGTGTGAGTGGAAGAGACTGTACCACTGTGGGTCTTAACTAACTTGAGAGCTGGAGTGGAACCCTCCTGTGCTGTCTCTCTCCTGCATGGATCCTGGTGGCTCCAATGATGAAGGAATAAGATGGCAACAGCCAGGACCACTGAGTGACAGCCTGGGGAACAATTGCCCAGATGCATTTTGGAGGCATAACAACTAAGACGTTGTGTGTTAAGGCTCAGAGATTCCAGGGTGAACTTGGTGCCACAGCATAACCTAACCAACCCTGACTAATATACTTGGCATTCACTTGACTTCTCTAGTTTCCAAATCAGAACTCTTTAGAGCAGAAGGAATGCCTTCGATGGCTCTCTCCACATCACATCCACCACGGAAACTAGGTATCTTGAGAGTATCCTCTCCGTGGTTCTCATTATACGTGGGAAACTGAAGCTCAGAATGTTCTAGCTCCTTGTCCTGGGTCACAGGGCACACCAACGTCAAGACTGGAACGTTGTGTTCCTCAAACCCCCTACGCATCATTTACAAACTTGTTGAGAACCATACAGGCCCAACTGGACACAGGCAATCAGATCAAGAAGGATTTTAAGGAGTCACCTCCAATTCCATGATGGATTTTTTTCCAGATTTAGTTTTTTCAGATTGAGCTTAGTTACATCTCCTATAAAATCTCTGTAATTCTTCCAGAGGGAAGAGAGAGCCACTTGCCAAGCAGTTTATGTGCCACCCACCCCCTCATTCCTCAGCCGCTAGCCACAGGGGGCTCCTTACGGTTACATTTAAATTAATTAAAACTAAAGAAAATGAAAAATATACTTCCTCAGTCATACTAGCTGCATCTCAAACACTCAGTAGGCACATGCGGCTTCTGGTCAACAGTTGGCCATTAGTAATTAAGTTCTGGGGAAGTCAACAGGTGTATGCAGATCTCCCACTCCAAAGGGGCCAATGCCTCTAACTCTCCCCTTCCACTGTTCAATGGTCAACTCTACATATATTTGAAGCAAAACAGTGCACTTGCCATGTAAAAACAGCTCCAAGAGAAGCCTCCCAGCCCACTCCCCCAACAAACATTATCCTTATTAATGGGGTAAAACTGAGAAAAGCAAAACTTAGGGGAAATATCCGTGGCATAAAGAAAGGTGTTCCCATGAGATCCGCCATGTTAGCTCTTCAAACAGAGGTCAGCGATCAAGCCGATGTGTAAGGCAGACACGTCGTGTCCAACATGGAAATCTCCTTGTAGACTTACAGGGTATTCAGTTTTTATCACCAAGAGGCAGAAAATCTTCCAGAAACAGGTAGAGTTGGTGACGTTAATGATCATGACTGTTACTGACACTGACAGTCGTCAGGGCGCCAAGGCAAACAACAGAGCGAGCACCATGGGACCGTCTATGTAAACAAAACTCTGGGCGAGGTAGTGTCCAAGATGACAGCAGAAGACATCTTACAGCAAGATGCTTCTCCCCTGAGGGCAAATCAGCTGCAAACTCACCGCACTGACAAGAAGATAAAAACCCCAACAGGGCCGCCTCTTTGAAACTGAGGAAGGGTGAAGGATGTGCTGTCGAAGGAAAGACTCAGCTTGACCCCAGGAGTTGACCAGGGGGCCTCCGAGAGCGCTCGCCCTTTCTGACACTTGACTGAAAACAGCTATGTTCGTGAGTAAAGATGAGGAGAAGGAAATTAGTTTCTGAAACACGCAGGGCTCAGAATGCATTAGCAGGTGCCGCAACTGTCTACCCCTGCCCGTCTGTGCAGTGCACCTGTGAGGTGTGCGTGCCACGCGTGCTTTGTCGGAATCATCCTCTAAGGAGGTACTGCCCCTCACAACCCATTAGCTAGAAAACCCAAAATGCTGACAACGCTGGATACTGGTAGGGGGTGGGGAGCAGCAGGAACTCATTCACTGTTGGTGAAATGTGAAATGGTAATCACTCTGAAAGGTAGTTTGGCCATTTCTACAAACCTGAACCTTACTACGATCCAGCCGCTGTGCTCCTTAGTGGTGACTGAAGTGAGCTAAAAACATAGCCACATAAACACCTGCACATGGATGCTTCTGGAAGCTTCATTCATAATTGCTAAACTTGGGAGCACCCAAATGTCCTTCGGCAGGTGAACCCATAACCATAGCACATCCAGACAAGGAAATATTATTCAGTGATTAAAAAAAAGAGAAATGAGCTATGGAGCCACAAAAAGACATGGAGAAAACTTAAATGCGTTTTGCTGAGCAAAAGAACGTATGTATGAATGATTCCAGCTATATGACAACTGTGAAAAGGCAAAACTATGGAGAGAAGAGTAAAAATATCAGTGGTTGCCAAGGGTCTGGGAAGAGGAAGGGAGGAATGAGTAGGCAGGAAACAGGATTTAAACACTTTTCTTTATGACACTGTAATGGTGGATTTGTGACATTATCCCCGGTCCACCCCAAGAGAACTGCACAACAGGAAGAGTGAACCCTGACTAAAGTATGGCTTCAGTGAACAAGAATGTGTCAAAAGTTGGTTCGTCAATTATTACAAATGTACTACACTTACGCAAAATAATAGGGGAGAGCAGGGACAGAAAACAAAGGGTAGAGCTGAACTCCATACTTCCTGTATAATTTTTCCATATACATAAAACTGCCCTAAAAAAATAAGTCTGTTAGGGGGCGCCGGGATGGCTCAGTGGGTTAAAGCCTCTGCCTTCGGCTCAGGTCATGATCTCACGATCCTGGGATCGAGCCCCGCATCGGGAACTCTGCTCAGCAGGGGAGCCTGCTTCCCCCTCTCTCTGCCTGCCTCTCTGCCTATGATCTCTCTCCTCTCTGTCAAATGAATAAATAAAATCTTTTAAAAAAATAAATCTATTAATTTTACCGAAATCATTCTGCATGTCCATTTACTACTCTAGCATATTCCAGGGCAGTCAGCACATACACAGTGTACACACACACACACACACACTTTGAGAACAAATGGTCTACAGACTCATTAAAGGTAAGGCTCCCCTCTATGAACTCATTATCTCAAAGACGTATGTGCACTCCCATGTTAATGGCAGCATTATTCAAAACAGACAAGACATGGAAACGACCTAACCTTCCATCAACACATGAGTGGATAAAGAAACTGTGATATAAAGGGAGAGAGAATACTATTCAGCCATCTAAAAGAAGGAACTCCTGCCATTTGTGTCAACATGGAGAAAACTTGAGGGCATGATGCTAAGTAAAATAAGCCAGAGAAAGAAAATACTATATGATCTCACTCATATGTGGAATCTAAAAAAGCTGAACTCAGAGAAACAGATTGGGGGTTGCCAAGGAGCTGGATTGGAAGATGTTGGTCAAAGGATTCAATTTCCAGCTATACGAGGAATACGTTCTCAGGATCTCATGTAAAGAATGGTGACTACAGTTAACGATGCTGTATTTTATACTTCAAAGTTGCTAAGAAAGTAGATCTTAAATGTTCTTCCCATAACAACAACAACAAAATTTAAGGTAAGACTGCTTTATCTCTTTTTTTTAAGACTGCTTTATCTCTTAAGGTATGTTTTCTTCTCTCCATCTCCAGTGCTGTGAGCTAAACAAAGGGAAGGCCCAGGACAAGTTCGCTGGATGAGTCAGTTCCTTAGTCAACGCAATGGGCTAAAAAGGTTACCAAATTAATATATTCTTTGGACTCTAACAATGTGCCAAAACCTAGAGACAGCAAAATATGCATTTGGAAGACAGAAGAAAAGTACAGAATAAAGATTAGCTTCTCTCTAGCACTTTATAACTTCCAGTTCAGTGCTCTGTAATTATCTGTCAGATAATTATTAGTCACACTTTTGGGAAAGATAACAAATAAGGAAAGAATTAAACAACCAAAATCCCCTCCTCAGCAGGGTTAACTCTATTTTAAAAACCGATTTGCATAGTACCCGTGAAATAGGTTATGTCCAGGTCAAAGTTGTCAAAAACAAACTAATCTAGTTTATTCTGATGTTTATCAAACATTAAGATATAATAAACGACTCTTTTCTGTAATTGCTTTTCCGCAGATCTTCTTGAAAATCCTTGAAAATCTCCTTGAAAATCCTACTTAAAATCTGCACTTCTTCACATATCACAGCAACCAGTAAATATCTGTTGAAAGGAAAGATAAGTGCTAGGAGGATAAGGCAAGACCCCTTATCGTACATTTAAGGTACTGCATTAATTTTTCAAAGAGCAGAACTACACCCTGAAATTTTTATAAATGTGGAATGTTCTTTCATGGGAGCATTATAATATATTCAGGTTTTATAGAGCTGAGCTCCCAAGCTTGGGGCTGTAACTTGCAATTTCTTGCAGATAAAATTACCTACATTCTTCCCGTAGAAAAATGAGACCAATGTGTCAATAACTACATTATACAAAGGCACTCATTTTCAACCAAGCAGTAATGTTAGAATATTGCAGCAGATACCCACCACAAAAACCCAGATTTTCTGCCTCTAATAAGGTGATTGCCATGTACCCAACAGCCAGGCAATCACATCTATTTTTTCTTGGGAGGAATTTCTTATTGTTAGTGGCGGTTCATTTCCAGCTTGGGAGCAAGTGTCCGCATTGAGAGATGCATCTGATTAAGTGACTCTCTGCACTTGAGAGACAGGAGAAGGAAAACCAATCCCAAGTTTAATATGATCCTTTTTTCCCTGTAATGGATTTACCTCCTCCTTCTCACCGCAGCACTGAATGAGGGACAATTTAAATCAAGCACCAAAATTTGTTACTTAGGAAAGCAACTTCTCGCAAGTGCCTGAATCATTAACTGGTTTTATTTAACTGTTTATGTGCCTTGTCCTGGAAAGGATTTAAGACAGAAAGCATTAACTGTTTCTAGGTAGAGACCGGGGATGGCTCATGAGACTAAACGATGTCAACTGGGCAGACAACTCAGTTCCAAAAGAGAGCGCATCCCATCAATAAATATTTATCAGTACCTCCTACGGGCGATGCAAGGTGCTAGGAGCCAGAGATACGCAGGTGAATACAACAGGGAAGCTTCCCACGCTTGACAGAGCCCACATTCTGAAGGTGTGTCCAGCACCAGACGCAAACAGAATGTGCCAAGCTGCCTGTCGGAGCTGGAGTCTAGTTGGAGAAGAGATATTCCAAGATTTGATATCTGCCTCTACACGTACGTGAATAATCAGAATTTTTTAAAGATTTTATTTACTTATTCATTCATCATTCATTCATTCATTCATTTATTTGACAGAAAAAGAGAGAGGGAGAGAGAGAACACAAGAAGGGGGAGCGGGAGAGGGAGGAGCAGGCTTCCCGGGGAGCAGGGAGGCTGATGCGGGACTCGATCCCAGGACCCTGGAATCATGACTTGAGCCAAAGGCAGATGCTTAATGACTGAGCCACCCGGGTGCCCCATGAATGATCATAATTTATATGAGAAAAGAGGCATTAGTGTGGCTCTAGGCCATCCATGGTTATGCTGGGTGAAAGTCAGAAAGAAGCCAACATGGGCCAAGAATTTTTTAATAAAAAGACCTAAGAATGGAATACACCGCATTATAAGGTAATGAGCTCGCAATCATGGGAGCTTCCAGCGGACTTGGTAAGTTATCAGAAAATTGGCTGTGATGGATAAAAGCAGTTTCACAGGAACACTAGAAGTCACTCACGCTTTATGATTCAGAAGACTCTAAATCAAACCCCAAAAGTGCCTGTCTCAGGCCTCAAAATGCTCGCCTTAATGAGAAGCTTTAATGATCATATAATGATATAATAAGCCAGAATTTCCTGGGTTCCCCGCCATTCAGAGTCAAAAGAAACACGAGGCACTGATTTCTGATTGCTATGCCGGGTTCTGGGGCATTGAGTGGCTTCAGAATGCCAGTGGTCTCTCTAAAAAAAGAAGGAACTCGGGTCCTGGAAATAAAAGCACACTGTAGTAACTTCCAAGGTACAACAGTCATGAGGGCACGACAGGTATGTGAATACTACTGATATTGGAAGCAAAAGAATCTGTCACAATATGCAGAATTTCTAGATTTCTAGTGATGTCCTGCCCAGTCCCCAGAACTATAACTATGAGGAGAGCTCACTCCTGTGTGTGACACGGCACAGCCGACCTCCAGATGGAGAGACTGTCCTTGAATTACCCAGGTGAGCCAAACATAATCACATGAGCCCTTAAAAGCAGACAATGTTCTCTAGCCAGTGGCAGAAGACTCGAAGGGCAGAGAGACTCAAAGCATGAGAGGGATTTGGTACACCATTGCTAGCTTGAAGATGGAGGGGGCCCCTTGACAAGGATATGGGTGACCTCTAGAAGCCTAGAGTAGCTCCCAGACAAGAGCCAGGAAAATGGGGGCTTCAGTCCCACACAGACCAAGAAGTCAAGTCTACCGCCAACATAAGTGGCCTTAGAAACAGATTCTATCTTTGAGCCTGGGGCTAGAAGCCCAGCCCAGCCCAGCCTTGACTGAGGCTTTGTGATTCCCTGAGCACATTCCCAGACGAGCCCACCAGACCTTTGGCCTCCAGAGCTGAGAAAAGGGTGCTGCTTCAAGGCGCTCGGGATGTAGTCATGTTATGCAGCAAAGGAGAAGCAATATAGAATCCAAAGCGGGGAATGGAGCCCTGCAAGCTAGACCTAAGGCTTGGAGTGGCCGACACTCAAGAGCGACACCTCCAGCAGCTAAGTGAACCAGGTGAGTCCAGAGTCAGAGAAGTCTGAAGAAAGCAGCACCACCATTGACTTCATCAAAGTCAGGACCAGAAAAGGCCCAACTCTACCTCACACCTGTTAGAGCAGCTACCATAAGAAGACAAGAGGTCACAAGTGTCAGTGAGGATGTGGAGAAAAGGGAACCCTCGTGCACTTTTGGTGGGAATATAAGTTGGTTCAATCACTATGGAAAATGGTATGGAGGCTGGTCCCTCAAAAACTTAAAATGGAACTACCATAGGACCCAGCTTCTGGGCATATATCCAAAGGAAGTGAAAACAAGGTATCGAAAGGTATCTGTACTCCCTTATTTATTGCAACATTATTCACAACAGCTAAGGTAGGGAAACAACCTGAGTGTCCATCAATGGATGAAAGAATAAAGAAGATGTGGTATAGGTATATATACAGTTGGATATTATTCAGCAATGAGAAAAGAGGCTATCCTGCCATTTACAGGATGGAGCTTGAGGGCATCATGCTAAATGAAATAAGTCAGACACAGAAAGACATGATATGATATCGCTAATACGGGAAACCTAAAAAAGCTGAACTCATAAAAACAGAAAGTAGAATGGAGGTTACCAAAGACCTGGGTTGGGGATTAGGGGGGATATTGTTTAAGGATACAAACTTACAACTAGAAGATGTAGAAGTTCTGGAGAGCTAATGCAAAGCAGAGTAAACTACAGCCAACGATATTGTCTATTACAGACTTCAAAATGGCCAAGAAACTAGTTCAATGTTCTCACCAAAAAAAAGAAAAAGAAATGATAGTTATGTGACATGACAGAATTGTTAGCTAACTACTATGTAAATGGTGGTAATCAGATGGCAATATATAAATGTATCAAAGCAACTCAATATGTTGTACACCTAAAATCCACACAATCTTATATGTAAATTATATCTCAATTAAAAAAGAAAGGAAGAAAAGTCCCAACTTATTTTGCCAAGAAGGGAAAAGAGGAACCCTAGTGTGTGGACACTCTGTGTGATTACACTGGGTGAAACTCACTGCTTAGAGGAGGGGACTGCCCTATAGCTGGTGGCAGTGGGAGTGAGGGGTGAAGGAGGAGGATATACTTGGGGTCCTATTGTAAATTCGGGGTGTGAACCAAGGGCAGATGACACCCGGATGCCACACTACTTTGCTGGAGTTTGCGCTCCAGGCAATGGCCCTCATGGGGGGAAGGGCGTATGGGGCTGCAGCCCAGGGACGCCCTTGCCAGCTCCTTCTGCAAAGCCAAGATGGTGTTCATTGCTAGGCTTGAAATTCACACAAAGGTAGAATAGTGTATTCTGGACCACTGAACATTCTGGAAGCCTCGGGTGTTCAACACTTCTCCCCACACAAGGAAACATATCTCACCCGGAGTGATGCACCAGCCTCCTCATTGGTCTTCCTACTCGTGCTCCATTGCCCAAGCCTATCCTCAAAACAGCAGCTGAGCTACCCTCTTAAAAAATGTAGGTCTGACCCTGCCATCCTCTACCAAAACCTTCCAACGGCTTCTACAGTGCTTCTGATGACCTGTAAGACCTTCAGGTTTGACCCACCACCACCTCTGGGGGTCCTCTCCCAGCCTCTCCCCTTGATCACTCCACTCCCTCATGTTCCTCAAACATACCACACTCTTCAGTTTTAAGAACTTTCAACCTCTTTTATTTTCCTAGAATTTTTTTTTCCCAGATATCCACTTGCCTCTATCCTCATTTCCTTCAGGCCCTGTTCAAATTATCACCTTATCTGATGATCGAGATCTTCCCAGACCACTCCATAAAGAACACTACCTCCTCCTTATTCTACTTCATTCTCTAATCCCCCTTACCCACTTTATTTTCCACATAGAATTCATCACCATCTGTCAAAAAAATGTTCTTGTGTAAGTGCTTGGTTATTGTCAGCCTCTCCCCTCTCACATATAAGCTTGATAAGCTTATCTTGTTCAAGGCTGTTTCCCAAGATCCTCTTGTAGTATCTTTCACAGTAAATACCTGATAAATAAATAAGTGAATGAATGAATGACAGAAAGTCTAGGAGGAGTTGGGTGGTCAGACTGAGACAGTCAAACAACAAGTAATATTGGGTTCAGAAGACCCCAATATAGTGGAACCTCAGTTACTACAAGACATTCAAAGACACACTCTCCTTACTCATTCTTTCAGCAAATAATTTCCACACATCCACCCTGTGCCAGGTATCTATTCCTGTCACAAAAATTTCTCCCACATGGAAGAAGGAGAACACCCTTCCTACAATAACACACCATGAAAGCAGTATTTTACAACAATTCTCGTAGTAGCAATGGAACAGTCTCGAAATAGCCATGCCATTGGGAAAATACAGCATACATCTATAAACAGGTGAGGAGAACACTCCAAATTACCAGCTTAGAAGGCTGCCTTCTCTCTTGCTTTCTCTATCCTACTAATTTCCTCAGTCTACCGGCCTGTCTTCTTGGCCTCATCAGTTTAGAACGAGTCCACAAGGAGGAATGTCCCCCTCCAGTTGAATCGAGAAGTTCTCAAGAAGGACCCAGGGACTGCAGAAGCCCCGTTTGTGTTCTGGTGTGTTCCAAGATGAGCCAAGGGCTGAGGCCCCCAGATGGGCAGCTGGGGCCATGTTGGTTACTGAGAGGATGGCTCGCAGATAGTGGCGGGAGCGCATGCTGGCTGAGCAGAGGGGTGACAGGACGGGTGGCCCAAAAGGGCAGAGAGAAATGGGAGAGCCACCAACCTCCTCCTAAAAAGTGATCGGATTTCCACCTCATGACTCCACAGCTGCAGGGTACACCTAGTCTGCATTTTCAGCACAAGAACCAAGTTTTTGTAAAGGTCAGCTTCAAAATCATCAAAAAGGGATCTGCTCGGGGTAGTGCCTGGGCACCTCACGAAGAACACTCGCAAACCTCCTCCCTTCCCTAGGCAGATTACACCATGCGCCGTCTACGTCCTTACTTGGATGTAGGAAGAGCGTGGCCTAAAAAAATACAGTTTTTCTGCCTTGTGGGTTTTATAGGTGTGAAGAACGCAGGGTCTCGACGAGCCCACGGACCATGGTGGAGGAAGAGGACCCACCACACAGGAGCCTCGCTCTGGAACAGAAAAACATCTGCTAGAGCAATGCCAAAGGGAAAGGCAGAGTGTCCCAACGATGGCTTAAGGAAACCACGCCAACTCGTGACGTATGTCCGCTGCACAGCTGGGCCTGTGGGCAGCTGCATTGCTGGCCGGCTCTGATCTCTTGAGCCGCCACAGGAAGCCAACAACCTCATCCCTGGATGAGTCTGGGAATGGTCAGCCCTGTCTCGTTTCCAACATTTGCAACTGTTTTCCAAACATTCCAAAAGCCCCTATTTGGCTGGCTCTGCAACACTTAGGAGTTTATTATTTATTTAAAAGTTTAAAAAGGTGAAGCTAACATGCAGGTTGTGATGGCCCAAAGTGGAAACAACCTAACTATCAAGAGAACTATCAAGAGTAGAAAAAGTAACTTGGGGCACCTGGGTGGCTCAGTTGGTTAAACAGCCAACTCTTGACTGGCTCAGGTCATGATCTCAGGGTCGTGGGATCCAGCTGAGCCCAGAGTCAGCTTCAGAGTCTCTCTCACCTTCTCCCTCTGCCCCTCTTCCCTCTCTCCCCTCCCCTCTCTCAAATAAATACATAAACTCTTTTTTTAAAGTAACAAAATATCATATTCATACAACTGACTCCCATATGTCAATGACAATTAAAGAATTCTAACTATAAGCAGCAGCCAGGATGAATCTCAAAAACAGAATGTGAAGCATAAGGGGGGGACCAGATGCAAGAAGACAGCAGAGTGCAGGCTTTTCATGGAAAATTATATGAAAATTATATGGAATCCAACAATGAGCGTGACTAACCTACCGTGTGAGAAGCCAGGATGGCGGTCACTGTCTGGGAGCAGTGCGTGAGAGGGGGCACAGGGAGGGCTCCTGAGGTGCCCCCATGCTGTGTTTCTGGAACTGGGTGCTGTCATCCAAGAGTGTTCACTTTATAAAAGTGTGTCACGCTGCACACTTATAATTTTGCCTACTTCTCTATACGCATGTCATGCTTCAATTGTTAAAAAAAAAAATAGTTCAGTGATTAATCTTCTGAATATCCTTAATCAATATGTATTGTTTACATTGGCCTATAACGCCCCATCAGATGGGTCCTACCACCTCTTCCCACCACATCTACACTTCTACTTGTTTGGTCAACTCTTACTGTTCTCTCAAGTCAGCCACAAAGCTACCTCAGGGCCCTTGCTCTGGCTGTTGCTTCTGCTTGGAATGTTCTCCCCACAGATATCCACAGAGCCTACCACATAACCCACTACCTCAAAAAGAGACTTGTATACCCATGCTATTACAGCATTATTCACAAGAGCCGTGACATGAAAATGACCTAAGTGTCCACTGACAGGTAAATGAATAAAGAAGGTGTGGTACACACACACACACAAGCGCGTGCACACTCGATGGAATATAATTCAGCCATGAGAAAGAGGGAAATCCCGCCACTTGCAACAACATGAATGGACCTTGAAGGTATTATACTACGTGAAATAAGTCAGAAAATGACAAATACTGTATGATCTCACTTACATATGGAATCTAAAACAAAATGAAACCTCACAGATAAAGAGAATAGATTAATGGTTATTAGAGGTAGGGGGTAGGGGATAGGAGAAATGAGTGAAGGGGGTCAAAAGGTACAAACTTCCATTTATAAGATAATTAAGTCCTGGGGATACAATGTACAGCATGATATTGTCCCAGAAAATATATTACGTATAATAATTATATTCTGGAGAATATAAGCTCCATGAGGGCAGGGATTTCCATGTGTTTGGTTCTCTAATTGTATCCCTAGCACCTCAAGCAGTGCCTAACAAAGACTTATAACTTGATAAACATGCATGGAATTAATGAGAGCATCACACTCAAATGATATGCTAGTGATTCACAGACCAGTGTTATCATCTTTAGCTCATTTATACTCTTTGCCTCACTTAAAGGATTTTTATTTCCCCTGTGGGCTTAGGTCTAAGTTAAAACGAGATCTTTGGCAGGCTTAATTTCCTTTAAAAGTTCAACGGATTAGGGGCAGCCGTAGCAGCCAAAGCCAAAAAGATTCAACATTAGCAACCAAACCTTAAGAACGGGGATGAGAGGAAGGGAGGGATAGTGTTATTGGGTTTGTCCACTTTAAGCCAAAATAAATCGCAAAGGGGGATAGCCTCTGTCAATAAATAACCCTTCCTCAGGAGCAGCTCCTTTGAAGGTTGGGTCGTATGTTCCTCGTCCTGAGAAAAGTAGGAAACTTATGGCCACAGAAATAGTTCGAATTCTTGGCACTCTTCCAGACTTATTTCCCAGTCTCTCGGTAAATCATTTCCTCCCACGGTTAAACAGTTCCAAGGATGGGACCTCTCGGTAATACTTTTTACAACTGGGTGTGAATCTACATCTCAAAATAAAGAACTTAATTTCAAAAAATTACATTTAAAGAAATAAAACACCCTAAAGGTTTGGCTCTGCTAACCGACTGATTTCTTAGAAAACACACCCCTTCTTCTGCGCTGTGGGCTTGATGTACAGGGTCTTCATCAAAACACTGCGACCTTCGAGACTGCCGTAACTTCAGTGGTAGGTATGACAGGACCACTTCTGTAACCGACTTTAAAAAGCAAATAGCACTTCTTTCACTTGTCTTATGGATGGTGTGATAGGAAAAACACCCATAAAGCAGAAGGCCAGCTCTGAAGGTGGCTCACCAAGGGAAGGCGGGGGCCGTGGCTCAGTCCCAGACCACTGCCCGACAGCCCTCCAGGTAGAGAGGCTCAAGGGGGAGGGACATCCCATGGACATGAGGCCGCCTGAGGAGAAATGGGCTCCAGAAACAGCCAAGCTATCCTACCTGTTGAAGGGTTAACCCCCAACAGAATGTGCGGCAGCCTAGGAAAAATGTATGGTCCAGATGCCGGCTGACACCATCAGGGAAAGGCAAACCCAAGCCAGCCTGCAAATCCGCTTTGCCACCTCATACCCACCAGGATGACAATGACCAAAAAGTAAAAAAAAAAAAAAAAAAAGTCACCACTGGTGAGTACGTGGAGTCACGGGAACCCTTGGACCCTTCCAGGAGGGAATGTAAAATGGCAGGGCCCCCGCAGTTAACAGTCTGCCAGTCTCTCAAGAAGGTAAACACAGAGTCACCACATGACCCAGCGACGCTGCTCAAGGGAAATAAAAACAACTGTCTACATAAGAGGGCACAATGCTTATACACAATGCTCCTAGCAACATTATCCATACTAGCCCAAATATGGAGACGACCCAAACATCCACCCACCAACAAATGGGTAAACCAACTATGGCATATCCATGCAGCGGAATACCACTTGGCAATGAAAGTGTGGACACACACTGCAACGTGAAGAAGCGGGGAGACGTTCGGCTAATTGAAAGACGCCAGTCCCAAATCGTATGCTCGAGACAAAAAGTCGATCAGCGGTTGCTCAGCGCTGGGAGACATGCAGGGGTTAAGGGAGTGACAACTAAGAGGTCTGGGGTTTCTTTTGGGGGGTCATGAAATGTTCTAAATTTGACACTGGTGATGGCTGCAGACTCCACGACAGATGCTATTGCAGAGTTACATAGAAAGTGTGGAATCACTTTAAATGGGTGAGTGGTAGGACGCCTGGTGGCTCCGTTGGTTGAGAGTCTGACTTCAGGTCCGATCACAGTCTCAGGGTCCTGGGATCAAGCCCTGCATCGGGCTCCCTGCTCAGCAGGGAGTCTGCTTCTCCCTCTCCCTCTGCCCCTCCTCCTGCTCATGCACACTTGTGCTCTCTCTCTCTCTCTCTAAAATAAATAAATATTTTTAAAAATAAACAAATAAATGGGTAAGTTGTACGGTATGTGTATTATATCCCAATAAAGCTGTTTAAAAAAAAATAGATGTGAGAGACACTACATAGCACCAACCCTCATTAAGAAGATGCACTGGATTAAAAAAAAAGATGCACTTTGTCCCTCTTAAGAAGGTCACGCTGGCCAGGACTAACTCTCTAGAATAAGCAGGAGTGTTGAGCCTGGATTCTTCGGAGTTCTCTTCCTTCCCTGCTTAGTGACTTACTTAGAAAAGGACCAGTAAAGTGAATATGAAGCATTTTACAAAATATAATGCACTGTATAGATTTATAGCAAGAGGCTCAAGTGACCCCCAAATAGTGTAAGAGCCCAAGAGGCGGGAAAGCTAGCGAGGCCTGGAGACGGCCCAGCCACGGAGGGAGTTTGCCGTGACGAGCAGGCTCGTTAGGCCCCAGATTTCTCTCACTTGACGCTCTCCTGGTAGGAAAATGGGTCGAACTGAGCCGTCTGTGGCCGCCCAGAATGATGAAAAAGACTCTCAGGTATTTTGCTAAATACAACATAACCAAAATAAAGAGACTCACAAGCCCTGTGAGGCTCTTTGGAGAGCCAGGAAAGACTAAGAAAAAAGGTGAGCCATATGGCTGATTGCTGAAGGGTTGCTTTCTCTCCCCTCGTTCATTAACAGAAAAATAAACTAACTAACCACTGAACCTCTCGACTTTAATTTCATGCACAGTTCTCATTAGGGTTCAATGCCAGGAAGTGTTTCTGCCTCAGCACCTAAATAATTCACAACTGCTCAGAACATCTAGCTGGAACCCCCGTCAGGGATAAACCCCCTCCACAGGACCATGTTGGTGGGCTGTGGGGGTGTCTCCGTCTAAATTCCTGAAGAGCAGGGGCCTGGTCTGCTGCCGAGGCCCCAACACTCATCTGGAAGGCAGAAACCTCCACCTGTGGGCAGGTCCCCCCTTCCTGACGTTACTGCCCAACGTTGACATCTCTGGGGATTATACCTTCATTTATGGAATTTAGGGGTCCTGAACAGGGTTCAAATCCCGGCCCACCAGGTGGACTGTTAATTTGGGACTGGATGTATCTCAGTGACTCATCTTCCTAACCTTTAAAGAGGGTTAAAATGAGATGAAAGGTGCTCGAGAAGGGGGCTGGCCCACACCCAGTGCTCAACAAATGGCCGTGATCACCGTCCTTACGACTCGGTAAAGAGTGTGCACTTAAGTATTCCTTTAGCTAACCAGTATTTGTCCTCGGCCCCTACAACGTCCCAGGCAGCGGCATGTTCTAGACACTGGGGGTACAGCAGCATCCCTCCCCTCGCAGAGCGGCCAATATGGTGGCGAAGACAGACACACCGGCTTCCAAAGCAATGAACAAATTAATAATCAGCCACAGGTGCTACGACAAAGGTGACCAGGAGCAATGCGATTCGTAGTGGCACTTTAGAGAGAAGCCTTAGTTGCGTGCGCAACGGGGCATGAAAATTCTGTTGCTTTGTTAAAGGTTTTCTGGCTGATCAATGGATCCATCGGGAAACCTTTCTAAGCCCTCCAAAAAATGAGCCCAGACGTAGCCGGGTCATAGAGCCAACCAAAACCTTCACAGCGAGCCACATTCACACACTATCTGAGCAAATCTCTTCCCTTCCTGCTCTCCTCCTCCCAGAGGCCCGGCCTCCTTTCTTCTTGCCCCTCAGGCTCCGGGGTCCTCTGGGATCTAAGTAAGTCACTGTTCTCCGGAAGGAATGTCACACGTCAGATGTCTTTCAACGTCTCTGTTCTTCACACATCACTGAGGGAGTAGAATTTTAAACAGGACCCTCGGGAGGAAAGGTCCTCTGTGAAGACATCCTAAGTCTGCAGGACGGGGAGGCGCACAGAGAAGGGGGAAGAGCATTTATTCCAGTCACACGGCAAAGGAGGGAACTGAGACGACAGGATGGAAGAAAAGGGGAGGACACTCCAACCCCGGATGTGACCGTCTACCATCCAGCACATGCACGCAAGCCCGCCAAAGAGAATGAAGGAGCTTAGAGAAACAAAAGGTGGGCTCCGACATTTCTGGAAGCATTCACAGTCTGAGGCCAAAAACAAACAAACAAACAAACAAAACACATCTTACCCCTAGTTCTAGAAGTACAGCCAAGCTAGCCCTAGAAAACAATTCTCTAGGTCATGTGGCCCATACAAACTACACCCCAATGAGGTTGTCATTACTTCTTAATAAAAGGCGGTCAATATTGTTTTCTGAAAGGAAACAGAAAATTCTGGAAAGATGCACCAAAAAAAAAAAAAATCTGTGGTAAGTGGTGACCTCTGAAGAGTACAACTGAGGTCAGATGTAAAAGGGTTTATTTTTCATTGGGTAATCTTTTCTATGATTTGAACTTTTACTATGTGGTCTGCAATAATTATTAAAGATAAAATACATTATCTCCAAAATAAATGATGGAGGGAAAAGTGCTGATCTGAGAGGTGCTGTTTATTTATCAATAATTAGAATGTTTGTTTTTTTTTTAAGATTTTTTTTTATATTTATTTTAAGATTTATCTGAGATAGAAATAGTGAGAGAGGGGAGAAGGTCAGAGGGAGAAGCAGACTCCCTGTGGAGCTGGGAACCTGACGTGGGACTCGATCCCAGGACTCTGGGATCATGACCTGAGCCGAAGGCAGTTGCTTAACCAACTGAGCCACCCAGGCGCCCAATAATTAGAAGTTTTAAGAGTTAATCTCCTTTGTCTAAATCATTGCATGATCCAACAATGTATAAAAAGAATTACACATCACAACCAGGTGGGACCCATCGCAGGCACACCAGGCAGGTTCGACATTTAAAAATCGACTAATATAAGCCATCACAACAAACTAAAAAAAAAAAGTCGCATGAGCCTATCGAGAAATTCAGCAAAAGCATTTGACGATATCCAATACCACTCATGATAAAAAAAAAAAAAAATCAGTAAACTAGGAACAGAGAGGAATTTTCTCAGCTTGATAAGAAAAAATTTCACGAAAAACCCTACAGCTAACATCATACTCAATGGTAAGAACCTCAAAAGTTTTCCCACTAAGATCAGGGATAAGGCAAGGATGTCCCCTCTCACAACTCCTTTTCAACATGGTACAGGAAGTCCTTGCTAAGGCAAAAAGGCAACAAAAGAAAAGAGAAGGAAGTAATAAAACTGTCTTTGTTTGCAGATGACATGACCGTCTGCGTAGAAAATCTGAAAGCATCGACAAAAAAGCAAGATTAACATACAAAAGTCAAAAAAAAAAAACCATACAAAAGTCGATCTCTTCCCTATATATCAGCAATGAACAGTGGAATCTGAATTTAAGGCATTGTATGTCATTTATTTCTAGGTGCAGAGAAAAAATAGCAACACTGACTGATCTCACCCAAACCAGGCTTGATCATGAAGTCGAAAGAACAATGAAAACGGATGTCTGGATCCCTGGCCCCAGCCCTCTCGGTCACTCACCAGGGTAAGTGAGTGCCTTGTATTTTCTGGGCTTCCAGTGCTCCTGAGAAGGGTGTAGGCCTTGTACTAAATACCAAAACTCCTTTCCAACTTTCTAAGTCCTCCGGGAGAATAAAGGCACCCAGATCTTCCTCAAAATGTCTTATGCTATTAAAACTCCAAAGCTACAAAACACAGGCTTACCAAAAGTTCAAACGGTACAGAAGTATATAGAGACAAGCAAGGCTCACAGGTGCCGTTCTCTACCCCCTGTGCTCTCAATTCCTCTCTCCTTCCAGAGTTCATCACCACGGAGACCCTAAGCTGTGCCCTCCAATACGATAACCACTAGCATGGGTAGCTACTTAGATTTAGATCTTTAATGAGTTAAAATGAAATAACATCGGAATTCAGTTCCTCGGGCACCTCTGTCACATTTTACGAGCTCAAGAGCCACGAAGGCTAGTGGCTACCAAGTTGCGCGGCATAGACATAAAAGTTTCAGCAACACGCAAGCTCTATTGCACAATGCTTGTCTGAAGTGCAGAAGGAGGGCTTCTTCAAATCCTCTCATTTCTGTTCAGCACTTCCCACAGCGATTCCCACCAGGCTTTCCCTGGCTGGGCTCAGGACTACCCTAACAAGTAATGGGGTGAGTTGCCCCGGAAAGGTCTGTCAGTTTCCTGATCTCTAATTAAGAAAGACTTGCGGGGCACCTGGGTGGCTCAGTTGTTAAGCACCTGCCTTCAGCTCAGGTCATGATCCCCGGGTCCTAGGATCGAGCCCCTGCATCAGGCTCCCTGCTCAGCAGGAAGCCTGCTTCTCCCTCTCCCACTCCCTCTGCTTGTGTCCCCTCTCTCGCTGTGTCTCTCTCTGTCAAATAAATAAATAAAATCTTTTTTAAAAAGATCAAAAAGAAGGAAAGAAACTTGGAACACCTGGGTGGCTCAGTGGGTTAAAGCCTCTGCCTTTGGCTCAGGTCATGATCTCAGGGTCCTGGGATCGAGCCCCGCACAGGCTCTCTGCTCAGCGGGGAGCCTGCTTCCCCCTCTCTCTCTGCCTGCCTCTCTGCCTGCTTGTGATCTCTCTCTATCGAATGCATGAAAGAAAGAAAGGAAGAAAGGAAGGAAGGAAACTTGCTTCATCACTGAAGCCTCACCGGGCTCACTGAAGGTCATGGAACCATCACCACCCCCAGCGACACGTAAAAGTTTAAAACCTTCCCTAAGAACTCAAAAACTTCAGTGTTGCTCAGGGTGATGCTTTTCAGGAAGCACTGAGGCCTTCAAAACCTGAGAGAAGACACTCAGTGTGCCTTACCTCCAGCTCCAAAAGTGAGGCTAAGCTGCAAAACAGTTCTCTAGGTCTCTCTGGCCCACGCAAACCACGCCTGAATGGGGTTATCTCAATCATTCCCCAACAAACAGAAGCCATATTGTTTTCTCAACTCTAACTCTCCACTCCATTGTCTACACAGTCTGAGCCGGTGACTGCCGTAGAACAGACCTCTCCGTGGAAACATAAAATCATACTGCATTTCTGTTAGCTTCCCACCAACACCGTGCCTTTGCCTATGCTCAGTCTTTGCCAGAACGCTCCTCCTTCCCCAGCTGTACCCCTTCTGAACACACCCCCCCAATTCACTGGCCAGACAACGCCTACCTTTTCTTTAAAACTCATGTTGCACATCATCTCCAGAAAGCCTTCCCTGTCCTTCTCAGGCAAGAAGGAGCCCCAATGGCTACTCCAGAATTTCTATAGAGGGGACACTTGGCAGCTGCAAATCTGGTAAGCAGCAGCGAAGGGAGTTTGTGACTTCTCTTGAAATCACATTTTATACAAGGTACAATTTTGGCTGAGATATTTGCAAGAAAAGCAAAGTTCTTAAAGATGTTCATATTCACAAGTCAATGTGAGTAAGAAAATGTCAGTGATCCTTTTCAAAGAATATCCTTGTGAGTAGTGACTTTGGAGGAGAGCAACCAGAGATTAAAGGAAGGACAGACTCTCCCCCAAGCTGTACTTCAGCTCTACTACTGACTCGTCTGTGTGCTCCAACGATATCCTGGTGTCCTTCTATCACAGCTGTACAACTTGAAGCTGTTTATATGTGCATCTTCCCCACTGGGCTGCAAAGGACCTTATTTTTATTTAACTCCGTATCTCTAATACTCAGGCCAATCCTTAATCGAGGTGCTCAATAAATGTCTGTTGGATGGAGGGTAGGTGGAAGAATGGGTAGATGGGTTGATAGATGAATGAATGGATGGATGGATGCATGGATGGATGGACAGATGGGTGACTGGAAAGACAGGAGGACCTGCTTTCTTAATATTCAATTTTACCTTCACACCAAAGTCTTCTAAAGGATAAAGACCTTGAATCTCAAAATCAATTCTCTCTCCCACAAGTTCTCTCTCTCCCTCTCTCTCTCTCTCTCCCCGTCTCTCCCTACCTCCCCTTTTCTATTTCCCGCAACACCAAAAAAAAAAAAAAAAAAAGTTTATATTTAACAACCGCTCAATACAAAGGCTGGCATTCCCCACCCAGTGAGTGTACTAAAGGAAGACCAGAAAGAAAAAAGAAAGAAATCTTTAACAATAAACACTGGATAATAGCATTAAAAGCCTCCCTTTCTCTAATGGAGGTACAATTTGGAGATAAACCTAAACCACCTTCCTCTCTGTGGCATATGATTAAAATCTGCTTTGTTCTTCTAATTTGCTCTTCTCAAATTACCGCAGTGCTGCTAGCCTTGCAAACTCAGACTTCACGGCTGCCCTTGAATCCACTCTACAACTTTTCCTTTAATCAGCACTGAACCAAGAAGATGCCCCCTACACCTGGTGGAGAAAGGATGCCTCCAAACCTGGAGACAAAAGGTGCCACTCAAGGTGCCCCTTCCATCCCCCGCACCATGATGGCCCTCAGCAGAAGTGCCTCTCCCTTGAGGTTTGGGAACCCAAGAGGTGAAGTTATCCTTGACAGGGCTCCAGGTGGTACGGGAGTGTTTTTTCTGCCCAGCTCTAGAGCTTTTATTCAGCCTCCGCATTCAAAACGAAGAGAGCCTGACAAGGATGTGGCTCTTGCCTAACTAACAAGCGCTTTGTTTCCATACGTATCTAGAAGTCCTCTAAACACCACAGTCCAGGATTGCTAAGATCTCAGCTTCCAGAGTCAGTCTCAAAACTACAAGGTAAATTACCATAAACGAAAGAAAGAAAATTCTATGGACATCATCTTTCCTCTTTTTTTTTTTTTCCTTTCAATTGTTAGGAGTTCATTTGAAATCTCGAACTACAAGCAATGTCTCTACCAAGCCAAACATGTGAAGAGAAAGGGAAGGTATCTTTCAATGATCTAATTATGTTACACAGCAGTATATTCATAAATACACAATAAGTTGATCACAATTTCCACGTAGCTATAGGCTGAATGACACATCGACTAAAAGAAAGTAGAGAAGACCTAAAACTGTGTCCTTGGATGACAGCTCTAAAGTGTCAAGATGCTTTCTTCACCCAGAAGTGTGGTCGGTATATGGTTTTTCCCTTTGCTATTACGAAAGTTGCCAGTGAGGGGCTCCCGGGTGGCTCAGTCGGTTGAGCAGTGGACTCTTGCTTTTGTCTCAGGTCATGATCTCAGGGTCGTGAGACCGATCCCATGGTGGGCTCTGTGCTCAGATGACGTCTGCTTGATATTCTCTCCCTCTCCCTCTGCCCCTCCCCTTACTCACATGCTCTCTCCCTAGTAAATAAAATCTTAAACAAAAAAAAAAAAAAAGAAAAAAGTTACCAGTGAAAAAGAATCACATCATTCAGACTACCAAAGAAGATTCAAAAACAAAATAATAAAAAAAATAAAAAACAAAATAATAGTATTTAGTATAAGTTTAGAAGCAAACTTAAAATTCAAGACACCAGGCCCCATCCTAATTTTGCTAAGTATGTGACCTTAGGCAAATCACATCACCTCTCTGGATCTCAATTTAATCAACTAGCTAATGCACATTATTAACATGCTACTCAAGGATATCAAGAGGCATATGAGGGAAGGGAAAGGATGCTACTAAACAAAGAACAATAAATACCCAACACCATCACACCTTTGCAGGTAACACCTACATACAGATACACATCAGACCCCAAGGATGAGCATCATTTTCAGAACAATGAGCAACAATATGTACACAGACCAGCCCAAGAAAATAACATCAACTAGCATCATCAAGGAGGAATCATTAGCCAACTTATTAAATAGGCTTTTGTCCTCTCTTCTATTAATAAGTCTAAGTAGTTACTGATGGTTTAAGACTGCTTATTTTTATTACCAATCCATTAGGTAAATGATACTGTGTTTGAATTTTCAGTTTGTGTGTCAAGATCCTGGTTAAAAAAAAAAAAGATCCTGGTTCAATCTTTTCCAGAACAATGTTTACCAGTAAGCCCTCATGTCTTAAAGCAAAAATTACACCTCTAAAGGGAGAGATAATATGCCAGACCCTAAGCTGTTAATATGCTAATTGCTTTCCCCTGCTACAGAATAATCATATTGCAAACCTTAGCATGATACATAGATACATATTCAGACAAAAACTCTATTGTACGCCTAAGATCCAAGTCATTACATTACTCATAGCAGATTATTTCTTGGAGTGGTTTTACAGAACTTGAATTCACTTTAATTAAAAGTCACAATAATCCCCTGGGAACTATGTACGAAACAAAATTTGCTATAGGAGCTATCCAAGATATAAACTAATATTGAATAAAAGACCAATTATTTTACAGCCTAACTTGCAAAGTTGTTCCTCATACAACATGTTTAATTTTGCACCAAGTTGGAAAGATTTGAAAATGTATTATCTATTTAATGGTCATGACACTGTCTTAAAGGGTGACTTCCCTAGAGTGCAAATTCTATGCTTTCTAACTCAGAACCTTCCAGCTGAGAGAGGACTTCTTTCATTTGCTTGTCCAAGCACGGAAATGGAGGATGAAGAGCAGAAAAATGGGTTTCCACCGGTAACTCTGATTTGTCTGGCCCACTTGCAGAAGAAAATGGAGAGGCTCCTACTCTGGTCAGAGTTGCTGTACAAAGGAAAAATGATCAAGTACTCTTGGGAAGAATTCCAGAGCTCAGAATCCATTGGTTTGATCTACAGGGGTGCCCCAAGCAGAAAGACAAAAAAGGCCCATCCTGATGGTTTCATTCACACCCCACATGGCTTCTACCACTATTTTCATGAACACTAAGGATCCCCTTATCGGTGTCTCCATCCCAGGCTTCTCTGCTGACTTTCCTTGCTTATTTCCAGCTGGGAATTCTCCTCTCAGGTCCCCTACAAGCTCCTCAAAGTTAAGAGCCCAAAATGAAACGCATCATCTCCTCCCCCAACCTGCCTCGCCTTTATTCTATCTTCTCAGGGCCAGCTTCTGGGGTGAATTACCCACGCTTAGAAGGACCTTGCACTTGGTTTAAAAGGCTACTGCTGCATTCTTGAAATTCTTAATTTTTGAACAAACGGTTCCATATATTCACTTTACACTGGACCCCAAAAATTGTGTGGTCAGTTCTGTCTCTTCTTTGAGGGGTATGGCCATTACCTTTGTTACAGAAACCAACGTCTTGGGACTTAACCCCAGACCCTTCCTTCCTTCATTTCTATATCTGATCATGCTGTTTCATGCTTAGGGTTTTATCCCAAGCAAAGGCTCACCTTACTTGAAATGCCTAGATGCTTTTTTCTCCTCCTTCAAAGAATTGATTTCCACTTGTCCTTTAATTATTAATCAAGTTCATCTATACCAGAAATACTTATTGATGCCCTAATCTGACATAGATGCCCCCTCCTGGTCCTCCACGTCCCCAAACCCGTCCTTACAGCTGTCGTTTTGTCCTTGTATCACACTATCTTGTCTCTCTTCCCCCAAATGACTGGGAGCTTCTTGATGGCTGATAATTTTTTCTCTTTTTATCTAGTTCCCAGCTTTGTACTTGGCATATAAAAGATATTTTTTGAAATGCTTATCGAATAAGACTGATGTTATTTCAAAAAACTTCACTAATTCATTTTTGGGGAAAAAACAACTGCTTGATCTACATCATTGTTTTTTGCTCTCAGAATAAACTTCATTTATTTTTCTAAAGTTATCTTCTCCTTTCCCTCCTGAATCTTCAGGGAAAGCCACCAAAACAAACAGCGTCAAAGTGTATGTTACACCTTGAATGCATTTTCCATTGTCCTCCAGGGTCAGTGTCCCCTGGGGTCCCTTCGGCAAGAGAGGACACCTGGGTCCCTCATGCCTCCGGGTGCCAGCTTCCAGGCACTACTGGCTTATACACAATGATTTGTTTGCACCAAGAAGTTGCCAGAGCTCCTCGGCAAGGCCGCTAAGAGCCCAGGATACAGGAAAGCAAGAGTGGGAAGTGTGGCCCACAGAGACACAGAGTCGCTTACTAACCCTGGGCCCCCACGTGCTCTCAGATGTCCCATACCTCATCAGACTGGCCATCAAAGGAAATCCTGCTTGAAAAAACAATCTCGTGATCTGGCGGCAGCTGGGAATCAAACGGAATCATGTCGGCCCCGGGATCAGTGTCTAATCAGTATTTCAGTCTACCATGATACACGTACCTGGATGGATTCCTTTATTTATTCATTCATTCACTTACTCAAGCATTCATTGACTATCTACTAAGGGAAATGTGTCGGGTGAAGGGTTATCAAGGGAGATAAGGGCCAAAAAGTCCCCACACTCAAGGAAATTAAGAATTTGATTATGAGACAGATAAATTCCCCCCAACACCTTACTATTCCAAGTGTGGTACAAAGACCGGAAGCAGCATCTGGAATCTTGTTCGAATGCTGAATTCCAGGGCCCACCTCAAGACCTCCTGGATCAGAATTTGTGTTTTGTTTTGACAGAGAGAGAGAGAGAGAGAGGGAGAGATCACAAGTAGGCAGAGAGGCAGGCAGAGAGAGAGCGGGAAGCAGGCTCCCCGCTGAGCAGAGAGCCCGATGCGGGGCTCGATCCCAGGACCCTGAGATCATGACCTGCGCCGAAGGCAGAGGCTTTAACCCACTGAGCCACCCAGGCACCCCAGAATTTGTGTTTTAACAAGAGCACATAAGATCCACATGAATATCAGAGACCGAGAAGCAGTTGCACATCCCCTTCCCAAGAACTAAACACCAACTCCTCTGAGTCTGAATTAAATTCAACTTTCAGTTGCAAAACCTGCCCGAATGATTCCTGACTATAATCGCACTTTTGCCCATCTCTAGACTCCATGTCTGGTTCTCTGCTTCTTCCCAGAAGCAGAACCGCTCATCACGCAAAGTGGGAACTAGGAGGAAATGGTGCTATGTACCAAATGCCTCTTTCTCACGCACGTGAATCTCATCTTAGATTCTCTGCAGGACACGTTCTGGTATTTCCATCCCAGCAACCTTTACGTTTCCCCAAAATGCCTACTTAGAAAAAGGAGGAGCAACTGAAGAATGCAAGTGACTAACAGACTGCATTCAAGTAGTTTACATTTTAAACTCTCAACGGATGGTTACTGTACATTTTCCACAATCAAAAGAGGGATCTCAAGACAAGGCTTTATCTAATTGTTAGAAGTGAAAAATGAAGACTCAGAGGTGAGCAAGTACGACCAGGAAATGCTTCCTACAATGGAGCCAGGACTTGTCCTTCTCTCAACATTGCCCCCCTCCCCCCCACACACACAGGTACGTGGTTATTACTAAGAATTCCAGATATACATATACACATTTTCCATGTACACATTGGGTGTTTTTTATTTAATGGATATCATTTCAAATACCTGTAACTTGCCAGGTTGGAGGCCCAAGATGCACTGGGAGTTCTATTTTGTTTTCATTTGATTTTTTTTAATATTTCAAGACATTTAGTATATTGAGAGTCACCAAAACCTACGATTCTTAAGCTTATTGGCCTCAAAACTCCCTCACACTGCAGAGAATCTACAGAATTTTTATTTGGGCTGGATATATCAGTTTCCTGAGAATTCTTTTGAATATTCAATTTTTTGATTCATGTAAAGATAATAAACCCACTGAACGTTAACAGAAATTGCATATGATATGAAAAATAACCTGTATTTACAAACTAATAAATGATTGGATGAGAAAAGTAGCATTGTTTTACATTTTTGCAAATATCTTTAAGGTTTGGCTCAAAAGAAGACAGGTGGATCCTCACATCTGCTTCTGCATTTAATCCATTCCTATATCACATATCATACCGCCTCTGGAAAACTTCACCACACACTTGTGAGAGAACAAGAGTGGAAAAGCAAACACCATCTCAAAAAGGATGACGAGACAATTCAATGGGAGAAAGAAAATTGTTGTTCCAAACAATGGTTCTGGGACAGCTGAATATTCACATGCAAAAGAACAAAGTTGAACACCCTACTTTACACCCTATATAAAAGTTAACTCAAATTGGATCAAAGATGAGGAGTAGCTGTGTGTTACTGTGAATTATAATAAGAAATATATATTTTGTCTTTGTCCTCCTTTCTGGCACAGAGCTCCTAAAACCCTTGCAATTTCTTAAGTGAAGTGAACAATAAATGTGTCTTTTGTCATGTTAATGAGGCGACTTTTGGAAATCCACTGTGGACTGGGGCTGGTTGCCAGGAGAACCCACCATGTGACTAGAGGGTTGGAACTTTCAGTCCCATTGCCCTGACCCCCAGAGAGGGGAGGGGAGGGGAGCTGGAAATTGGGTTCAACCACCAATGGCCAACAATTTAATCAATTGCTCCTGTGTAATGATGCCCCCATAAAAACCCAAAAGGGCAGGATTTGGAGAGCTTCTGGGTTGAGAGCTCTGATGAACACATAGTGGTGCTGGGACTTCGGTACCCCTGGAGAGAGCATGGAAGCTGTACCCCCACTCTCCCCCCCAACTTTGCCCTATGTATCTCTTCCATCTGGCTGTTCCCTGAGTAACATCCTTTTGTGATAAACTGGTGGTCTAGTAAGTAGAATGTTTCTCCAAGTTCTGGGAGCCACTCCAGCAAATTAATCAAACTCAAGGAGGAGGTCGTGGGGGCCTCCGATCTACAGTCAGTTAGAAGCTTAGATGACAACCTAGCCCCGTGACTGGCCTCTCAAGTGACAGCCTCCCTCATGTGGGACTGACCTGGGGGGTGTAATGTGATCTCCAGATAGACAGTGTCAAAATGGAGTTGAATTGTAGGTGTAGGTGATTTCAGAGAATTGTTGGATGTGTGAGGGGAAATCCCCTCTCCATACAGTGGAATGGGAACTGAACATTCTTGGGCTGTTAATGGGCACAGGTTTATTTGGGGGACAATGACAGTCTTCAGGAAATAGAGTAGGCATCGTTGTACAACCTTTTGAACATACTAAAATCCACTGAAATGTACACCTTAAAATAGTAAATTGTGTGGTGTATACATGACATATTAATATAATAATGAATCAAAAACCTAAATGTGAAACTATAAAACTGTTAAAAGAAAACATAGGCCTAAATATTCATGACCTTGGATTATGCAATAGTCTCTGAGCTACATCAAAAACACAAGCAATAAAAGAGAAAAGAAGGTGAATTTCATCAAAATTTTAAAACTTTTGACACCAAAAAGAAAGTAAAGAGACAGCCCACAGAATAGGAAAAATATTTACAGGTCGTGCATTGCCTAAGTATTTGGAATATATAGAGAACTCTTGTAACTCATCAACAAAAATTTAAAAACCCAATTTACAACAGGGCAAAGGATCCAAATAGACAGTTCTCCAAAAAAGACACACACGTGGCCCCCGGCACAAGTCACAATGCTCAACATCACGAGGCACCAAGGAAACGCAAGTCAAAAGCACCAGAAGACACCGCCTCACACCCACTGAGCTGGTTATAATCAGACAAATAATAACAAGTGTTGGCAAGGATATGCAGAAATCGACACCCTTGCGCACTACTGATGGAGACACAAAATGGCACAGCCACTTTGAAAAATGGTTTGACGGTCAGTCTTCCAAAGGTTAAACACAGACCCAGTAATGTCACTCCCAGGTATAAACCCAAAAGAAATGTGTGTCCACACAGAAATCCGTATATGAATGTTCACTGCAATGTTATTTGTAACAGACAAAAAGTGGATACAACCCAAATTTTCGCCAACTGATGAATGATAAAATGTGATCTATCCACACAAGGGAATCATATTCAGCAATAAGAAGGGAAGAAGTACCAATCCATGCTGATCTCACGGACGTCCAGGGGTCCTCAGAACACAATTTGAGAACCACTGACCCAGACCAAACAGCTAGTGTGGGTATTGTGGGTTATCTTCCTAGCAGTCATTTCACCACCCTCCCACTCAAGAGACCCCAGATTTTTAGTCGTTGACCCTTCCTCCATGCTGGCCACCACCTAGAAGGAGGTTGATTCCATGCTGAGTCCCAGGATCAGGTTCTGCTCACTTTGAGCTAAAAGGTGCACTCCTTCCCATTGCCCAGAGTCACTGGTTCAGGGGTGGGCCTGTGACTTAAGTCTGATCAGAATGGCTGCTGGACTTTTGCTGGGAATGCTGAGTTGGAAGTCGTTTCTCTCTGCCTCTGAAGGGTGTCCCATGAAAATGTGAGGATTGGCATTAACATAACCATTTCACAGCCAGTCTGAGGATAAAGCCTTACAGAGAGTCCTTAAATGTTAAGTCCCTTAACTCGAGACTTTAGGATACAGGAGCCAGTAAACGTCCTCGATGTTCGAGCCAGTCTGAATTAGAATTTGTTAGACATAGTTACAAACATCCAGCTGATAGACTGTCCAAATAAGGGGGAGCCAACAGTGTTACATTCTCTCTGCACTCAATACACTTCGCCTTTGCTTTGAGGACATCAAGAGATAAGATCTTAGACCATTGAAATAACATTACTCTTTTTTTTCCACAATATACTTAATACAAAGAGCTGGCCCATGTAATCTAGGCCTAAAAACGTCAGCGCTGGGCCATGGTATTTAACAAAGCGTCTCTCCCTGCTATTCCTTTTGTGTCTGATTTTCAGGGGACTCTGAATGGCATTCTAGGTGAGTTTGATCGAGAAAGTGTTGTCCTTATGATCAGAAGAAGTGTGGCAGTGAGGTGCACCATGATTGGGTTTCATCACCTGGATCATCATGGGGCCTGATATTCAGCACATAAGAATAATGTTCGCATGTGATATTCAAGTTCCTGTTCCAATGGATAAGAAACTCAAAGAACAGTAAACACTCTTTTTTCTCCAGCTATTAAAATAGTGTCTTGTATTTGAGTGAGGTTTTGACATTTACGATGTGCTTCCATGTACATCCTCCCAACAACCCTGTGAAGATTGGCAACTGAGGAATTACAGAGGAATAACGGAGGGCCCGGTGACTTGTTCGAGGTCTTGCACCATTGTAAAATGATGGAATTTAGACTTCAAGACATTAGATTCTAAGCCAAAGCCTCCCTGCTATTTAAAGAGTTACCTCGAATATACCTTCGCATAATAGATAACAGTCAATATTGTTTCAGCTCTTACTGTGGGCCAAGCACCAAGCATTACAACAAGCTCCTGCAGTCTGGGCTATTATTATCCCCCACTTTACAGATGAGCAAACTGAGACCCAAATTGGTAAAGTGACTTGTCCAAAGTCACCTGGCCAGTCAGTGGTCAAGCCAGGGTTCAAACTCAAGCAAGAAGCATTCCAGAACACGAATTCTTGACCTCTTGGCCATATGGCTTTTTCAACAAGAGTAGAGTTCTACTAGCGGTGCCCGCGCTACATCAGATGACTCGGAGCTGCCCAGAACCCACCAGCTCAGTAAGGACTGAAGCGATACTTAACAACACAAACAACAAAGGATGATCTGACAAGTCTTCTGGTTCTGGAATTTGATCACACAGAGATTGCCTATAATAAGCCAGGACTTCAATAACATCTTATTAAACTTTCCTGACAATTTTATTGTAACAATAATCGTAACTCAAGTTGACTTATTCTGAAATACACTACTGCTTGGTTAGCCAATTGCTGTCCTGTCTCCCACCACAGACAGGGGGAGGGAGGGAGACAGACAGACAGACAGACAGACACACACACACACACACACACCCCTCCACTGCTTTCCTCCTACTATACGCCAAGGCCCACCTCCCACTATAGAGAGGGAAGAGCATGGAGACCCGAAGCATACAATCCTAGACACTTTTGCAGCTAGGGCATGGGTGTATGATCGAATCTCGCCCAACAAGATCTGATAGGAAGACTGCTAGGGGCCTCTGGAAAAGATCTTCCTCTGTGATAAAAAGAAATGCATGCAGAAGTACCACCTCCTATATGGTAGATACAGTAATGCCTGACTCATATCCACAACTACTGCTGCCACCTTGTAAGAATGATCTCTCTAAGCACCATAGCAGATATCCTGAGGATAACAGCGTGGGAAGATGGAAAGCACCTGGGTCCATGCAGAACCGCCGAGCAACCCTGTAGCTGCCCAAACTCTGGATTTCTCCTTAGGTAAGAGAGTTGGTGTACTTATTATTTAATCACTTTAACTTGGCTACTCTCTTACTTGAAGCCCAAAGCATCCTAACTCTCAAGTCTCAAGAGGCAGCTATAGAGAAGAACTCTGAATTTTTAGTCCAACGACCTGGGTTCTCCTCTACCTACTTGCCAGGTGACCCAAATTGCTTAATCTCTCTAACCCTTATTTTCCACATCTAAAAAATAGAGGTGACACTCCATAATACAATAACATCAATAAAATGGAGGAATGAAAATCATGGGATAATGTGTATCCAACCACTCTGTTAACAACAGTGTTTCACTCAAATGCAACTGGTCTACGTAGTAATTAAATCAGATTTATTAAATTGGAACTAACTACCTAACCCAACTCCCTTATTTTACAAAAGAGGAAAAGAAACATTGACTCCAAATGTCAAGTGACTAGCTCAGTGTCACAAAACTGGTTGGTAAGATAATTAAACCATGCATCTCCTGATTCCCAATCCAAAGTCATCATGTTATTCTCATGATGATAAGTAATGACCTAGATTAGATACTGGGCACTCATTTGATTAGCAAGTGTTTGTCAAACAGGATTATATGCCAGGTACTACTCTAGGTATTGGGGAATCCCTAATGAACAACCACCACCACCACAAATGTTCCTATGCTATGGATTTAACCGTCTACAAAGGAAATTAGTCAATCTACATTTATAAATATTTATTGAATGCCTAATATGTATTAAGCACTGAACTAAGATCTCTGCTCAAACACAAATCAAAATTCTCAGCCAATTCCAATAATATCAACCATGTTTACAAGGCTTTGCTAAAGAATGTATAATGTGAAAAGCCTACATTTTACTCAATAAAAGTCAGTACTGAAAATGACAAGTTCATTAGGAGCTATGACCAACCATGCCAGCCTCTGAAAAAAGTGAATAGAATGGGGAACATGGCTAGGACTCCACTCTACTTGAAGCAGCAAGACTGAATAAAGGGCGTTAGAATTAACTCATGTCCCTGTACACTACCCAGACTTCAAAGGTTGGCTCAGTTGAAAAAGCCCAGTAGGGAGTATTCAGCCACTCCTTCTATTCCCCAGGCCTCCATCCATGCCCTAAACTCTCCTTTTGCTCCCTGTTCTTGGAATTCCTCTTCCTCAGATCTGAACATTCACACCCAAATGATCTGATGGGACAACATCCTAAACTCTGTGGAAAGAGCGAGTGACTTTCGGCACCTCCTCTGGAAATGGATCAGAAGTGGATCCCAGGCAGCTGAGACTGGGCCACTCGGATGTTTCTTTGAAAGTTTTCTCCGTCAGTTATATACCTTGGGACGGAATAATTAAAAGCTGTTGTTTGGGGGTGGGGGGGATTCCAGAAGTCACACTCTGTGCAGGACATGGCGTGAGAATGTGGGATACTGGATGATAGTCCATACATTTAACTTTGTGATTCCTCAGAACAGAGGAGAAAAAGGCAAGCAAGAAGGAAGAACAGGTGCCCCCCACACCCCAGGGCATGGACGGGCGCCTCGAAGAGGTTCTTTTTTCAAAACACCATTTTGTTCTTCCGTTAAACAAATGGAAGTTTATTTGTGACACTGGACCCAGAAATACAATTTCACTTCCTGGGTTTGGAAAAGTCTTGGAAGGTAAGGTCCAAAATTATTAATATAGGATCTTTTAATTCATCCTTATTGGTTAAACAATCACCACCATTTGGGGACAGAAGGAGCCGAAAAAGATGTGCCACAAAATGCAACATTTGAGTTTCGAATAATTCCAAAAATCAACATTTTTTTTTCAAAAATCAACATTTTGAAAGAGCATTTTTAACCTCTTTGGCATCAGCTGGGCAGCACAAACACTAACTTCCCCAACTATTATTAGTCTGGCTACAATTTATTGTTTCCCAGGACACCGGACAACAAATACATGCCCTTTGGGGACTACTTATCTATTCTAAGGAAGACTAACTCCCAAAAGGGATAAAACTCAGTGGTGTCAACTCCAAGTGGGACAGGACTGGGCACACAGAGGACTGAGAACGCAGAGATCTCAGCATCTCTAACTCTCTGCTGCTGGTCCCTCCATTATTTACATATTCGAAATGGGTTAAAGGATCTGTACATCCACTCTAGGACCTAAGGCAAAGTGCACAATTATCTCTGGATCACAAGACAGTACACGCTGAATGTTTCTGTGCAGCCCTGTGGCAGGAGGAAAAACTGCCTAACCTGCTAATCCCTTTATTATTAAGTTTAGCACCACTGATTCACTAAGAATGAAATTCAAGATCCTCCAGAAAATTCACTGGGAGCCTACTCTCCTGGGAGATCATGAGGCACCACATTCCTGCCTGGAAACTTGTCCAACCTTCTGCTTGTGAATTAGTTGCCACTGTCTCTGTGTCACAAATTTCCGCCAGAAAACAAAGGGGAAAGACCTTTCGTTCGTTCATTCATTTTGGGTTAACACACCCAGAAACCTATTCCTGTCGCTGAGAGACGGTGCCCCCATTCACCTCTCAAGGCAACTGGACAGCATGCTCTGTATTTAAAAAACAGCTCAGTCCTGTAGCCTCAAGACTCAGGTAGGCAAGAAGAGGAAATCCCTGAGATAAATAAGAAGATAGATTTAAAAGTCAGAAGCTAATCGTGTTGAGCCCTGACACAACCTTTCCAGATTGTGCACGCCCAGTGGGTCAAAGGGGAGGGCACACATCTGCCTACATATACACGCACCGAAAGTGCACGCGCGCGCACGCATACACACACACAAACATACACACCCTTGCAGCTCACGCTACATCTCCTGCAAGCTCAAAAGCACTTACTACCCAAGGATGAGGCCGCCAGGAAAGCTACCTTCGCCCAAAGAACTCTTGCTTTCTCCAACTTGAGCAAGAGCGATCCACCAATATTCCAAGGGGCGCTTCTTCCTGGGACCCAGGTCCTGCAAGGCTCCCTCCCTGCTGGCCTCACAGTCCTTTTTCTCTCTCTGAAAGATACCGACTTCATGATTCCTTTTGGGGTAGCTCCAGTTCCGCGCAGCGCGCGCTGTATCCCTCAAGGCTGGAGCCCAGGTCTGCCCAGGCTCTCTCACTCCCGGGAAACTTCCCCGCCGCCCCACGCAAAGTAAAGGCCATCGCTAGGAGGGCGGCAAGGAGGCAAAGCGGGTCCCGGGAGCTGACCGCACCTCCGGAGCCCGAGCACAAGAGAGGAATGAGTGAACCGGAGCTGGTGCATGCATTCTCCACGTGGAGGAAGGGAGGAAGGAAGAATGGGCGACAGGCAGGTGTCCCTCTCTGCTCTCTGAGCTCCCATTCCTGGCGGGGGAGGGGATCGAGGGGCTAGCCTCTCCCAGGAGGCAACTGCCCCGCGCCCCCAACCTAGGCGCCGGAAGACTGGCGCGCACCTTGCAAGCCTGGGAAGGGGCCACAGCGCTGATAACGCGCCTCATCCCTGGGTAGGGCTCCCAGCCTCACAGGGCGGGGAAAGAGAAATCTGGCTTTCTAGCAGGCCCCCGCATGGGTTCTCTCGTCTCTGCCCGCGCACGCCCACCCGCAGAGGCCCCCGCGCCCTCGCCCGGGGCAGCCCGCACCTGGATGTGGCAGGAGATCTCCGAGTCGTCCAGCAGCCGGATGGTGCATTTCATCTCCTGGTTGAGCGATTTGACGCTGGAGCTCCGAAAGTGGATCATTTTCATGGTCCTCCTGCCTCTCGGCACACAGTGGCAAGAAGCGAACATGCACCGCGGCCCGGGGGAGCAGGCGGGAGGCTCAGGGCCGGCGTGGCGCTCACCCGCGCGGACCAACACACTCGCGCACGCACTGTCCCGGACACCCGGGTGCGGCTCAGCCCCGGGACAGCAGCGGCGACGGGCGCCTGCGGCCACACATGCCGGGCGGCCGGGGCGCGGCGGGCGGGTCCCTCCCTCCCGGCTCCTTTCCCCGCCTCCGCCCGTCGCGCGCGCTCCTGCGCCTCCCTCCGCCCGGGCTAGCGTGCAGAGGGTGCCCCGGCCTGTGACCCTGGGCGGGCGCTCCACGCACTCACTCCCACGCACGGGGAGCCGCGGGAGGAGGAGGCAGAGGGATGGCAGGCGCTGGTGGCCGGGGTGCCCGGGCAGTGGCCTGCTTCGCCACCGCCGCCGCTGCGTCAGGCTGGGCCCGGCCGCCTCCTCCCTCTCTGGCCGCGATCGCTCCGGCTCCTGGTCACGCTCGTCCCTGCCCCGGCTCCCCCAAGCGCCCGACAGCACCCTGCTCTATGCGGCCCCCAGGGACCTGGCTGCGGGCAGTGGGTGGAGGGCGAGCCCGACCTGCACCCGCAGGGAGGATTCCACCACGGGAGAGGATTCTTGGACCAAGGACGAAACCCCCCTCCCCCCGAAAGTAATATGAGGGCCTGGTATGGATATCCCAGGAATACCGCTAATTGTAACAACCTCTAGCACTCATGGGTATTTCTTAAAGCCTTTATTTTATTTAGTATTAACTGGGAGTCCATCGCCTTAAAAAAAAAAAAAAAATCAGGGGTGCCTGACTGCCTGTCAGTAGAGCATACTACACTTGATTTGATCTCGGAGTCCTGAGTTCGAGCCCCACCTTGGGGGTAGAGTGTACTTTAAAAAAAAATTTTTTTTTAACATTAGAGCCTTTCTTAAGCACTTTCTCATTTCTAACTCCCAACACTTCAGTATGATTTGTGCTAACAGTACCTTAGACCTCAACAAGAGGGTCCCTATCCTGCACCTCCCCCTTTAGGGACCTTGCTCCTGCTCCTGACTCCCCCCTCCCCCATAGAGATGTGTCTTGTCCTGTTTTAGACCAGTCTCTGGGCACCCGGGACCCTGGAATTCCCTGCCACCGCCAGAGCAGTGGGGATAGGGGATCTGCTGCCCCTGTGTCTTCCCCTTGGTGTGCGGGGATCAAACCCCTTGGCGGTGTACCCATGGGCCCAAGGGGCTGTGGAGGGAGGTCTGTGGAGGCGGGGGAGAGGGGGCAGGAAGAGAAGGGCCTCTCCTCCTGCTGCCCTTTCTGAGCTGTTCATCCTGTTCAAGGCCGGATTAAGGAATATTTGTTAGAAGAAGGACTTTGCCCAGCTGTCACCTTCTGCTACAGCTGCACACGTCTCTGTCATCCAAAGGTCCCTGTCCCCTCAGTGCACTCTGCTGGGCTGGATGTGCTCTAGGACACCCCCTGGGGTTGGCTGTGGTTTGATGGCACCTGCACTGAACTTGGACTTCTTCTGCCTGCTCTTGCTTCTCCCCCCACCCCACCCCCGCCCGGCATTGATCACTAACAGATACCCTACAGCCAAACTCAGCCTCAGTTTGGCTCTGAGGCTACCTCCTCTGCTTCTGGAAATGCCAAATTATGACAATTTGTCGAGATAAGAAGATTTCCTTTAACAGTCAGTAGCTTGGTTATTGCTTTTAAAAATGGTAGGGGCACCTGGGTGGCTCAGTTGGTTAAAAACGGTAATAGTGTGTAGCCTTCCATGTGTACTCTTGCCCAGGGCTGGTGAATATCAGGGCAGGGCCTACCAAGGCGGTCAGCATGAAGGGTCTGGGAAGATGAGGATTTGATTCTTGGTCCAGCTCCTGGCCAACCCTGTGGACCTTGGAAAAGTCTTTTCGTTTCTTTTCTAAAGTTCGAAGAACAGCACATCTGCCTATCTCACAGGTGGCTGAGACACCGGGCTAAGGCAAGGCTAGTGGAGGGCAGCTTATAGTCTGAAAAGCCCCATATGCGTGTTATGAAGGGACAGTGGTGGGCCCCAAAGGCTACTAGGATTGAATCATCTCTCCTAACCCAAAGAACATATCTAAGCCTAGAAATCAAAGAAAAGTCACCACCCAACACAGTCCAAGCTTTTCTTTTGAGGCTACCTGCTTGTCCATCCTTATTATCATGACCTTCTGGCTTTGTAAGAGTCATACTCAATACCCCAAAACTGCTATCTCAAATTTCAAGGAAGCTGAATGAGAACAGCAAGGACAGTAGGAAAGAAGACAGAAGAAGGAACCCCCAAAGTGGGGTTGCTAGCAATAGCATTTTGAGAAAATGAGAAGAGTCGAGAAGAATCTGGGATTGGTTATCTGACCAGGTTTGGGATGAAGGCTGAGTTCAGCTAGTATGAAGAATGGGCTCTGGAAGCCTTCAGCAGATGTGAAAAACAACTAGGTAAGTTACTGCATATGTTCACTTAGACTGGACTGAAGTATCCATTGAAGATAAGGCTTTGGGAAACCAAGCGGCCATGTTCAAAAAATGTGAAGAGCAAGAGGAATTCAAAGAATGAACTCAAGAGATGAGTTTAAAACTGGACCCTTAGGGGCATGTGACTGGCTCTTGACCTGGGGGTTATAAGTTCCAGCCCCAGGTTGGGTGTAGAGATTACCTCAAAACAAAACAAGAAACCCTGGATACTTAAAGCAATGGTACATTCAGAGTCCTAAACTCTCAGCTCAAGACTTTTAGAAATCTATAGTCTTTCTACAACAGAGCTAAACAAGTTTTTTATTAATTGATCTGCAATTGAAAACCAAACTCAAAGCAACTGAATTAATCAGCCTCACCCAACTTCATGAGTGAGAGGTAACTACCATTGAAAAAAGGGCGGGAATCTGGGAATAGAAATGGGACCGTGAAAGGGGGTCTGGATAATTCCTAGTAAGTCAAACTCCCAAAACCCAGTTGGAAGCAGAAGCAAAGCTTCTCCCCTTATAAAATGAGGCTGTTCCTGCCCTGTGTGAAGACACTGTTCTGACCCCACCTGAGGCAGGCACCTGGGAAAGGAAAGCCAATCTCATCCCCACCCCGGGCCCCCCACCTCTGAATACTCTCGCTGTTAATACTTGAGTCAGATCCAGGCATACCATAGGAGGCCAATTACAAAGTCACCCCCAGGAATAGAAATAATTGTAAGATGTTACTAATTTAAATTGAAAAGGCTGTGTGTGATTAAACCTACATTTGTCAATGTGAGTGTACTTTCCAGGCACTCTGGTTTCAGAGTACTACCTTAATTAATTGACTGACTGACTGACTGACTTGGACCCAGCTAAATGAAAATGAGGAGGAAATATCCTGACTGTAGTCCAGAAAAGAATCCAAAGCATCAGGGAGAAAGATATATTGAAGTGGATTTTCATATGTGGCCAGATCACCTCTCTTGTCACCTTGTCTCCAGAGAGAGCCTCCACCAAGGCTCTCAAAGAATGACTGGTAAAGGAAGCAGCGCCATCTTTGAAAAATACCACAGTGGCTATGCTCTGTGACCAGATGCTGTGAAAGACGCTGCAGTTGAAAGGAGCTCCCTGATTTTAATGGGAACGATGGGAGCCTAGATTAGCAGAGGACAAATAATGGTACTTAACCTTCAGTGCCAAGAAGAACACAAGGACAGTCATGAGCAGCTGGACCCAAGTAGACTTCAGAGTGATGTGACCCAAGGGATTTGGCTAATAGCTGAGCATCCAACTAAGATCCTATCTGGTTCTAAGACAGACAAAATGTCTAGGTCTAGTGAACAAAAGTTTGACTACCCGCCCCCCACGCACACACAGAGATAAAATTCCTCAGTCTGAGCCCGGTCTCATAGACAACCAGAAACACTTGAGTAAAGACAAGTGGGTCTACCTGAAGAATAAGAACATTGGCCATAGCAGTGAAGAACTGGCAAGTTCTCATTCTTAATAAAGAAGTGTCAGTGGGGGGGCACCTGGGTGGCTCAGTGGGTTAAAGCCTCTGCCTTCGGTGGCTCGGGTCATGATCTCAGGGTCCTGGGATAGAGTCCCACATCAGGCTCTCTGCTCAACGGGGAGCCGGCTTCCCTCTCTCTCTCTCTCTGCCTATTTGTGATCTCTGTCAAATAAATAAATAGAATTTAAAATAAAAAAAGAAGTGCCAGTGGGAGAGATTGTAGTATCTTATGCTCAGTGGTTTTAGCTGCCACTCCTTGTCCTTCACAACCCATGATCACAGCTCTTTGGTGAGCCACAAACAGAAAACAGGGGGTCTGCCACAAGAGATCCATGGTTGTAAATATTGTGCATTGATAGAAAAAAAACATTTTTAAGCATTTTTACAGCCATCAAAAATTGATAATTGAAAAAACAAAGACTTACATAAAACTCTAACAAAATACGTACAAGGTTTATCTGGGAAAAGCAAAACTGAAGAGAGACATCAAGGATCTAAGTAAATGGCGAGATAGTCTATGTTTGTGGATGGGAAGACTCAACAACGTTAAGATGTCAGTTCTTCCCAACTTGATCTATGGACTCAGTGCAAGTCAAATCAAAATCCCAGCAAGTCATTTTGTGGATATTGACAAACGTTTTCTAAGTTTACATGGCAAGGCCCAAAATAGCCAACACAATAGTGAAGATAAACAAAGTTGGAGGACTGATACTACCTGACTTCAAGACAACACAAAGCTATGGTGATCAAGACAGTTGTGGCATTGGGGAAAAAATTAAAAAGACAAATTAATGGAACGGAATAGCGAACCCAGAAATAGACACACACAAATACAGTAAACTGATCTTTAAGAAACAAAGTCAACCCAATGAAGAAAGGTTAGGATTTTTACTATTACCTTTTTATATGCTAGAACAGCTGGGCATCCACATGCAAAAAAAAATTAATCTAAACACAGACCTTGGGGCACCTGGGTGGCTCAGTCGATTAAGTATCTGCCTTTGCATCAGGTCATAATCCCAGAGTCCCAGGATCGAGCCCGGCGTCAGACTCCCTGTTCGGTGGGGAGTCTGCTTCTCCCTCTACCCCTCGTCCTGCTTGTGCTTGCTCTCTCATGTTCTCTCTCAAATAAATAAGATCTTTAAAAATAAACACAGACCTTAAGCTGTTCATAAAAATTAACTCGAAATGGACCACAGACCTAAATGTAAACGGCAAAACTATAAAACTTCTCAAAGATAACATAGGAGAAAATCCAGGTAACCTTGAGTTTAGTGATTTTTTTTTTTTGATGATGACTTTTTAGATACGACGGCAAAAGCACAAGAAGTTGAACAACATTAAAAACTTCAACTCTGCAAATGACACTGTTAAAAGAGTAAGACAAGCCACAGACTGGAAGAAAATATTTGCAAAACATATCAGACAAAGGATTTGTACCCAAAATAAAAATACAACTCTTAAAACTCAAAATAACAAGAACAAATAATCCAGTTTCAAAATAGGCAAAGATCTAAACAGATACTTCCCCAAAGATATACTGGGTGGCAAATTAGCGTATGAAAAGATTCTCAACATTACGTCATTAGGAGATTGCAAAATTAACAGTATCGAGACACTACTACATACTAGATAGCTCAAATTCAGAAGAATTTTAGAAAAGCTAAGCCAGCCCCTATATGTTCACTGTCTCCCTGGGTATGGATGTTGAAATTATACCAGACATACAGCATTTGGAGGATATCAAGGAAACCTATTTTTTTTTTTTTTTTACAGTTTCTAGGAAAGTCTTCATAGTAATACTTAAGATGTACCAGATGGCAACTTGTTGGGCTATTTCTACATTAACAAAAATACCCTGTTTTAATCAGTAAAAATAAAAGACATTGTCTCTCATTTTAAAAAAATAGCTAAAATTCAAAACACTAATAACACCAAATGCTGGTAAGGATGTGGAGCAACAGAAGGTCTCAATCATCACTGATGAGAATGTAAAATGGTACAGCCACTTTGGAGGACAGTTGGGTAGTTTGAGTTTGTGTGTGTGTGTGTGTGTGTGTGTGTGTGTACACATATGCTGTTGTTTTTATTTAGTTTCAGAGGTCAAATTTAGTGATTCATCAGTTGCATTAACACCCAGTGCTCATTACATCAACTGCCCTCCTTAATGCCCATCACCCAATTATCCCTTCCCCCAACCCCCTCCCCTGTATCAACCCTCAGTTTGTTTCTTAGAGTTCAGCATCTCTTATAGTTTGCCTCCCTCTCTATTTTCATTTTATTTTTACTTCCCTTCCCTATGTTCATCTGTTTTGTTTCTTAAATTCTACATATGAGTGAAACCATATGGTATTTGTCTTTCTGGCTGATTTATTTTGCTTAGCATAATACACTCTAGCTCCATCCACACCATTGCAAATGGCAAGATTTCATTCTTTTTGATGGCTAAGTAAGATTCCACTGTATATATATGCCACCTCTTCTTTACCCACTTATCAGTTGATAGACACTAGGGTTCTTTCCATATTTTGGCTATTGTTGATAATGCTGCTATAAACACTGGAATATGTGTACCTCTTTGAATCTGTATTTTTATATCCTCCAGATAAATACCTAGTAGTACAATTGCTGGGTTGTAGGGTAGCTCTATTTTTAGCTTCTTGAGGAATCTCCATACTATCTTCCAGAGTGGCTGCACCAGCTTGCTTTCCCACCAACAGTATAAGAGGGTTCCCCTTTCTCTGCATCCTCGCCAACATCTGTTGTTTCCTGTGCTGTTAATTTTAGCCATTCTGACAAGTGTGAGATGGTATCTCACCATGGTTTTGTTTGTATTTCCCTGATGATGACTGATATTGAGCATCTTTTCATGTATCTGTTAGCCATCTGGATGTCTTCTTTGGAAAAATGCCTATTCATGTCTTCTACCCATTTCTTAACTGGATTATTTGTTTGAGTGCTGAGTTTATAAGTTCTTTATAGATTTTGGAACTATTCTATAAGCTGCCTTTTAGTTTTATTGATTGTTTCCTTCAATGTGCAGAGGTTTTTTTTTATCTTCATGAAGTCCCAATAGTTCATTTTTGCTTTTGTTTCCCAGGTCTCCAGATATATGTAGTAAGAAATTGCTCCAGTTGAGGTCAAAGAGGTTGCTGCCTGTGTTGTCTAAGATTATGATGGTTTCCTGTCTCACATTTAGATCTCTCAACCATTTTGAATATATTTTTGTGTATGGGAAAAGACAGTGTCCAGTTTCATTCTTCCAAATGTTGCTGTCCAGTTTTCCCAATACTATTTGTTGAAGAGATTATCTTTTTCCAATTGGATATTCTTTCCTGCTTGGTCAAAGATTAATTGACCATAAGGGCACCTGGGTGTCTCAGTTGTCAAGCATCTGCCTTCGGCTCAGGTCATGATCCTGGGGTCCTGGGATTGAGCCCCACATTGGGCTCCCTGCTCAGTGGGAAGCCTGTTTATCCCTTGCCTGCTTCTCCTGCTTGTGTTCCCTCTCTATCTGCCAAATAAATAAAATCTTATAAAAAAAAAAAAAAAAGATTGACCATAAAGTTTTAGGTCCATTTCTGGGTTGTCCTTTGTCCATTGAATGGTCTTGGCATCTTTGTCAAAAATCGTTTGACCACACATGTAAGCTTATTTCTGGGTTCTCTATTAGTCTTTACATCTGTCTTTATGACAGTAACCCACTGCTTTGTAGTAAGTTTTGAAATCAGGAAGTGTGGGTCCTCCAGTATTGTTCTTTTTTAATATTGCTTTGGCTAGCCAGTGTCCCTTGAGACTCTATTTGAATTTTAGAATGGGTTTTCCTACTTCTGCAAAATCCATCATTGGGATTCTGATAGCAACTAAATTGATCTGTAAATTGCCTTGAGCAGCACTGACATCTTAACAATATTAAATCTTCCAATCCATGAACTTGGGATGTGTTTTCATTGATTTATATCTTTGTTATTCCAGCATGTATTGCAGTTTTCAGCACAAGTCTTTTGCCCCTCTGCATAAGCTAATTTCTAACTATATTATACTTTCTGATGCTTTTGTAAATGGAATTGTTCTTATAATTTCCATTTCAGATTGTTCATTGTTTGTGTATAGAGATGCAACTAATTTTGGCATGTTGACTTTGTATCCTGCCACTTTGCTGAATTTTTTATTTTGTGTGTGTGGAATCTTCAAGGGTTTTTTTACATATAACAACTAGTGGATCAAATAATAAATCACTAGGAAAATTAGAAAATACTTAGAGATGAATGAAAATGAAAACATACCAATACTTATGGGGCACATGAAAGCAGTGTTAAGGGGTAAGTTTACAGCTATAAATGCTTATATTAAAAAATGAGAAAGATCTCAAATGAACAAACTAATTTTGAAGATTAAGGAACTAGAAAAAGAAGCTAAACACAAAACTAGAGGAGGAGGAAAATAGTATAAAGGATAGTGAAATGAAATAGAAAAACACTGGAGAAAATCAGTGAAACAAAGTTGATTCTTTGCAAAGATCAACAAGATTGTTGAACCTTTAGCTAGATGGACTAAGAAAAAAAGGATGTTCAAATTACTAAACTCAGAAGTGAGAATGAGGACATTATCACCAATTCTACAGTAAGAGGGATTGTAAGAGACTACTGTGAACAATTATATGCCAAAAAACTGGATAGCCTAGATGAAAGGACAAATTCCCAGAAACACAACCTACCAAGGCTAAATCACAAAGAAATAGAAAATCTGAGTAGAGTAACTGGTAATGAGATGGATCAGTTATACAAAATCTTTTCACAAAGAGTTTTGGGTTTGATGGATTCACTGGTGAATTCTACCAAACACTTAAAGAAGACCTAACACTGATCCTTCTCAAACCATTCCAAAAATATTGGAGTGGAGGGAACACATCATTCTATGAAGCCAACATTATCCTGCTACTAAAATCAGACAAAGACATTACATGAAAATAAAACCACAAACCAATATCCTTTACAAACATGGATGCAGCCTTCGGCTCAGGTCATGATCCTTGAGTTCCAGGATCGAGTCCCACATCGGGCTCCCAGCTCCAAGGGGAGGGGAGTCTGCTTCTTCCTCTGGCCTTCTCTCCTCTCATGCTCTCTCTCACTTTCTCTCTCAAATGAATAAATAAAATCTTTTAAAAAAATGCAAATGAGGATGCAAAAATCCTCAACAAAATATTAGGAAACTGAACTCAGCAGCATGTTAAAAGTATTAATGCACCATGATCAAGTGGAATTTATTCCTGAAATGCAAGGATGGTTCAACATATGAAAAGTGACCAATGTAATACCCACATTAACATAATGAAAGGAAAAAAAAACCACAAGATCACCTCATGGACCACAGAGCCCAATGTAGGGCTCAATCCCACAAGCCTGACCTGAGCCAAAAATCAAGAGTTGGACACTTAAGCAACTGAGCCACCCAGGTACCCTTCTTTGAATTCATCTTACTTGAGCTTCTAGGATGTTTATATTCATGTCTTTTGTCAAATTTGGTGATTTTTTTTTTTTTAGCCATTGTTTCTTCATATATTCTCTTTTCCTCTTTCTCTCTCTTCACCTAGGATTCCCCAAATGCATGTGTTGACCTACTTGACCATCTCCTACAGGTCCCTTAGGCTCTGTTCCCTTTTCTTCAATCAGATTCAATAACTTCCAATGTCCTATCTTCAAATTCAATGGTTCTGTCTTCTGCTTGCTCAGATCGGACTTTGAATCTCTCTAGTGGATTTTTTTTTTAGTTATTACACTTTTCACTTCCAGGATTCCTTTTTTTCCCCCCCTAGGTTTCCTATCCCTTTATTGGTATTTCTATTTTGTTCATATATGGTTTTCTTGCTTCCTCTACATGTTCCTTTAGTTCTTTGAGTATCTTTAAGACCACTGTGTTATTAAAGTCCTTGCCTCATACATAGATCTGCCATCAGGTCTTTTTCCAAGGACAATTTCTGTTGATTTCTTCCTTTTTTTTTTTTTTTTTTGATTTCTTCCTTTTAATGGACCATACTTCCCAGTTTCTTTTATGCCTTGTGGGTTGTTGTTGTTGAACACTGAAATTTGAATCTAATAATGTGGTAACTCTACAAATAGATTCTGTCCCTTTCCCAGGAATGCTGAGTTTTTGTTAGTTTTTATTTTTCTGTTTGGGTTTTTGCTTCTTGCTTTTGATAATTTTAGGCTATCTCTAAAGGACAAAACTGAGGTATAAATTTAAGGTCCTCTCAGAACTTCTCTGAACTTGTGCTTTTCCCTGAGCATGCATGGTCACTTTGATTTTCCCTATATGGGCAGCTGTTTTTTAATGTCCTGGTCTTTAATAAGGGGGCAGGGGGGAAGGGTGCTGGTCCTTTAAGTCCCCTGGAAGTCACTTCAGCCTGAGGGAGAGGAGACTGCAAGAATGAAGGGAGCTACAACCATGATCACCCTCTTTTCTTGTCCTTCTGTGATCAGAAGCATCAATCAATGATTAGAGCACAGATCCCTGATATTTGGAAGACAAGGTCCTTACTGCTATCTTAGCTCCTGAAAGCTGTCCACAGGCAGCTTCAGCCACAGATATAGGGCTTCTGCCATGGGGCTGGGGATATGGATGGTGGCTATTACTATGCTAAGAGCTGAAATTGATCAAGATCAACCACAGTCTACAATTTACTGTGCAAGGCTCCCCTGAAATGCAAGCCTTCAACAGACTTCTGAATTCTAAAATAGTTATATCATAGGGCACCTGGGTGGCTCAGTTAAGCAACTGCCTTCGGCTCACTTGAGCCCCGCATTGGGTTCTCCGCTCAGCGGGGAACCTATTTCCCCCCTCTCTCTGCCTACTTGTGATCTGTCAAATAAAAAAAGATCTTTAAAAAAATTAAAAATAAATAAAATAGTTACATCAGATAGATTCTGCCACTGTAATTATTGTCTAGGTGGGAGACAGGTGCTTCCTATTCCACCATAATCCCAGATTCTTCCCCCCCTAATCTGTCTGAAAACATTCTAAATATGATGACCTACAAGTATATTGACCAAAAGATTTTCTAGAGCCATAAAGGTCTCTAGTTCCACTGAGTATTTTATATTTTAAATGTTTTTTATATTTATAGAAATTTTTAAATTAAATTTTAAGCTATTAGATATATAAGAAAGACACAGCAAGGGGGGGAAGGGTTTGAACTACTAATTAGCAATTTCTTAGGAATGTCTCAAATTTGGGTTTGCCCAATCTTCTCATCATATTTGCAGTTAACAAATAAAGCAAAGGTCCCATACAGACTACACCACTTCAGCCCCATTCCTATATTAAACAGAAAAAGATACCATCATCTCAAAGTATCAAGTACACAAAATAAAAAACAAAGTTCTTTTAGGATGTTGGTAACAGTAGCACAACACTGGTCATAAAATTAATACCTAAAGCTAAAATGCCTCATGCAAACGTAGACTCTGCCAGCATGGAAACTGTCCACAGATAAGCTGGGTCTGCCCAAAGTAAACACAACAGAAAAGAGCCCCCAAACAGATGGCACTATCAGCAGACATACAGATGACATGATACACAATGGAGAAACCCCACGAATGCACAAGTTTATCAATTGATTGTAACTACGGGTATGAGGAAGTGTGCTTCTTAGTAGCACTAATCAGAAGGCCTAAAGCGTAACATGTGGAGGAACAGCATTTGTTGCACAAGCAAAGTGCCAAATCGAACTACTACAGAGATATTTGAGGTAATGAACATTTTTTTTTAATAATGTATGATGGAAAGACTGCACGTGTTCGGGTGCTCACAATTTTGCTGCCATGTCAGGAAGATGTAGAGGCCCTTTTCTGAGGACCCGTCATACTGTTTCCACAGTGGCTGCACCAATTTACATTCCCACCAACAGTGTGTGAGAGTTCCCTTTTCTCCACATCCTTGCCAACACTTAAGTTGTCTTTATGACACTAGCCATTCTGACGGGTATGAGGTGATAGCTCATTGTGGTTTTGGTTTGCATTTCCCTGATGATCAGTGATGTTGAGCATCTTTTCATGCATCTTTTGTCCATCTGTAGGTCTTCTTTGGGAAAATATCTATTAAGTCCTCAGCCCTTTTTTTCCTTTTCTTTTAGATTTTTTAGATTTTTTTATTAACATAATTATTTGTTTCAGGGGTAAAGGTCTGTGATTCATCAGTCTTACACAATACACAGTGTTCACCACAGCACATACCCTCCCCAATGTCCATCACCCAGCCACCCCATCCCTCCTACCTCCCTCCACTCCAGCAACCCTCAGTTTGTTTCCTGAGATTAAAAGTCTTGTATGGTTTGTCTCCCTCTCTGGTTTCTTCTTGGTTCATTTGTTCCTCACTTCCCCTCTGATCCTCTGCCTTGTTTCTCAAATTCCACATATCAGTGAGATCATATGATAATTAAAACCATCTCACACCAGTCAGAATGGCTAAAATTAACAAGTCAATAAATGACATATGTTGGCGAGGATGCAGGGAAAGGGGAACCCTCCTACACTGTTGGTGGGCATGCAAGCTGGTGCAGCCACTCTGGAGAACAGTACGGAGGTTCCTCAAAAAGTTGAAAATAGAGCTACTCTGTTGTATGACCCACCAATTGCACTACTTGTATTTACCCCAAAGATACAAATGTAGTGATCTGAACTGAAAGGGCATGCGCACCCCAGTGTTTATAGGAGCAATGCCCACAATAGCCAAACTATGGAAAGAGCCTAGATACCCATCAGATGAATGGATAAAGAAGATTTGGCATATATGTAAACACACACACACACACACACACACACACACACACACACACAAAATGGGATATTATGTAGCCATCAAAAAAATGAAATCTTGCCCTTTGCAATGACGTGGATGGAACTAGAAGGTATTATACTAAGTGAAATAAGTTTTCTGCCCTTTTTAATTGGATTATTTGTTTTGATGCTAAGATTTAGGAGTTCTTTGCATTTTTTGGATATTAACCCCTTATTGAGTATATCATTTATAAATATTTTCTCCCTTTAAGTAGGTTGCCTTTTCATTTTGTTGGTTTCCTTCATTATGCAAAAGCTTTTTGGTTTGAGGTAGTTCCAATAGTTTATTTTTGCTTTTGTTTTCCTTGCCTGAAGAGACATATCCAGAAAAATGTTCCTAAGGCTGATGTCCAAGAGATTACTGCCTATGTTTTCTTTTAGGATTTATAGTTTCAGGTCTTACATTTAGGTCTTTAATCCATTTTGAGTTTGTTTTTGTGTATGGTACAAGAAAGTGGTCCTGTTTCCCCAACACCGTTTATTGCAGTATTATTTACAATAGCCAAGATATGGAAGCAACCCAAGTGCCCATCAATCGACGAATGGACAAAGATGATGTGTACACATGTAAATATTCCATGTACAATGGACTATTTCTCAGCCATAAAAAAAGAAATCTTGCCATTCTTGGCAACATGGATGGGCCTAAAGGGTATCACACTAAGTGAATTAAGTCTGGCAGAAAGACAAGTATAATACAGTTTCACTTATATGTGGAATATCAAAAACAAATGAACAAGCAAAAGAAGCAGACTTAAATACAAAGAACAGACTACTGATTGCTGGGAGGGGAGGTGAATTAGGTGAAGGGGAAGAAGTACAAATTTCCAATTATAAAGTCACAGGGATAAGAGTATAGCATGAGGAATATAGTTGGTAATATTGTAACAACATTACATGGTGACACATAGTAATTGCATTTATCATGGTGAGCATAGCATAATGTATAGAATTGTTGAGTCACTGTTGTACACCTAAAACTAACATTGTATATCAATTATACTTTTTAAAAACGGAGCTGAAATAATTTTTCACAAATGAATCTCACTTTGCAGATTTTTTTTAAAGATTTTATTTATTTATTTGACAGAGAGAGATCACAAGTAGGCAGAGAGACAGGCAGAGAGAGGGGGGGGGGAAGCAGGCTCCCTGCTGAGCAGAATGCCCGATGCGGGGCTCGATCCCAGGACCCCGAGATCATGACCTGAGCGGAAGGCAGAGGTTTTAACCCACTGAGCCACCCTGAGCCACCCTGGCGCCCCTCACTTTGCAGGTTTGTTGAGGATATTCCTAGCTTAAATAAAATAGCTTACTTACTAACATTTCCATTTACCTGGTTAAATTGAGATCTGCAAGTTTTTAAAATTTTATGATGTGTAAAATGTAGGGGTGTGTGTAAAATATTATGGATTCAAAACAAAATGCCAACTTTGGTGCCATGTAAGTTAAAAATAGTTCACATGGGATACTTAGTCAATGTTATTAGTGAATTGCTAAGATTAGAATATTGACATCAATATGTACTGAAAGAAAAAGCTTCACCTGTATTTTGAAATATAATCAAACTTTGTCTAATGAAGTATTAGCCTGAGCCATATGAAATTGCCGTTTTTTGCAGGTCAAGAATGACCTCATGCTGATAATGTCATACGGTTCAAGCTATTGAGATCTATCACTATTATAAGAAATCTCCACAGAATTTGAAAGGAATTTTTTCAGGTATAAAATTTGATACCTAGAAGTCACATATCACATTGTCAAAAGTCATTAAATTGTACACCTTAAATGGGTTCTTTTCATACATAAATTATACCTCAATAAAATAATTAGGTTCACAAAAGCCGACTCCAGTTTCTCACATAAAATTGAAAATTTTACTTGGACATTTTATAGTTATTCAGTATATTACACCTTCCCTGATATTTTGTATTTCATCTTACTATAAGTTTATACTAAATTTTTCCACCAAGTCTCCAGTAAACGGCCCCAAATTCCTTCCAATTCGTTGTTCTATACAAATACTATGAATGCCAAAAAATAAGAAAGTTGGATTTGATACAGATTTCTACCTATGCATCAAAATACATTCTTCCCTTAATTCAGAGTATAGCTTGAATTACTGTTCTTGGCTCTCCAAGTGCTCCTTGTATCAGAATTACGCACCCACACCTTTCTATAGGAGTTTGCAGGGTCCCCCGGAAAGGAGACAGTTCGCTCTCGTTCAAGCGCATCTAATCCCTTCAGCGCTGCAGTCATTCGACAACTTTCATGGGCCAGGCCCTGTGCACCAGACACTGGGATCCAAAGACGAAAATACATCAGTCAGGATTTACTAGGGTATGTGGCACTAACCAAGGACCTGAAACCTCAGTCGCTTTAAACAACATATTTCTTGCTGAATCTGAGTGACCATCCCATGTCAGCTCCACGTCAGGACCCAGACTGACAGAACAACCCGGAATACTTGCCCGTCATCACGGCAAAGGCCAAAAGGAAAGAAGATGGCAGGCCACATTCTGGCTTCTAAAGCTTCTGACACAAAATAATACGCATCACTGAACTGGCCAAAGCAAGTCCCATGGCCAAGCCAGACGTTAATAGGGGGAAGCATATTAACAATAGTAGGGAGTATCATCTTTGCCAGAGAGAAGAACAGCACATATCTGCAGAGAACAACACAGTCTACCACAAAGAAGAGCTCGGTCCCTCTCCTGCTGTGCTTCTGCTGGGTCTCTTCCTTCTCCGTCTGCACTTACCGCTGTAGCACAATTAGCTGACACGTGACCATTCCTTCTCCAGTACCATCAGGTCCACAAGCCAGGGATCACGCCTAACACATCACCCCAGCCCAGCGCATTTCCTGCTACCAGGTAGCTATCATCCACTGGAGATTAAGGGAGTGAGCGGATGGAATTGAGTGCTCCCGGTCTAGAGTAGGTGTGAGATGTGCAAGTGAACACCCCCAGAACAATCTGACTAGATATTTAGGAAGTACTAATGGAGGGACAATGGCTTCCCCAGTAGGCTTCTTCACCCGGAAGGTTGGAAGAACACCTATAATTGGAGAGGAGAGTAGTCCTGTAATTAGCTTTTAAGATGCGTAGGTTCCTAGAGGGGTCATCCTTTACTCTTTGAATTTGTTGTCATTCTTGGAAGGAAGGTGGGGGAGAGGGAAGGAGGACAAGATGGCACCAACTCCAGCAAAGGTGGAGCAGGCCACCACCATGAACTCCCGATGGGGGCCACCCGCCAGCAACAGGAGGCGCAGACTCGGGCGTCAGCAAGCTGCACTCCGGGCAGATGACCTGAAACCTTACCGAAAATCACATCCCCAGCCAGACCACCCCGGGGCACTCGAAAGCTGTGCTCAACATGGCATCAAGCAGAAGCGAACACGGGACCAGAAGGCCCCATGGCCAAGCCCCCTGGGCGTGGTTCTTTGCTCTACCTTAGCTGCCTCTTCCACCGCAAGTGGCTCCAAGTGGCCTTTAGCCATTCCTAAGTATTGGAAACAACCTGTCTGGGCAAGAAATTGCTGTCCTTGAGCCACAGGCTCTATGAAAGGAGACTTTTACTTTTTTTTTTTTCCCCCTTTTGCGAGGGTAGGGGGTGGGGGTGCAGTGGCGGAAGACTAGAGATCGTATCAAACTTGCTGTAATAATAGAACAGAACACGAGGAACGCTGGGAACTCACAGACCAATCACAGATAGCCCCTCACTTTGGAGCTCTGGGCTGGAAGTTTCTAGACGGTAGAGGATTTTGCCTATGAATGGTGCTCAACAAAGTTTATTGAATAAGAGAAGAATATGTAAGTACTCGTTAAATGAAAAAGAATTTAATTTAAAAGAAGTCTGAGAAAGAATGAAGGCACGCAAGGTGCAAACTGAGACCCAAAGAAAAGCAGCCTTGCCCCCAGGGATGTGTGGGTGCTTAGAAGCAGGCTCATGATTATAAGCCAGACGCCCTAGCACGCAGCCAGGACCTTACACTGTGTTAACCAGCCCCAGCCCAGGGGCTCCTGTATCGCCCCCCAGCTCCCACCCCTACACTTCCAGGCATAGGTTTGGGGACTTTCCCTTCACCCCCTGGGTGCCTATAGCCTACCACCACTTCTGTTGGTTTCCGGAGCAAGTGCAGGATGAAGGGACCTGTCCTCACAATCTAACAATCCTGCTGTGCAGCCTCTAATTAACGTGCTGGTGGCTGTGGAATTAAATGCTTTATAGACCCCCCACAAAAAGCTGGGTTAGCCTAGCCCCCAGCTCGTACGGAGAACACACTCCCGCAAGTGTGCGCTCACTGGGTTCCCAACTGGCTCCCAAGTGCTCAAACTAAGCCTACCTTGTCCCTCCTGGATCTCCGAGGGGAAACCTCCCTCCAGTTCCACTGACCCTCTGTTCTCTTGGCACCCAGACCCCGGCCCCTGCCAGTTCCCAGCGGGAACCCCCCTGAGCTCCCCTATACGCCAGCCATGCCGGACCCTCCAGCCGGAGAGGTCATGGGCCTTTGAAGTGCAAAGCCAGGAGGAAGCATGCTTTTCTCTGCTCTCTGCCAGAGGGGGGAAAAAAGAAACACACAATGGGGCATGACACCAGGGACAGGTCAATATCTCAAACATGACTCTGCACAAAGTGCTTGGGAGTCGGAGAATTTTCATGGTGTTATTAGATTAAAAACATCTTCAAAAAAAAAAAAAAAAACCATCTTCAGAAGGGGACTATTCAAAATAGTAACACGTTTCCTTATATACATTTGGACATGTTTTTTTTTAAAGATTTTATTGATTTGACAGATAGCGATCACAAGTAGGCAGAGAGGCAGGCAGAGAGAGAGGGGGAAGCAGGCTCCCTGCTGAGCAGACAGCCTGATGTGGGGCTCGATCCCAGGACCCTGAGATCATGACCTGAGCCAAAGGCAGAGCCCTCAACCCACTGAACCACCCAGGAACCCCCTGGACATGTTTATTTAAAGTTAATCTCCTGGGGCACCTGGGTGGCTCAGTCGGCTGTGTCTGCCTCTGGCTCAGGTCATGATCCCGGGGTCCTGGGATCGAGTGTCACATCAGGCTCCCTGCTCAGTCGGCTTCTGCCTCTCCCACTGCCCCTCTCCCTGATTGTGCTCGCTCTCTCAATTTTTAGGATTTTTTTTTATTTAAATTCAATTAATTAACATAGTGTATTGTAAGTGTCAGAGGTTTAAGTTCAGTGATTCATCCATTGTGTATAATACCCAGTCCTCATTACATCACATGCCCTCCCTGATACCCCTCACTCAGTCACCCCTCCCACCTCCAGCAACCCTCTTTGTTTCCTAGAGTTAAAAATCTCTTATAGTTAGTCCCCCCTCTGTGATTTGGTCTTATTTTTAAGTAAAAAACCTTTTTTAAAAAATTGGTCTCCTAAATGGCCAACAGATACATGAAAAAATACTCAACATCACTGGGCATCAGAGAAATACAATTCAAAACCACAGTGAGATACCACCTCACACCTGTCAGAATGGCTAAAATTAGCAAGTCAGGAAACGACAGATGTTGGCGAGGATGCGGAGAAAGGGGAACCCTCCTACACTGTTGGTGGGAATGCAAACTGGTACAGCCACTCTGGAAAATTGAATGGAGTTTCCTCAAAATGTTGA